>JABTTQ020003024.1:0-162128 GCA_016081115.2 Rehmannia glutinosa
GTTACGTATTGCTGAATGGATTTTAATGTGATTCAGTTGGAAAATATCACTAAGTGTCGCTGAATATCGGGACAAAAACAAACTTTTAAAACAAAAATAAGTATAGGTCCCTTAACGCTTTGAAATCTCATTTTTGTCCCATTTTAACATAATTGCCTTTTAAGGCTTTTAGGGTCCAATTGTTATGAAATTTGAACCTTGGGTCCAAAATATCATTAAGTTATAGTTAAATTAGTATTTCTAGGTACATGGACTCGTATGTTCCGAAATTTCATTTTGGTTGTCATGCGCCCAATTTATATAGCCAATAAAAGAATCACATTCAATAAGGTACAACCCAAATATTCAAACTTGCTCAAGAACTATTATCTATGACAACACCTAAAAAATAATAATAAATACAACGGAAGTCTATAACTCATAATATATAATTATAATAGAGTTGTAACTCACCTAACTATTACAAGATAAAAATAGTTATATTGATCAAAGCGTGGACCACGCCTCTAAATCACAAACTCCTACGTAGAGTCACTCGATCCGAAAGCTCAGATCGATCTCATCGATCTCAAAATATCTTGGCCTCCGAAAAAGTTTTTATGAAAAATCGGGGTGAGCTAAACGAGCTCAATGGATTGGGGTGGAGGAATGCAATATTTGTTTAATAAAAGATGAAGTGTTTATTTGTGAAAGTACTTAGTGTATCTAAAATATTTATGTGTGCATGATAACGATGCACATAAGAATTATTTGCCGTAATGATCAAGAACATATCGCAATTCAATACTCGATATTATAAATTTCACATGCTACTGATGCAACGCACATGGTGCAACAGTTTAGTCCAATACGGTAAATATTTTACTTTTCAAAATGTACCTAATAGATATCCCGATTTTTTAAAACAAATAGTGGATATCTTATTTTAAAACAAAGTTTTTAATATAAGCAGCTTAGTCAATTAGTTCACAAACCAAATAAAAACGAGGGGATCGAAGGTTGATTCGGACACTAACTCCCGTCCGCTTCCTCCTTGTTACTTCCAATAACATTTTTTCAAGCCCTCATTACCTTATCGTCATATTCATGAATATACCGCTCTAATACCTAGTTCGCCGCTGCCTCCTCCTGACCAAATGAGATTATAGTATACGTAGTCAAACAAGTGACCACATGCAACTCCGTCGATCAATCACCTAACCTACCCACGCCGTAATAGACTCAAACAATAATATTTTGTCAAAGTGACATTTATTTGCCCAAAGGCCGAGCCAGTCAAAGCATAAGAGTTAAAAATGCAAGCGAATACGATCATGAATGATATACTTTATGTTTTCTCTAATAAAGACAATTATCCCGAAGAAACGCAAAATATAATCATAGAACAACCTTATATCGTGAACTTTATGAAATGATGTATATCATGAAAATGATGCAAATTGCTTATTGTCATGAAGTTTATGAAATAATGATGTCATGCTTTATGAAATTACACGCAAAACCTAATTTTTTTAGAAAGATGATGATTTGCCCACCTTTGACTCAAATGTCACCTTACTGATGTGTATAATATATACACGTCCTAGCTTGCTCACCTCGCCTCCTGTAACTTTATAAAATTTGTTTCATTGTTAGGTGTCGACCTTTATTTCAATGAAATTCCGGGTAATTATTGGGTATTCATTTTAACAATATGGTCGTTGACTCATAAGAAAGCCTACTTCAGTGTAATTGCAAAATCGCATATTAGTCAATGTCTATTGTAATCTATTAAACTTATAAGAATTATGCTAGGGAAATTACTATCTACAGATATTATTCAAATTTGATGTTAATGCGTGTACAATATGTTCAATTAAATAATAATTATTTTAGCATCATTCAGTTGTACAATATGGCGTATCAACAAAAAAATGCTTATTATGATCTTTCTAAATTCAATACTACTCAATACGAAGATATTACTGTTTTCTAGGAATTTATAATTTCACTAAATTGCAGTTATACTATTATCATCAATACTATTTAGTACTACTTATTTATTTTCTTTATCATCAATACTATTTATTTTAGTAATACTATTTTCTTTTTATACTTCCAGAACTAAATATATAACTATGAAAATCCTATTCATACTCTCTACAAGTTAAAACGTATAGATAGATATAAGCATCTCCACTCATTTATCATCAAGAAATGGTGTTGGTTATGCTCTCAATTTCCAATTCAATATACAGGTTTTCTAATTGAAAAAAATAAAACAAAACCCAAATCAGCCTATACAATAAACTTTCGTAATTAAATAGAAGAGATGGATATTAGAAACTTACCCATTTGTTCCCTTTGTTCCACTAATCACCTCTTTCACAATTAAATTTTGGTGCTCAGCCATATATCCTCTCGCAGTCTGCTATCTTTTCATGTGGGTGTGTTCCAAAAGAGAGGTAGGACATAATTTTGTCAAGTCCCTTATCAAATTCTAGGCGGTGCTGTCCGTATTTGTTGTCTTGAGGCGGTGGGTATGTGGATATATGTTAGTGTGAAATATAATCTTTATATATATAATCTTAATGGATAATACTCATTCTGCAGTATAAAGAATTGTAGATTTAACCCAGTTTGAATGGGTCGTGGGTCGGGGCAGCAAAATAGGCCAGATAATGGTTTTATTTGAGCTAGGTCACTAATAAGTTACTCATTGTCATGGGTCGGGTTATTCTAATGTTGAAAATTTAAGCACTCCTGACTAAAAATAAAGATATAATTGCAGAACTAATTAACTTAATATCCAAAAGTTAAATAAACTATTAGTTAAAGTGCCTACTAATCATAATTAAGTAAACTTTCACTCAGATAATACTATAATAATATAATAATAAATTGAATTTTAGTGCAGCAAGAGAAATAATAGTTACACCAAATTTTCAAAGGTTAAAAATTAATGTTTGTATATCCGATTATTCTTCAAAGCAACAATTAGAAAGATATCCGGAATGTGGGATCTTACATTGGTCCTCAAGTTTAATTTTATAATTTGGTCCCTCAATTTTTATAAAATTACTTTCCAAGCTCTAAACACTTGGATTTTTGGAATACACTTAAAATATGTTATTTCAAAATTTTAAGAGTTAAAATTTCAAATTTTATACAGTTTCGAAAAATTGCAATGTAGCCCTTAAACTTCTAAAATTTTACAATCTAGTCTTTGGGCTTTTAAATGTTGATTTTATTTATCTTAAAACTCTTAAAACTTTATTAAAAATGTCCAAACATCATTTTTTTGAACTCGAGTACACCCCAAAATTCGAAAAATTACGAGGGGTCACTTAAGTTTTATTTTCTTGCAATTAAGTCTCACCAACTTTCCATTTTTGCATTTAAGTTCAAAAACTCGACATTTAATCAATTATTCTCGACTTGTCCAGTTATAAGTCATACAAAACATGAATTTCAAGGATCATACACATGCATGTCCATTTCATACAAGAATTCATCAAATAGAACAATAAATTGTATACGCATGCACCTAAATTTCAATAAATAAAGAATTTTGAAAGAACACTTGGAGAATTTTCACAACTAGATACAAGAATTTAACATGCAATACATAATATATATATCTCAAGTGCTCATTAACAAAATACTACATGCATTTAACAAAAATATCTAGAAGTTGGAAAGATTTTTCCACCCACCTTAAATTGATAGTTGTGAAATAAAAGGATAAATTTCACAACTTGATATGAAGTCACCAGTCAGCCCCAAGTCAAGAAATGTGATAACCCCTATGTTTAATTAATATTTAAATTAGAGGTTAGTGTAGAGGTTATGTTAGGGGTTAGTTTAGGGGTGAGTTTACGGGGTTTTTTAGAGTCCATTAGGGTTAATATTAATTACTATAAAGATGTATAACTTCATACTCAAATTTGACACCAAATTACAAATAATTATAAGGTTGTGATATTTTTTCTACTTATTAATAAAGTTTCCTATGTATGTATATATATATAATTCTCATTTCACAAGCTTATTTCAATATTTTATTTTTATAAATTATTTCATTAATTAGTTTGATTTATTAAAATCACATATTAATTATATAATTTTATTTTAATGTGGAAAACGAAGGGTCGATGACTAGGACTTTTATTGTTCATTTTCTACATCGAATATCCGCAATTATTAAGGTAGGAAATTTTATATTATTTGTCTCTATTTAATGTTCCATGATTATACTTCATTGATTACAATATATGTCAAGAGGAATTAAATTCATATGCTTTATTAAAAGGGTCCGAGATCAAACGTATCTTGGGTGAACCCCGTGAATGCTATATGCAGAATCGGCCACGAGAGAAAAAAGAGAAATGAATGAATTTATTGTTGTAATTATGTGAATGATTTTCATGTTATATTAAATATCGACAGATATATCCCCATCGAAAATGGATTTAAGCTCACCCCTATCATTATCATGACTTTCGAGGTTGAGGAATCCTATCAAGATACGATGTTGCGGATGGTGGAATAAATCATGCTATATTTATATTTTAAATAATTATGATCGGACTAAATTTTAGATTTATGTCTTTAATTTTTCCAGTTTATGCTTGGAACAATTGTTGGATATTTAATTTGAAAGATGTATTATTATTATTATTATTATTACTATTATTATTATTATTATATTTTTCCTTTAAGAATTAAAAAATTCTCAATCAATTTTTTTATAATTACTGGGATCACTTTAATTTATAAATTTGTGTTTTCTTAATAATATTTAGAGTGCTTTAATTTAATAAAATTGAGTCATTACAAGTGGTATTTAACAGTCAGTTCGTAGACTTGAAAAACAAAGGTTTCTTTTCAAATTTTAAAAGAAAATAGTCTAGTAACATCCACCTTCATCATATCTCGATTTCTCAAGGTATGCAATTTATTATGTCATGTTATTCCATTTATTTATGAAGTCTCATTTTATTTTGTCATGTTTTAGAAGACATTTATCGATTCTTGTCATCATTCTTTTTAAGATAAAAGCACTATCGTATTAAAGAAAATTCATGACAACTACATCTATTACAATATTTTATATTAAAGAAATTTTATGATAAAACCGTATGGACTTAATTACATGAACCTAGATGACCAATACATATTTGATTGGATTATTAGGAAGATGATTAGTGAGACCTATGTTAAAGAGAGTGCTATTGGGTTTATAGAAGTTACCAAAGAACTTTGAGTGCTTTGGTGCTACGCAGGCCGGGTGCTCATGCCAATATTTTGATGATACTTGGGAGAAGAAAAAACCAAGAAGCGAAACTCGAGAAAGATTCAAGTTTTAGAAGACTTAGTGTATTGTAAACTTTATGGATTGATTAATAGATCCATTATCATTGATAGAGATGAGGAGTGAGACATATTATCTATAGTTAGAGATGATTGGCTAATCATCATTAGCTTTTTACGTTAGTTTTCTAATCATTATTGTTAGTTAACTTTTGGTAGGTGACTTTTATTTTTAAGCATGAATCATGGTTGTCGAGAAATATTATATATTAATAAGATTTTGATCTTCTTTAGATTGCGATCTTGATTTCGATTATGAGAAATGTCCAGTAACTTTAAGTTGATAGATGCAAAAAGATAATCCCGATTTTAGTCCCTCTTTGTATTAAATTTTTACTAATCCTACGATACAAAGATCAAGTCTAGGTTTGTTTTGATGGAAGCCTAGAAAGGATTTTACTATAATCCAAGTTAAACAGACAAGTGATATAATTAGCCTCGTATAGAATTTGTGATAAGCTATTGCTATTGATTTTCATGTTTAATTACTAGCTTTGTCGATTGCTTATAATGATTTATGTGTTGGTATAAATTAGATTGTTATCGATGAGTTGGTCGACATTTACCTTTATGGGCTTATTCCCCCAATTAATGTGATAAAGTTTACCCGATTATAGTTGAACTCTTTGATTGTAGTATTTTTATTAATTAATGTTTGAGTATAAGGTTTACTCTATAAGGTTTGAGTTATTGAATATATCCTTTTTCCTATGAGGTTTGAGATATTGAACACAAGATTCTACCATATAAGATTTGAGTCATTGAATATAAGATTTTTCCTTGAAGGATTTGAGTTATTGAATATAGGGTTCTTCGTGTATTTGAGTGAATGATATTTTTTTCTTCCTAATTATGGTTTTGAGTATTTGGACATATTGAAATATAAGATTTTCTCAACAAGGTTTGGTTGTTGTAGTTGTGAGTTGACAACCAAGAATAAGGTTAGTTATTTGATGAAAAGTTTTTGTACTAAGGTTTAAGGTATTGAATACGAGAAAAAAATGGATTTGAGATGGATTTTCCTAATGAGATTTGAATGTAGGTTCGTAAATTACGTTTTGAGCATGTAGGTTTTCTTATTTAAGAGTTTGGTTGTATTGAACATAAGGTTTATGCTAACTAAGCTTTAACTATAGGACCAAGGGTGAATAATTTGTTTTCTCACGGAGAAAGAGCAGATGATAAAGCTTTCCAAAGTGGAAATTGAAGTCGTTAGGCCACTAGACTACATTTAAGGCAATTTTAGCATTATTGGTAATTCGACCACTTTGAGACATAAGATTAAGGAAATTCAACCACGTGATAAAGTCTTGAGCAAGATGAATGAATGAGCACAAATTGAGGACGTTAAGGAATTTAAGGTAACATGTGACCAATGTTTTGACATAGAAAGCAATGGTGTATGTTAATAAGAATGAGATTCTTATGAAGGGAATTGTTAGGAGGCATGTAAAACGCCGTACACAATTTCTATCCATATGGTACAAAAATACATCATGATTTGAGAGAGTATGAAGAAGGATATGGATCATAGTAGGATGTTAGATGAAGACAACACATTTTCTACCAGTGAGAATGACATTTATTATGGATCATTATATTAAAAGATACAACAAAGAGATTGTAAAACTACACAAAGTGCCAACAATAAGAGATTTTGGAGGAATCTATAGAATACTTTAGGAACAAAACTGAAAGTTAGTACAACTAGTCATCCCAGACATCGATGGCGGTCGAGAGAGAACTATTAAAATATTAGAGGACTTACCGAGAGCGTGTGTATTTTTCACATGGAAATAATTAGGAAATGATTCTTCCATTAGTTGTATTTGAGACTGTTAAGGTAGCTCTGTGCAACGCCTTGTATGAGAAAAAGTATAGATGATCTTTGTATTCAAACGAAGTTGATGAAAGAAAAATTTTGGGGCCTGTATTAATTTGGCAAACTGTTGAGAAGATAGTTATGATACAAGATCGAATCAAGATGGCTCAAGATAGACAAAAGTCGTATGTTGATAGACGAAGAAAACATATACAATTTGATGAAGGAGAAAAAGTATTTCTGAAAGTAGCTCCTATTAAATGTGTTATTCGATTTGGCGAAAAGGGAAAGTTGAAACCGAGATATATCGGACCATTTGAAATCCTTACACGAGTTGGAGATTTAGCTTATCAGCTAGCATTACCACCGAGTCTATCAAGTGTGCACAATATTTTTCACGTCTCTATGCTAAGAAAGTACATTCACGATCCAAGTTACATCATGAATTATAAGGATCTAACAATCAACAATAACTTAACTTGCTAGGAAGCATTGCAGGCTATTTTGGAACGCAAGATTTACCATTTGAGAAATAAAGATATTGCTTCTTATCAAAGACAATAAATGGAGAAGTCTTCGCGAAAGGAGCTACTTGGAAGCGTGAAGAGGAGATTCGTGTCAAGTACCCAAGTTTTTTTTTCTTCCAATTCAAGGTAAGATATCGAATTTGAGGCGAAATTATATTTAAGGAGAGTAGAATGTGATAACCCATATATTTAATTAACATTTAAATTAGAGGTTAGTATAGAGGTTATGTTAGGGGTTAGTTTAGGGGGTGAGTTTAGGGTTTTTTTTAGAGTCCATTAGGGGTTAATATTAATTACTATAAAGATGTATAACTTCATACTCAAATTTGACACCAAATTACAAATAATTATAAGGTTGTGATATTTTTTCTACTTATTAATAAAGTTTCCTATGTATGTATATATATAATTCTCATTTCACAAGCTTCTTTCAATATTTTATTTTTATAAATTATTTCATTAATTAGTTTGATTTATTAAAATCACATATTAATTATATAATTTTATTTAATATGGAAAAAGAAGGGGTCGAGGACTAGGACTTTTATTGTTCATTTTTCTACATCGAATATCTGTAATTATTAAGGTAGGGAATTTTATATTATTTGTCTTTATTTAATGTTCCATGATTATACTTCATTGATTACAATATATGTCAAGAGGAAATAAATTCATATAAGCTAGGGGCCATGAAAAGGGTCCGAGATCAAACGTATCTTCGGGGTGAACCCGCAATGCTATATGCAGTAACTGGCCAGTCAGAGGAAAAAGAGGAAATGAATGAATTTATTGTTGTAATTATGTGAATGCTTTTCATGTTATATTAAATATTCGATATATAGCGAGATGAAGCTCACTCCCTATCATTATCATGACTTTCGAGGTTGAGGAACTGAACAAGATATGATGTTGTGGATGGTGGAATAAATCATGCTATATTTATATTTTAAATAATTATGATCGGACTAAATTTTAGATTTATGTCTTTAATTTTTCCGGTTTATGCTTGGAACAATTGTTGGATATTTAATTTGAAAGATGTAATATTATTATTATTATTATTATTACTATTATTATTATTATTATATTTTTCCCTTAAGAATTAAAAAATTCTCAATCAATTTTTTTGATAATTATTGGGATCACTTTAATTTATAAATTTGTGTTTTCTTAATAATATTTAGAGTGTTTTAATTTATAAAAAAAAAAGAGTTTAAAAAATGAGTGAAAAATTAAGGAGAAAAAGAAGAAGGTGATAAAATTGGAAATACTACACTTTACCTTGTGTAGTAGATGAAATGGAACTAGTTGAAGCTTCAAAGTTGGATTTTTTGGCTCACCCTCAAAACCACTTAAGGTCAGCCCCTATTTCTCAAAAAATGAAAAAGGGGTGTTAAAATTTGGAGAAAATAGGAAGAAGAAGAAGAGAAAAGGGCACTAGTGTCCAAATCTTACCTTGTAGTCCAAATTCTCCAAAAATTTCTCTTCAAGTCTTCTAAGGTGACTACAATGCATGCATGTCCTTATGTATGCTCCTATGTGTACCTCCAAAAGTCAAAATTAAACTTAAGTTAAGAAGAAAAGGTGATAAGTTATAAGATATCAAGTTGAATTGAAGAACAAAATTTCTTACCTTTGTGAGAGAGGGGTTCGAATTCTATGAAGAAGTAGGAAGAATGTTTATGTTTTTGTTAAGTGTTTGAAGAAAGAGAAAGTGTTTGATGATATGAAGAAGATGTTCTTGAAGATGTGAAGGATGTGTTCTTGAAGATTTGAAGATGTGAAGAAATTGTTCTTGAAGGTTTGAAGATATGAAGGAATTGTTTTTGAAGATTTGAAGATGTGAAGAAATTGTAGAGAGAAGGAGGAGAATGTTTAGAGAGAAGGAAGAGAATTTGCTTGAAGATTAAAATGTATTGGTGAAATTTTTAACAAATTTTTTATGTAAAAATGGCCTTGTGGCCGTCCACATTAGAGAGAGAGGGAGGGAATTTTTGTTCAATTTTCATGTATCTTGTAATTTGTCTCATGGAGACAAAAAGAAAGTCAAAGGTATGGGCAAATGATGGGTAAGGAAGGAATGTTGGGTGAGTGGGAATAAGTTGGGAAAAATAATATTAAAGAATTAATGTATAAGATATTGTGTATAATGTTTGAATTAATGGTGTAATTATACACAAGATGACTAATATAAGGTGTATATGTACAAGAGTTGGAAGATATTTCTACACCAAATTGATCATCATTGCCGTCCACTTAAGGGAAATTGTGGTATTTCCATATTTTTTTTTCTCCCAAATTTGATGATAATGGATAAATAATATCAATCTCCAAAATAATTAGTGATTTCCTTGATCACTTATAAGTCTCATGATCACTTAAAGTCTTTGAAGAAGCATGCCCCAGTCTTGATGCCATAAAGACATAGAATCTGCAGAAGAAACAATGCTACATGCTATATAATTGACTTTGCAATGATATAGACCACCATGTTCCTTAGCAAAACCAATCATCTTCTTATTTCTCAAATCCTCCAAAAAACAATGTGAGGCACAAAAATGCAAAGCATATTTGAAATCTTTAACAAGCTGAGAAATAAAAATTAAATTAAAAGTGAATGAAGGAACATATAGAGTGTTAAGTAAAGTCAAAGTGTCTGTAAGTTTGACTTCCCAAATGAAAGTAGCATTACTAGACTGTGCATTTGGCAAATGAATAGGGATTGAAACAGGTAAGGGAATGCTTGAAAATAAAGAGAGATCACTGACAATGTGATCTGTTGCACCTGTGTCCAAAATCTATTTGGAAGACTTGTCTGTGTTTGCAGTGGAGACAGAAAAAATACTTGAGATGGAAGTTGCAGCAGTATGAACAATACCCTCATTAAAATTAGGAAAATGTTAAGAATTGCTGAAATAGCTTAGGGGAAAATAAAGGATTTTCAGCTTCTCGAGTCTTGAGGAGAATGTATCACTATATTAGCAACATGATCTTTAATAATGCTTGAACCTTTGGGCCGTTTCAACCTGGAGGATAGCCAATTAATCGAAAACACTTGTCAACAAAGATGTCCATTGAAACCACAATGTGAGCATTTAGGCCTCTTCTTGTCCTTTTGAGATGGAAATCTTGGTATATTTGATTTCTTAGCTAGCATTGCGATAGACTCAACTACGATTGGCAAAACAGAGGAAGGCCGGAGCCCTTTTGAGACTCTTCTTGCAACAAAGAGAATAAACTTTTGCAAGAGAATGAAGGGTGAAGAAAGTGATTGGCTCTTTATTTGAGCATATGATTCATGTAAGCCTATCAAAAACTTAATAATGAGTCTAATTGCCGAGTAAGCGTCATGACAAACAGCTGACTATGTTACATGAACAATGGCCACAAGAACATTTAGTGATAGGCCTAAAATCGACATATTCATCTCACAAACGCTTAAATTGATTGTAATAGGTAGTAATCGAATTAGAACCTTGAGAAATGGAACTTAATGACTTTTCCAAATGAAAGACTCTTGGTCCATCCTTACATAATGAATCTTGAGCTCATTCCATACTTCTTGTGCAGAATTAAAATAAACGAGACTCTGCCTGATTTCTTTTGATATTGAATTCAAGATCCAAGAAAGAATAAGATTATTAGCTCTTGTCCAACATGTAAACAATAGAGAATCAGATGGATCAGGTACAGAGATTGAACCATCGACGAACCATGCTTATTTTTCACATTCAGAGCCATAAGAACAACCCTTCTCCAAGAATTATAAATCTCTCCATTAAAGGATTCATAAGCGATCACATGCACCGGATTGTCATTTGGGGTGCAAAAAGAAAGGTGAATTATGATCATCGACCGGAGAATTGATTGGTTGAGTAGCTATTCAAGATAAATTGATCAAGATCTCCCAGAAAAATGGTTGAACTCTTGATGAATATGACATCAGACGCTTGTTAATCTCAATTAACAAGATAGCAGAAAAAAATATTCAGCGGAAGGTGAAAAATTGCTTAAACTGATACCATGTTAATGTAGATGAAATGTATATCGAAGAGTAAGATGATTGTAAAATCTGTAAAATGTATAATAGCAAAGTTGATTTAAATGAAGGAGGAAAGTCCCTTTATATAGAAGAAAATACACAAGATATTTAAGTCCTAACTAACTAACTGACTTTAGAATTTATATTTGCTTTTATATCATGACAATGTTCAAGACTAAATGCAGCGGAATACTATAATATTTAATATACGATTTATGTTTTCAATACAGAAAACTAAAAAATATAAAAAAAAATAGTAATAGATTTACTTTTTTATATTTTTAGATTATTTCAAAAAATAGAACTCGCTTTTGCGGGAACTTTCCAGAAATACCGCTATTCTGCTTTTATATATATATATACATATATATTGATATCATCACAAAATGTAACTAAAGGTTTCCCTTATGTATGGCAGTTAGTACTCCTAATTTATTGCTTTTGGTATGTATAAATTTATGATGGTCATCTTTCTTAATAAATGAACCCATTAAAAATAAATAAATAAATGAATCCAGGCCAAAAGCCGCCACCTATGCATAGGTGGATTCAACACCTCCCCACTCACCCCAAAAAAATCTAACTAAAAACTTCAAAAGTTCTAATAATAAGAAAAATTCAATAAATGCTATTGTTGTAAACGAATAACGTAAATATAATATTAACTATTTTTTTTTTTGGAATTTTTGTGCTTGTTGGGAGCACTTTTTAAAAAGTTCATATTCATAATAATAGATGTTTGGTGTTTAATTTAAAATGAACTTTTGGATAAGTCATTCCTCCAAAAGTCTATTTTAGATAGGGGCATCAATTTTTAATACGGCAAGATAACCCGACACGAACCTAACACGAATTTAGCATGTACATGTACAACCCTTAGCAGATTTAGGTCAAAATCGGGTCAAACACGGTTAATACGGGAAATAAATAAGTCAGGTCAGGTCGACCCACATGTCGACACAATTGACCTATTTAACCCATTTAATTTTATAGTGACATTATTTTCATATTTTGTGATGTTTTAGTTGGTTATAGATGATGTTCAACTTATTGAATGCATTTTCTAATAATTTAACATATTTTTTATTTGTAATTTTAGTGTCATAAACAGGTCATGTTCATGTCGTGTATCTTGACACAAATAATTAAACGTGTCATGCTCGTGTTTCGTGCCAAGCGTGCAATACCCGTGTTAACACGACTGCAAACACGAAACACGATCGATTGACACCCCCTAATTCTAGAGAAGTTAAACGGCGAGCCTTTTAATAAGTCACTTATTCAAAAGTCCATTTAAGAAATGGACTTTTGTTGAATAAGTGCTTCCAAATAACCACTTTATCATTAGACTGCTTAAACACCAAGTGAATCTCGATTAATGGTGTATCAATGATACAAGAATTATATAGATGCATGAGTCTATATATAAGTATAATATGAGTTTTAATTAATTAAAAATCGAAGGAACCTATAAACTAGGAGTGACCAAATAGAACTGAAAGGGGGTTTCAAACTGGAATAAGAACCATTGACAGAAATTCGGTTCCAAAATCGGAACCAAAACCGTACATGGCGGTTTTGATTACAGTTTCTTGGTCTCAATAATCATGGAACCAACAATTTTAGCGTTCGAACCGTTGATGGAACTGGGGTTTTTTTTTTTTTTTTTGAGGAAAATGGAACTAGGGGTTTTTCAAGGTGAAAAATCATGATTTTGTTTTTGGTAAAAACATGCTAGAAGAAATGTTAAATGTTTATTATGACTATTAATCCAGATCCTTTTCTTTTTTTTTTTCCCTTTTTTTCTCAACTGAAATTGATAAATCGTTTTCTTAAAAAAATTCAAAAAATTATCAAAAGAGAAAAAATGGTTCTCAGAGATCCGAGAAGGGTGATAATGTGAAGTGTAGAAGGGGGTGAATAGACTTTACCAAATTTTAGATTTTAGTCATTTTAAATCGTAGTTTAGTCACAAGTCGGCTTAGTCTTGATGAGCGGACTTAGTTGACCTTCAAAGATAGAGTTAGCTACTCAATGACTGACCGAAAGTGTTGATAAGATAACTCACCTGATTCAGTTAACCTTTTTAAAAATACAACAGACTTGGTTTTTCAACGGAAGACTTTCACCTTTTGATTAAAATATGTTTTCAACACTTGTTTTTAGGTTCAATTATTATCAGTAGCCTTAAGCAAATATATCAAACAATAGATAAGATATGCAAGAATTAAAGTGCTAAATGTAAAAGACACAGATCAATTTTTATAGTGGTTCGAGGATGAGATAATCCTCTAATCCACTCTTCTCTAATCCCTGGAGGTAATCTACTAAGTAACGGTGATTTCGTTACAAAATGATGACAATTCGAGACAGCCTTGATCACACATCTGGCTTCTCCTAGGACTCAACCTTTTCACAAGATGGTTGTCCTACTACTTCAGCTCCTTCAGATTTTTGGATTTGATCACGCAGCCTCTAACAAATCCAAAGCTTTGGTTCGAACTGGAACCTTACTACACTTCCTTCAACTTTGGATGAGTAGACAGACCCCTTTGTCTTTCAACAAATATTTTCCTCTTCAACAATTTGAAGTTGTCTTTCCTTCACTAAGTGTGTTGGATCGATTTCCTTCGAATGTGTCTATTGCTTGTAATTCATGACTTTCTTTCAGATATATTCCTTAGCCTTTTATAGTAACTGTTTGAAAAATGTATCCGTTGAAGAAATAGATGCATTTTTCAAACTACACTTTAAGGTTGTTGACTTGCCTTGTCTTACAACTTTTGATGTAGACTGATTCTCGAATTAATGCTCTGCAACCTTGCCTGAATCTCTGCAGGTTTGCAGGAACATCCTATTGGTTCTTAGCTTTTTGCACTCTTTCAACAAAATAACTTTATTGTCTGATCGACATGTTCTACTTTTTAGCAAACATTTGACTTTGTTTGACAAACGAGATCTCTTCCACTTTCTTGAGTCCTTTTTCTTTCGCTTAACCCTTAGCAGTCATCTATACTTATCTCGGAGTGAATCAACTGTCAAGTCAAAAGTCAAAAGTAAAATCGGTGGGCCAATTTGGGAAGCCAGCCCGCCAATAAAAATACACTAAAAGTACGGGTAAAAATCGGATTGTTGGCCGGCGTGTCGAGCGAGGCCAAAGCAAAGTGTGTAATCGACAATTTAGTCGGTTTGTTGACGAGACAACTTTTTTGGTACTTGATCGATCCTTCATTGATGCGATCGGGCCAAGGGGCTATCCCAAGCGGGCCTTTTTCCTTAACCTTTCCCTTTGGGCTTTCCATCCGCGTCGCCACTCATGGACTTCCCATCTCTCGGAAGTGGGTTTCATGCCTTTTCCCCACACTCGAACCAGGACCTCCAAGCTAAAGTGCGAGTTCTCGTGAGTGTGGGGAAAGGCATGAAACCCACTTTCAGATGGAAAGCCCAAAGGGAAAGGTTAAGGAAAAGTCCCGTTTGGGATAGCCCCTGGCGTTCATAAAGAACACTCGGATGACACACAATAGGGTTTTCACTTCGATCTTCAATCAACTTCTGCAATCTTCAACTTGGCTGCTTCGACTCAACTAATAGAGCCCTATCTATTACATAGTTGATTTTATGTTGAGAATGGGGATGTCAACTTCCTAAACTAAGTTTTACATATCATTATAAAAATCTATTATAAATAAATTTCCCAACAGGTTCCGACAGAACTATGGAGAAACCGGGTTTCGATTTTGGCTCCATAACCATGAGGCTCCGATTCAGATTTTGGTTCCTCATTTTGGAAAATTAGAACCGCTGGTTTTGGAACCGTGACCACCCCCACTAATAATAAGCTAAATTTGGATAGGATCTAATCTAACATAGGTACATCGTACACCTAAACCTGGCCCAATGTATAGAACTTATCCATCTCAATGGGCTTTGCTTGAAGAGATTGAGATAGTTTGTTAAACGGACCGGGCTCATTCTAATTCGACTCGGCCCATCAGGCTGCCCGCCATCAAATGCAACCACACCCGATAATCTTACCGCCTGAAGGCCCGAAAGTCTTCAAATAAAACCTGCCTTTTCTCTATCAAGTCTCAGTTAAGGGAAACCCAATTCAAGGTGAATTTTCTTGATAATAATTGTTTAATTCAAAGCTGAAATTGTGTTTATTTATGCGTCTTTATGCATACGAGTAAACACATGTATATGAGTTTCATGAACTGAAGTTTTGCACGCATAATTTGATGTAGTGGTCTATATTTTTAAGATTTAAAATGATGTGCTCAAAGATCTTAACTATTTTCGGTTACCCTTTTTTCTGGTTAATTTTGAGGTGATTTTATAGGTATATTGGTTTGATCAGGTAGATTGGTTTCTTTATACTAAGAGAAATTTGGCTTTCTACTTTAAGCTTCACAAGCCGTATTAGTTGATGTTCTTTCCTCATCTGTGAATATAGTAATGATAGAATTCAGTTTATATATACATATACATATTATTTATATTTATTCACCGGAAACCTCTGCTGTTATGGGATACCTAATTACTCAGTAAGCAAGTTGTTACTGACCAAAACGATAATTTTTTTATTTAATTTTCTGCTAATATTCTTTTTTACCTAACTGCCTTGCTTGTGCAATGGGAATCAATTATTATTTCTTAAGTAGTTTGATCTTGGCAATTCTTGTTTTGCAAATTAAAATCCCATGTTACCTTTTATGTTTGAAACTTATGTGTATCAGTGTATGCATGCTTGCAAATGCACACGTGTACTGGGACGGCTGGTGGCTTGTAGACTTGCCTGGGTTTTCTTTCTTGATTAGGCAAATGGGGAATTAGAAAGATGGTCATCTTTCAATGTTGTGCAACCGCATGCATGCTAGGGGCACTAAGTTATGTACTACCGCATTCCGGTGCACTTAATTGCAAGCCAGAAATGCGAAGTGCGGTATTGTTTCAAGTATGTGTCTGTTTTGTGTATCTCATGGTAAGTATTGTAAGAGTGCTTCTATTAGTAGTTTGCAAAGGCTATCTGTTCATCTAACTTGTTGATAGTGATCTGTTCTGGAATGAGTTTAAAATTTCATCTTTGTTGATGCATTGCATCAAATTCATTGTTCTAAAAATCCACGTTTACTCTCAATTAGTTCCCGCCTAGACGCTAAAGTCCCCTTGTTTGCCTACGTTTTTCTTCCGATTAGACCCCGCCTAACCCTGTCCAGGTCCCGCCTAACCTCGCCGAGGCTCTGCCTAGGTGCTAGGCCCTAGTCTACCGCCCGACTAGCGCCTAGCGCTTTTTAGAACATTGGCACCAAGTACATTTTTCTGATGTATCTTGGAGATTTAGCTATCAACTTTTTGAGTTTTTATCAATTTTTGCATGTCATCAGGGGCGTAGCCTTGTGGTGTTGTGGGGGGGTAAATTTTTGAAAAATTTAATTATTCTATGTATATTTTTGTTTTAAATATTAATTTTAGCACTAAAATATGTATTTTCTAGTAATTTAGCCCCCACAAAATTAATTAGCACCCCCAAAATTTAATGTCTAGCTCCGCCCCTGCATGTTATGTTGTCTTTTGAAAATATTTCTTCTAATAGATATTCTTTTGCTTCATTTTAATGCTCTTACTTTTGTATATTGCGCCCATGCACTTGTCTTTCCGTAAAACTTCTTTTACGATTGTAATCTTACATATGAGGTGATGTAAACTGGGAAGTTGAATTAGAAAAAGAGAAAATAGTTACATCCATAAATACCTATGCTTTCTAAAACTAGGAAGGATTCGATGGATTGCAGACTTTGAAAGTACTGAACGATCTGATTTAAATTCTCAACTTCAAATAGAAATTTCCCAGTCATTTATTTTGCAGTTCATTAATGAACTCTGGAATGTTATGTATTTTTTCATTCCGGAATTGCCCATACTGATTACTTGTTTATATCTTCCTAATTAGTAACTGATGCCAACTTCAACTATAAAATATTAGCACTATTCATAATGGAATTGCCCATACTGATTACTTGTTTATATCTTCCTAATTAGTAACTGATGCCAATTTCAACTATAAAATATTAGCACTATTTTCAGTTTTGCAGTTTAATTTGCTGGTGGAATTTCTCTTCTATATTACTGAAATAAAATCATTATGTTTGGACGTGCTCCAAAGAGAAGCAACAACCTTAAGTATTACGAAATCCTTGGTGTTCCAAGAAGTGCAAGTCAAGATGAGCTCAAAAAGGCCTATAAGAAAGCTGCCATTAAGAATCATCCTGACAAAGGTGGAGATCCCGAAAAAGTAAGGATTTTTCTTTCATTGCGTAGTTCATAAGATGTGAAGTGTGGATGTCTCTCTCCGTTAACAATTAGAAATAAGTACTTCTCATAAGAAAACACATAAATTATGGGATTTTGCAGATTGATTACCAACTCGGTGTAACTGACCTTAACTCTCTTTTTTACTCTGAATCAGTTCAAGGAGTTGGCTCATGCATATGAAATCTTGAATGATCCTGAAAAGAGAGAGATTTATGATGAATATGGTGAAGATGCTCTTAAGGATGGAATGGGAGGAGGCAGTCATGCACATGATCCATTCAATATCTTTGAATCTTTTTTTGGTGGTGAGATAGCTCATTCCTTTTCCCTTTTTTTTTTTTTTTTCTTTTTTGAGGGGAAAGAGGGGTTGTAGTTCCTAATATATTATAGAAATTAATTTTGTGGATCAATTTTATAGGTAGCAGAGGCCCCAGAAGCAGAAAGAGACAAGATGAAGATGTCGTGCATCCATTAAGAGTTTCTCTAGAGGACTTGTACAACGGTACAACTAGAAAACACTCTATTTCTCGGAACATATTGTGTCCCAAGTGTAAAGGGAATATCTTCTCATGCCCAAATCTACCCACGGTTCAGTCTCTAGTAAATAACTCAATTTTGATGCAATTAATGATGATCTCTTATTATTTTATTTGTTATCATGTTCGTTCTGTTGTGTTTATCCTGAACCAAGCATGACTTTGAATAATTCGTGGTAAGTGCTCCCTTGTCAGTGTGATTACCCTTCTCTTTGTGGTATCTTTAATGGACTTTAGAAAATGTGAATCATGTAAAATATCATTTTTTTTTTTTATGATCTCAATTATGTAGCTCTTATACAAAAATCACACATTTCTGTTCTATGACCAATGATTTATTTCCCAAGTCATGGACTACTACTAAGGATCAGCAAGATTGAGAACGTCAAAAGCAAAGTTTGTGTATCTTATGCTAGTCTATCTAGCTAAATTCTTCAATCTCTAGATTTTCCAACGTTCAATCTCTATGACCAATGTTTTTTTGGGATAATTACAAAACCCCTTTGGATTTGGGCTAATTACAAAAAAATCCAGAGATGTTTCAAAATTACAAAACCTCCTCATGTTTGTTTTGAAATGTTTGTCTTTATGAAGTAGGAAATGTAAGATTTTAATCAAACCTCAAGGTTTCATTTTGCAATTTAAAAAATCTCGGGCTTTTTTTTTGTAATTAGACCAATCCTTTTTTTTGTAATTATCCTTTTTTTAGTACAACTTGAAAACTATTAGTTCAATCTCATTTGGACAGGATCTTTTTTCGGATGCGTTGGCTCATTTGCATCTTTATTCATTTTTTTTTTTCTTTTTTCCTTTGTTTGTTTGTTCGGGTGCAGTTTCTATTAATAATGTTTTTCTGACATATTTTTGATGCATTCTAAACCTTTCAGGAAAGGTTCAAAGAGTGGAACCTCTGGGAGATGTTATGGCTGCCAGGGTATTGGAACAAGGACAACTATCCGACAGATAGGACCTGGCATCAACCAACGCATTCAACACGTGTGTTCTGAATGCAGAGGATCAGGTACTTATAGAATTGTTTTAATGTTTTCTGATTTTCTAATTTCAAGTGCAATGAAAAGGCGAAATCGAACAAAAAGTTGGTAAAAAATATGAATCTACTATGATACAGGAGAGCTCATAAGCGAACGAGATAAATGCCCTCAGTGCAAAGGTAAGAAGGTTACACAGGAAAAGAAAGTACTAGAAGTGCATGTGGAGAAAGGGATGCCACATAATCAGAAGATAGTGTTCTCAGGAGAAGCTGATGAAGCTGTAAGTTGAATTAATTCTTGGGATAATCACAAAAACTACCCTGAGGTTTGTGGTAATTAATAAAAAAACAGAGAAATTTCATAATCACGAAAAACCCATGAGGTTTCATTCGGTCTTACTTTTTCCCTTCATAAGAAGTTTTCTCAAAACAACCCCTTATATTATAGAAATATTACAATTAGCCCCTTAAAGTTAAGGCAGAATAGTTTTTGTAATTATCCCTTAATTCTTTGGCAGCAAGGTTTTTCTTCTTCTCATCTTGTTTTCTTTATCCTTTTTCGAGGCTGCCCAGTTTTTTATTTTTTGGTCATTTCTCATAGTTTTGCTCTTGCACAAAGATATACATCAGATTTTTCATCCTTTCTTTTTGTATATCATTGAATACATCAGTGGTTTCACTTTGTTAGACGATCTGTCTGAGCTCATTTTTTCATATGGGCTTCTTTGCAGCCTGATACTATCACTGCAGACATTGTTTTTGTGTTGCAAGAGAAAGAACACCTCAAGTTCAAACGGAAATCCGATGATCTTCACGTCGAATACAACCTTAGTTTAAGAGAAGCTCTTTGCGGGTTTCAGTTTGTCCTAACTCATCTCGACGGGAGGCGACTTCTAATCAAATCAAACCCTGGCGAAGTCTTTAAGCCTGGTAATGGTTTGAATTTCCTTGTGAGGATAATTATAAATTCTACCCTTGTGGGTTTAACTTAATGAAAATAAATCCAATTATCTTTCAAAATTATAAAAATCCCTGACATCTATTTTTATTTACCAAATTGCACGTATTGAGAGGTAATTTGTAAAACAAATACATACCTTAATGGGTATTTGAAATTTTAAAGGGATAATTACGAAAAAAACCCCTTAAGGTTCATGCTAGTAACAGAAAAAACCAAGGTTTTTGAAAATTGCAAAAACCCTGAGATTTGATTTGATTGTCTTTTATTTTTCACTTCATAAGTAAAAAATATTCCAAACCCCCCCTCCCCCCAATATTTTCAGTTACCCTCTTACATTTAAGACATAATCAAATCTGAGGTTTTTTTTTAGTAATTTTAAAACATCTCTGGGTTTTTATGTAATTAGCCCAAACCTCCGGGTGTTTTTGTAATTATCCCAATTTTAAAAGATAACTGGAGTTTTTTTTTGTAATTAAATTAAACCTCAGGGGTAGTTTTTGTAAGTATTGCTTTCCTTGTACATGCGACTTGATTATTTCATGGGACGTAAAAAAGACATGTGTTTGTTGGGTCATAATTTTTTGTAGATTGCTACAAGGCAATAAATGACGAGGGAATGCCACACTACCAGAGACCATTCATGAAAGGACAGCTAATTATCCATTTCAATGTGGATTTCCCTGAATCTGGATTTCTTTCTCCCGAAAAATCAAGAATTTTGGCGACAGTGCTGCCAGTGAAGTCCGTCAAGCGCTTGTCTGATAAAGTACTCGCCAGATGTGAGGAAACCACTTTGGTTGATGTCAATATTGAGGAAGAGATGAGGCAAAAAGAGCTACGAAGACAGCGAGAGGCATACGATGAAGATGATGAGCCAACTGTGCATCAAGTGGCGTGCAACCAACAATAAGGTTTAGGTATATTTTTTTTAAATATTATGTCGCACATTATTTGATTATGCTCATCTTATGCTACAAGGGAATTAATAGCTTTCTTAGGGTTAACTTGGTTGACTACTTTTTAGGGTTGAATAGTGATAAATACAAAATATACCCTTAGTGTTCTGTATATTAAAAAAAAGTTACAGGTATCTTTCAAAATTACAAATACCCCCCTGTAATACCTTAGGGGCTATTTGTAATTTTGATAGATAAGTGCATTTGTTTTTTTATAATTCGGCTATACCTTAGGGGTTCAAATCTCTGCTCCATCAAATTGTTTGTGGGGTGCGTGTGGATTCGATTCGGGGAGAGATCGTTATTAGTAGAGATGGGGTCGAACATAATTGTTCTCTTTACCAGGAGGATCACGGTTGTACGTCGCCAGACCGTCGCCGAACATCGGCAGATGCGTGCACATCCGCGGTTTACCTTGGCGACAACAATGAGGAGCCGGAGCTGTTGTCCTCAGGTATAGTCAGGCGTAAGCCTGGTAGCTGAGTTAAAAAAATGAAATAGAAGGCTTAGGGATGAACCGTTAGACAAGTGGTGGCTTTCTTGTCATAACATGGGGAATAATGAAATAAACCATTTGCAAGGCATTATTGGCTTTTTATATATATATATATATATATATATATATATATATTTTGAGGAAAAACCAGTAAAATATAAATAAAAAGCTCAGGAATTAGCTTCCCGGGAGATAAGTTCTACAACATGAGTAGGGACCATTCCTACTCGACTCGAGAGAAAGCAAACTAAAAGTGTGACGAGCTAAACAATGAGCAGCAAAATTGCCCGACCGTTTAACACAACTAGGAATAACAATGTCAAAAAAAAGGAAAATACGCTAGGATGTCTGAAATAATGCTCCCCAGGTAAGAGAGATCGCCATCTCGGTTCTTCAGCTTGTAAAAAACTGTCAAATTGTTCGTTTCAATGATAATTCTACGCACACCCATATCTCTTGCCACTTTTACGCCCTCCCTGCATGCCACGGCTTCTGCTATGTCTATTGCAAATTCATGTGCATATAATCTTGTTAAAGTTTGTAGCATTTTGCCCTCATGGTCCTTGATTACCACACCACAACCCGTCCCTATCGACTCTCGAATGGATATGTCTGTGTTAATCTTTACAAAGCCAGGTTCTGGTGGAATCCACTTTTCTGAGACGATCATGCTTCGCAAGGGGATAGGTGGATTCGATAGGGCTTGATATTCTGTCAGTCGAGTTAAAGCCATTTGGATACATGCATGGTGATTCATTTGTTTTTGCTGGAATTGTAGAACGTTCCTGGAATACCATATGCTCCAACACATCATAACAAACAGATTATGGGTTTCCGACTCCGGTGTCATCATTAACGAGCAAACCCAGTACGAAAAAGTACCTGTACGTACCTTGGGTGATCGCAAGTCTGAGGGGAGAAACAGCCCATAGGAACGACACCCATGGGCAATCCCGGAGGGCGTGCCCGAGTGATTCACTTTCCGTCCCACACCGAATACAGAATGGCTCCTGTACAGTTCTCTTTTTCATCAAGTTTTCTTTGGTAGGTAGGAGGTTGTGTAAACATCTCCAAAGAAAGAGTTGCGCTTTTGGAGGGACTCGAAGTTTCCATAGCCACTTCCAAACCCCATTTCGCAGCCCTGACGTCGAAGTTGCGAGGCCTTCGTAGTCGACAACATCGTGCGTGCCACGTTGTACCCCGATTTGACCGAGTAAATGCCATTTTTTGTATAGTGACATGCAAGTCGGTCTTCGCAAAACGTATTCCTTAGCGGGATCCTTTTTATTGCCTGAGCGTCCTCCTGAGTAAATAAATCATCAAGGAGGGATAGATTCCAAGAGTTAGAATCAGGGCAAATGAGGTCAATCACCCGCAACTCTTCCCGACCATTACTGTCCACCCGTCTTGCTCGAAATAGTGGTCTATCCGGGATCCAGGGATCGTCCCAAATGCGAACTTGAGAGCCATTGCCAATATTCCATCTAATACATTTCATAAGAATTTTCCGTCCCGCTACAATACTTCTCCACGCATAAGATGGATTATTTCCAATTGGAGCGTCAAGAAAATTTTTATTCGGGTAATATTTGGCCTGTAAGCATTGCGCCAGAATGGATTTATCCCCATGGATCAATCTCCAACCTTGTTTAGCCAGTAACGCTTCGTTACAACTTTGCATGTCCCGAAAACCCAAACCTCCTTCCCGTTTAGCACGACACATTTTGGACCGACTGCACCAATGGATCCGTTTCTCCTCCGCCTTCTGCCCCCACCAAAATCCCCTTATCATAGAGTTAATCTTATTACAAACTTCATTAGGGAGTAGAAAACAGCCCATGAGGTAAGTTGGGATGGCCTGCGCAACAGATTTAATGAGAATCATTCGCCCTGCATTTGAAAGGAGGCGCCCCTTCCAATTTTTCAATTTTTTCCTGACCCTGTCTACCACCCCATTAAATATATCTTTCTTGGATCGTCCTGCTTCTGCCGGGATGCCCAAGTAGATAGTATGTTTCTCTACAAGGTTCACCCCAATAAGATTAGCAAGGTGTTCTCTTTTCTGTGGCTCCACCCCCTTACTAAAAGCAATCTCAGATTTCTCCAAGCTGATGCGGTGTCCCCATGCTTCTTCGTATCACTTGATAATATTTTTTGTCACTTCAATTTCATTCTCATTAGCCCTCCCAAAAATAATGCTGTCATATGCAAAGAAAAGATGGGAGGTCGGCGGTGCCCGCCTACAAATGCGCACCCCATGGATGCTACCATTCATTTTCGCTTTTCGGATTAGGGATGAAAACGCCTCTGCACAGAATAAAAACAAATAAGGGGAAAGCGGGTCTCCTTGACGGAGCCCACAGATGGTGAAAAGGTGTCACTTTGTTTACCATTAAGAAGAATGGAAAAGGAAACAGTCTCCACACATTTCATAATCAATGTTACAAAGTGATCATTCAAACCAATTTTAAGCAACACCCTTCTAAGGAAACGCCACTCTACACGGTCGTATGCTTTACTCATGTCAAGTTTAAAAGCAAAGGAGCCCCTGTTTTTAGCCGTATTATTTTTCATATGATGGAAAGTCTCAAAGGCCAACAAAGCATTATCAGTAATGAGACGACCGGGGACAAAAGCGGACTGAGTATGGTAAATGAGTGATGGAAGGACTAATTTTAGTCTATTAGCTATAGTCTTGGCAATTAATTTGAAAATCACATTGCATAAGCTAATAGGCCTAAAATCAGTAACCATCTCGGGGCTCCGCTTTTTGGGGATTAAAACAATGAGAGTATGATTAAGGTCTTGGGGACTAGAGCCACTGTTCAAGATATTAAGCACAACATGCAGGATATCAGCATGTAAAAGAGACCAGAATTTTTGAAAGAAAATAGCAGACATACCATTCGGGCCCGGAGATTTAGTGGGGTGCATCTGGGAGAGCGCCTCGACCACCTCCTCCTTCGTGAAAGGTTGTGCTAATATTTCATTCAAGCCTTCCGTCATTTTTGTGTCAATCGCATCAATGGCCCGGTCCATGTCCAGGTTTGTTTCCGTAGAGAAAAGTTTCCGATAGTACTGAAGAAAAGTAAGGGCGATATTATCTTCGTCCTCAATCCAAACACCCTAAGGGGACAAGATTCGGCTAATTTGGTTTCAGAGAAGTCTGCCCGACGCCGTTTTGTGAAAAAATTGTGTATTCTTATCTCCGTCCTTGATCCAATTTGTTCTCGCTCGTTGGTGCCACATTTTCTCCTGTTTTATATATAGCTCTTGGAGCAACTTTTCCTTGTAGTTTCTATCCGCCAGTAGCTCAGGGGATGGGGGTACATTATGGGTCTTTTGCAAAGATGCCTCACATTCATTTATTTGGTGGCCAATGTTACCGAAGTGCGTTTTTTCCCATTTTTGAAGTTCAGCTCCACATTTAGAGATTTTATTACTAATTGATGTCACTGTATGGGCGCTATACTCCTCATTCCACGTCCGTGTCACCACTTTCTTGCACGATTCATCCATCAACCACATCGTCTCAAACCGAAAGATTTTTCTCCAATTTTTCGCGTTTCTTCGGACGCGGGCAGGTCGCCAGCCAGTGTTGTAAAAATCGGCCTAGGCGGCCGCTTAGGCGCTAGGCGCCCCTAGGCCAATCCGATTTTGTCAAAATCGCCCAAAAAAATCGTTTTGGCCAAAAATCGGGCTAGGCGGCCTAGGCGACACCAAATCGGAGCTAGGCGCTCTCCTAGGCGGCCAAAAAATCGGGCCTAGGCGGTCTAGGCGGGAAAAATCGGCCAAAAATATAAAAAATGAAGGAAAAAAAATAAAAAAATGGTGTTGTTCTGGCGGCCGCCAGTAGTCAGCGCCCCAGCGCTAGCGCTAGCGCGGTCAACCGCCCGACTAGCGCCTAGCGATTTCTGCAACCATGTCGCCAGTTAATAAGGATCGGGCAAGGGTCAGAGGCCGTCCGAACCAGATGTTGAACTTCGTAACCCGGTACATATTAATCCATTCCATATTACCAAAACTTCGATCAAGCCGCTCTTGTATATTTTGTTCTCCCGTCTGGCCATTTGTCCACGTGAAGGAGAACCTGTTATAACCCAGGTCATCCAACTGAGCCCGTCTCATTGTATGGTTGAACTCCTCCATATTCTGATTTCGTCGGCTGCGTCCCCCGATTTTTTCATACGTATACAATATCTCATTAAAATCACCTAGACAAAGCCACGGGCCGGCGTAACTTCGTGAAAGGTCAGAAATGAGAGCCCACGTATTTCCTTTCTGGTTCTCTTCTGGCCAGCCATATATTCCAATGTTGGACCTTTAGCGCTACTCGGATTGACGACTGTCCCCACAAACCAACATGAGACTTTTCTAGCGCGCTTTGTCCTCACTCACGCGCACCCTGGAAAACTTCCCAGGGGGTCACCCATCCCATGTCTACTCCAGGCCAAACACGCTTAACCTCAGAGTTTCTATGTAATGGGCACCAGGAAAGAAGATGCATCTGTTGGTATAGGTAGTCCAAATCATATCCTTTTAAGCTATCCTTTAACTATGCAATCCGGCGCTCACGAGTTCGAATCGCGGGCCGCGCCTCGCGCCTCTTTTAAAGCCCATTGCGGGCGGGATCTTTGGACCAAATCCCAACAATCCCCTCCCAAAGACTGCCAATATCTCGGCTCGTCTTGCTTGGCAACCTCCATTGCGCCGCCAACTTCCCGATTTAACGCCAACTTCTTCGATTCAGCGTCGCGTCGCGCAAGCCTCCGATTCAAGCCACCCAAAGAACCTACACCTTGGTTCGATCTGTTTACCTCGATTCGGCCACACGGCAACTTACCCCGATTACGGTCCACCCAAAGAACCTACACCTTGATTCGTCTGTTTACCTCGATTTCGGACATCGGCAACCTACCCTTCGATTCCTGGTCCACCCAAAGAACCTACACCTTTAGCTCCAAATCCGTTTTACCTCGATTCGGCCACCTAGCAACCTACCCTTCGATTCGTCCGTTTACCTCAAAGATCTGCGCCCGCATCCACCGCTCCCGGCAACCTCCTTTGCTGCAGCGTCTTCCAAGGGAATTCGAACTCGTGACTGCTCACGATACCGGTTGTTGGACCTTTAGCGCTACTCGGATTGGACGTCCCCCCACAAACCAACATGAGACTTTTCTAGCGCGCTTTGTCCTCACTCACGCCGCACTCGGAAAACTTCCCTGGGGTCACCCATCCCATGTCTACTCCAGGCCAAGCACGCTTAACCTCGAGTTTCTATGTAATGGGCACGAGAGAAAAGAAGATGCATCTGTTGGTATAGGTAGTCCAAATCATATCCTTTTAAGCTATCCTTTAACTATGCAATCCGCTCACGAGTTCGAATCGCGGGCCGCGCCCGCGCCTCTTTTAAAGCCCATTGCAGGCAGGATGCTGGACCAAATCCCAACATCCAATGAGTCTCCATGTTTTCGCCCCGTCATTTATCATCCCATCTATATGGTGTTGAGAGTCTGACAGGAGAGTAAAGCTGTGAGTGTCCTTCCATAGCATGCACAAACCTCCTCTGCGTCCGCCGTGCGACTTATCACAATCAATCACATGTATTCCATCGTAGCCAAGATTTTTTATTGCTTCTACTATTTCATCATAACACAGTTTAGTTTCCATAATAAAAACGAACCCGGGATCTTTTGATTTGATATATCTATTAAGCGCTCTAACTGTCGGTTGGTTCCCAAGCCCCCGACAGTTCCAACTTAGGCAACTCATTGTTCCTAGTGGGGCTGCTTTACTGCAGCCTCCGCCGGTAGCACAAACTGACTGGGTACGTCGAACAAGCCAAACTGTTTGGATTTTTTGGGAAGGGTTTGTTCCGTTGTTATGTCCATAGGGCTGACATCTTGTGATGGGCGTTTTAGTGGGGTTGGTGGGTTAGGTGTTGTAAGTTTTGCTTTGGGTTTGGTAGTTCCCTCTGGTTTGGGGTTTGCTTAATGGTTTTGGATCTGAATGATTTGGGTTTGGGTGTGGCAGTCTCTGTGGAGGCCGGTTCTGTTTGTTGGATTGGGGGTATAGGTTGCATGGGGTCATACAGAGTGGTGCGTGGGATCATGCATGGCTGTTGGAATGGTATATGAGGGTATATTGGTTGTGTGTGTTGGTGTTTCACTACAGAACTGGAGTGATGGTTGACATGTGGGGGATAAAGGTTGTTTGTGAGGATGAGAGGGTTTATGGGGTTATGTAGTAGGTTTGGGGGACTGCTCTTGGGCGATGGGGTGGGCTTGTCACATTAATAGGTTTGGTGGTTAGGGCATTGAGTGAGAGGTTAAGGAGGGGGTCGACGGGGGTCTGTTCGGATGAGGATGGTTGGGTATGGTGTGTATGGGGGCTGGGACAGTTTGAGGCGGTTGGGGTATTGGGGTTAGGGTTTGGGTTCTCCTCGTTCATAGGAAGGGTACGTTTGGGGGTTCAGTGGATGTGGTATAGGTATCTTTTTGAGGTGTGGCTCGTTTGAAAGGGGAGGCTTTGAGCCATGGACCGTACCTCATACTCGATATATCTTGGCAATCATTTTTGTCAAATTCATTGCAATTTCGGAAGAAATGGCCAATCGCTCCGCAACAGAAACAGTAGGTAGGGAGTGATTCATACTTCAACAGGAGAACGCAAAGTTTTCCTTTGAGTTTTACAGTGATCACTCGTGCCAGTGGTTTTGTTAAATCAACCTGGACTTTGAATCTGAGGAATTTGCCCAATAGTCCTTCCGTAGAGTTATCCAAGATTTCGAGTTGTCCGATTTGGTTTGCCAAGAGTGTTGCATATGTAGGGTTCATATATGCTGCGGGAACATCATAGACCCTAGTCCATATTGTAGCGTGGGTTACACTCACTTCGGATGGACGCTCGTCTTCTTTGATTTTTCTAATCGCAAAAAGACCATTCTCGTAATGACATGGCTGATTATGAATAACCCAGTCCCTATCTTCCTCGTGCTCGAAACGGAATAAAATGAGCCCATTTCCCCATTCTCGACCCTCGACCGGCCCTTTTGGACGCCAAGATTTCTTCATGACTTCTATAAGGTAGTGGGGTTTCCACGGCTTGTCCAGATAGAGCTTCCCCACCAGGCAAAAGGAGGACTGTTTGTTTGTGTTTGTAGGTGTAATAATCAGCTCATCAAGATCAATAATCGATTCCTCTTTTTCCGTAGGATTCTCAATACCAGCAGATTCCATATCTTTAAGGAAACAAACCTGGACTCGGATCGGGACCTGCAAAGAACGCGCCTGCACACAAAAAACAACAGTAGAAAAACAAGAACGAAATAAAAAACCAACCCTAGAAGAAGAAGGTGGGAGGAGAGACAGGAGAGGGAAGGTAATCGGATTCTCGCGAGAAACAGGGGAAATATGACAGAAACCCTAGTTTGACATGAGAAGATACGGATGGGGAAAAGTAAGAGAAAACCACAAAGAAAGGCCCATGTGGAGACCAAAAGCTGACAGAGAGGAGAATATTCTCATGCTAGACCACAAGGTATGGGAGGGATGGGCTAGGATAGATTAAAGGAAGAGAAGGAATAAAGTGGGAGCAAGTGTCAGATTTAGGGATGGACAAAAAGAGACTGACAGCAGGAAAAAAGAGGCAAACGGATGTGTCAGTCGCCGGAAAACGTCAGATCGGAGCGGGAAGGAAGGTTGCGGCGGAGGACCTGTGAGCCCTAACAAACCCTAAAGGGGGAAACGTAACACTCCAAAGAGAGAACAAAAACTCCTGCGTGAAAGGAGAACATGGACATGATATTTTTCCGGAGATATGAGTTAATGTCACAATAAATACATTGGCTTTATATATTTGGAGGTATAGTTCCTCTTGATCCCAATCATGTTCCATGAATCTCAATATTAATAGTCACTAGGAGGAATAGGTTGCCATGAAGTTGGGATCATTACATCGGCTAGGTCCCTTTAATGCTGCACGATTGTAGAATCGTCTGTGTTGTCACACTAATACGCACATCATCATGTGTGAGTGATCGTACGGTTGATGTGTGTTTGTGTGTGTTTTGGATGCGCACTCATCAATTAGACCCACTGGCCGGAAGGAACATAGGACCCATCATGCATTGTGGGTCCACATCATATGAAGAGGATGTAATTGTCTCGAGGTTTTTGATTCCCTAGGGCCCACTGTGCATTATGGGCCCACATAATACGTGGATGATTGTAATTCACTCTAAGGAGTAATTTCTTGACCCTTCGTTATGTTTTTTCTATTTTTGAGGTGAATATATATAGTGAAGAGTTTATTTAGAAAAAGGCCGGAATGAATTTTGGAGAGTGGTTCGATATAAGATGAAAATATGAGCATAAGAGTGATTATATATGATTGGTGATTTGAAAAGTATGAGAGAGTGAATATTGTATTTGTGATATAATCGTGTAATGTGATATTGATATGAATTTTTTTTAAAAAAATTAAAATCGAGTGCTTTTGATGATTGAAAAAGTGAGAAAATGAGTGAGTAGTGTATTGTTTTTGAAATTTCTCACAAACGATCTCCTATTGGTAAAAGAGAAAATTTGTGCGAAAATTTTAACAGCCAAGTACTCCCTTAGATTCGTGAAACGTAAGAAAATGTCACTCTAGATTCACTATGCACGTGGATGCATAGGCGGAGATAGGGGCAAACTGAGCCTCGACCCATCCCTATTTTTCCTTAAAATAAATTTACACTTGAGATTTTTTTAAAAAAAGAATTAGTTAAGATTTATACGATTTTTTTGCCCACTTCTATGTATCGGCCCACCTCAATATATTTATTGACTATGTCATTGTGTGGATGGTAATCTAACCACCAATGGAGAAACTTTGTAAGAAGGGTAACTTCTGCTGGCATAATCGAACATTTGTACAAGAACATCTAATGTATATCATCACCACAAGCTTGTAGCTCAAATTGTATCGCTCATCCTTTGTAAGGGTGTTAACTGAGGTCCGAACCTGATATCTTTCAATTTTTTGAAATTTATCCTATCTCCTCGAGCTAGTACTCTCAACTTATTAAAAAAATCTAATATATATCATCAAGATGAATAAAGACTTTTTATAATTAATATATTTCCTAAAAAGTTTGGAATCCTCATTTTTAAATTCTTATGATTCCTACATCAAGTAAAAATCTTAGTATCAAAATTATAAAATCATTAGTATCTTAATAATTTATATGGTAAAATATAAGGTTGTAGAAATCGTCAGACGCTAGCTAGGCGGTGGCCTAGGGCGCCTAGATCGATTTTTACAACACTGGTAAAATATAAAAATACAAATAGAAATGAGTTAGTGTAATTTCCTCTGTTCAAAATATAAGCGAGTTTTGACACGAGAGCAAGTAAATTATTAAAGTTCAGCAAATGAAAACTAGGATCGCACATTTATGAACACATGTTTAAAAAATATTTATCACAATTTTCAGAAAAGGGCAAATTTTAGGTTTTACAGAATATTGTTTTTAAGGAAAGTTTTACAGAACTTACATGTCAAACAATGTAATGACAAATAAGTTAAAGAGACGACTGTTGAATCGAACCCCTCCAGTCCCCCACAGCTACCGTCCATATATTTATCATCGTTACTTTATTCACAAATTGACCACTCTATAATAAATTCCAAGATAGATCTTTTACATCAATAAATCTACCCTAATAAATTCAAAGTGGCGCTGAAAAATGTGCGAGGTACATTTTCACGTGGCCAGACACTATTACTAGTGGTTTTATCCATACTACACCAAACAATCTTCTTATGAATAACTAAGTAGATTTATTGTGGATATACACAAATTTACACACAAATCATAATCACATATAGTAAACGTGTATTGTGTACAGATCTACAGTAAATACTACACCTGACGTAATTCTCCCAGAGTAGCATCTACCAGGCCAATGCTAGTAGTCAACTTTCATGTAATTTTAGGTTATGTCCCAAAGGAATTTTGGCGCATTGAAGTTGGATTTTATAATATGGGAGTGACATTTCTCTATATGCAGGATTCGTGCAAAAAGTTTGGACATCCTAATAGATCCTTTTGTTGGAAATAAAATTGCTTTTGAAAATTAATTTTATGTTTTGTGTCTTTCTGGGCCACAAACATATCCAAAATATGATAAAAGGGTTGAATATGTGTTCGTGTTTGTCTTCTTAATCATGAGCAAGATTGAAATCAATTTCTTATTAATAATGTCTTCTTAATTTCCCCATGTTTGTCCCTTTTAATTTTTCCTGTACTTCTACATGCTATTAAATTTCCCCATTTCAGTATCTATATTTGTTTTCATCATGTCAGAGGTTTTTTAATAGGCAACATATAAAGACTGTTACATAGTAGAAATATCACTAAGAATATTTTGAAAGCACAAATAATATTGATTAGTTTGGAAGGATAGTATGAAGTATGAACTGGCCCTAAATTATTTGTAATTGATTGAAAATTTTAAGGAAAAGGTTGCACATGACTACATATTTTAAAGTGGACTAAAGTGGATTTCAAATACACTATAATAACTAACAAAAATGAAAAAAAAAAGGTTCAAAAATACAATATCCATTGTACTATAAAATTTCTCAACCAGCTCATTAACGCTCATTTAAGAAGAAGAGTTTTTTTTTTTAAATAAGTTGGGAGTAGTGGTCGGAGGGGCGGGGATAAATTTCAAAGAAATTGAAAAATACAGGATTGAACCCTGATCAACACCCCTACAAAGGATGAACAATACCACTTGAGCTACAAAGCTGATGGTCATTTAAGAAGAAGAGTCACATAAATTAGATTTATAAAACCATTTTTTTTATTTTTTTATTTTTCTTTTTTGCAAGCGAAGGAGTTTAATACATATATCATTAAGTTTTAGGAAAAGAATAACATCATCCGCAAAAGATGGTGTGTAGCTGTGTACGTAGCATCTACCATCCATATTCTTCATCATACAAATTTATTTGTGTTTTACGGTATTTCATCTCATATTTAATATACCAAATTAATGCCACGTTTACAAAATAATATTGCTATTCCATATGTGAAATATGTTGCTTCAAAAATCGAAACAGATGGAACACTACAAGGATTAGGAAGTTAAATTGAATTTCTTGTTAAACTTGATAACAAACTTACGGAATACTAAATTTTCCTTTTCCTTATCTTGAGTGGTGAATACTTGTGTTGTAAAGGCAATTAATCTGTATTCGATTCTATACGAGTACATATGTCATCTCTCTACTATCCTCTATTGTACTAAAAGACCATTAGTGAATATTAATTGCACGTATCCTTTTCTTTTTTTGTGCGACTCAAGTTTCATATGGTCTTAAACACATGCAGAAATGGCGCCATTATTGCAGTATTCAAGTGTATTGGGTTGTATTTGTTGAATTATAAACTTATTTTATAATTAATTGTGGTAGTTGAGTTTTGTAGTTGATTTTAAGTTGTTGGTATGGTAGGTGAATGTGGTAGATGGAAATAAAAGATGACCATTGGATTAAGGTTGGTGAGAATCAATCTTAGCCATTGATCTAGATGAAGTTTTAGTATAAAACTATAAATAGGTGGTGTTGTTGGTTTATTTTGTATTAAGTTAAGAAAGAAAAACAAGTGAGTGAGAAGCAAAGCTTCTAAGTAATATTTGAGTTTAAGTGAAGTTGTGGTGAGGTGTGTCTTGTAATATTTGAGTGATCAATAAAATTATGTCTTTTGAGTGGTAAATTTCCAACAAAGTGGCATCAGAGCCACGGTTGTAAAATCTCGTGAAATTCTAAGTATCTTTATGTGGTTGCGGCTTTGATCGATCTTCCACATCGAAAAAAATTTCTTGAGATTTTATACATAGTGAGATCAGGTTGAGAGTATTGAGTCAACTCATAGAGTTGACCAAGTCAAGTTGATAGTTGACCGCGAGTTGACCGTTGACCAAGTAAAAAAAAAATTCCAAGATTTTTTTTTTCAGTCCATTTGTTAGTCAGAATCTTCAATTCACATGGCGAGTGTGGCATCATTCCAAGTTCCACAACTTAAGGGAAACGACTTTGAAAATTGTAGTATCAAAATGAAGGCACTTCTCGGAGCACATGACGTATGAGAAGTCGTGGAAAAAGGTTATGAAGAAACTAAAGACGAGTCAACACTATCTTCTACAGAAAAGGATAGTTTGAAGGACTCGAGAAAGAAAGACAAGAAGGCTCTCTTCCTCATCTACCAAGCTTTAGATGATGATGGCTTTGAGAAAATCTCAAGTGCTACATCTGCTAAACAAGTGTGGGATAAACTTCAAGTCTCTTACTGAGGGAAGAGAAAGTTAAAAGATACGACTACAAACATTGAGAAGAGAGTTTGATTCACCAAATGAAAGAAGGTGAACTTGTTTCTGATTACTGTTCTAGAGTTTTAACCGTTTCTAATCAACTAAAAAGAAATGGTGAAAAACTAGAAGATGTAGTCATTATGGAGAAAATTTTACGATCTTTGGATGCAAATTTTGATAGTATTACAACTATCATCGAGGAAACTAAAGACCTCGAAACTATGACAATTGAACAACTCCTTGGTTCACTGCAAGCCCATGAAGAAAAGAAGAAGAAAAAGGGTGTTGCAGATCAACTCCTTAAGACAGAAGTCCAACCAACCAAGAATGAAGAAAACTTCCACAATAATAGAAGTCAACGCGTGGAAGAGGTCGTGGACAAGGAAGAGGTCGAGGTCGTGGACGAGGTTGGAATTCAAACAATAATTTCAACAACAACAACTATATGCAAGGAGAAAGTTCCACAAGAGGCCGTGGAAGAGGAAATTCATACTCGAGGTATGATAAATCTCAAGTTCAATGTTATAATTGTCAAAAGTTTGGTCATTACGCTAGAGATTGTAGAAATCCCAATACTCGAGTTAATGAGAGAGCCAATTTGGTGGAAGAAAAGAAAGAAGATGGTGCTAATGTTTTGCTTCTAAAGACGATAAACGATAATCAGTGAAGGTCAAGATGACACATGGTACCTAGATACAGTGCTAGCAATCATATGTGTGGGAGACGAACAATGTTCATAGAACTTGATGAATGCGTAAGTGGCAATGTCTCTTTCGGTGATGATTCTAAAGTAGTGATAAAAGGAAAATGTACAATCCTTATTCGCTTGAAAGATGGGAGACATCAATTTATTTCTAATGTTTATTATGTACCTACCATGAAAACAAATATTTTGAAGTCAGGACAACTCTTAGAGAAAGGTTATGATATTCATTTGAAAGACAATAACCTTTCTATAAGAGACAATATGAATAACTTGATTGCCAGGGTACCCATGTCAAGAAATAGAATGTTTTCGCTCAACATTCAAACCGATGTAGCAAAGTGTCTCAAGATGTGCTATAAAGATTCATCATGGTTGTGGCATCTAAGATTTGGACATCTCAACTTTGGAGGACTCGAGTTACTATGCAAGAAGAATATGGTGAGAGGTTTACCTTGTAGGCCCATCCCGATCGACTTTGTGAAGGATGTTTACTTGGGAAGCAATTCAGGCAAAGCTTTCCAAAAAAGTCAAACTCCGGATCCCAAAAGCCACTTGAGCTAATACATGCGATGTTTGTGGTCTATCAAGCCAAATTCATTCGGTAAAAGTAATTACTTTCTTATTCATTGATGATTTTCAAGAAAAACTTGGGTTTATTTCTTGAAGCAGAAGTCAAGAAGTGTTTGAAGCATTCAAAAATTTAAGGCGGCAGTGGAGAAAGAAAGTGGTCTTCACATTAAAGCCATGAGAACTGATCGAGGAGGAGAATTCACTTCGAATGAATTCCAAGAGTTTTGTGAAGCAAATGGAATTCGACGACCACTTACTGTTCCCAGATCCCCCCAACAGAATGGAGTTGCAGAAAGAAAGAATCGAACCATTCTCAACATGGTACGAAGTATGCTCAAAAGCAAGAAAATGCCAAAGGAGTTCTGGGCAGAAGCTGTGCACTACAAGAATTTCGCTAATACACAACGGATATAATCTGTTGTCTATTACAATAATCAGTCGTTGTCGTAGATGGTGTTGTAAAAAAAGGTCCGCTCAATGACAACGGGTTATAACCGTTGTCGGTTATTGTAATAGACAACAGATTATGTCCGTTGTGGTTTTGAAGTATTACAATAGTTTAACAAGCCATAATAACCGTTGTAAATTTGGACAGCGGCTAATGCATTTTCTATTTGGAGTCTATTACTTTTTCCATATGTAATATAATTTTTGATTTCATACATGCAGAAAACAAAACACAATACAAGAAAGCAACATATAACTAATTAAAACAAAACATGACATTCAAGTGATTGTATATAGTACATGTCTGCAAATGTTAACAATATCAAGTATTTAAGAGCAAACCATCAAACTATAGTGTCAATGAAAGTATTCATCCCAAAATACAATAATGAATGTAATGTGCACTCTGCTACTTCAAACTCAAGCTTGCCTATTCTTCTTCTTGACACCAGACTTGGCAACCTTGAGGCTTCGACTCACGGCACTCAACCTAACAAGGGCTGCCTTCTTCAGATCAGGCCTATAGCAGTTATCCTCCACCTTCACTAAACAAAAGCAGAGTCAATATGTGATCGACGGGTAAAAGAAAAGGCATCTAGTAAAAAAATCCAATTAGGAAAATTAGGGGGAAAATACAAATAAACGATTCATTGCTAGTCAAAACAAATTAAGCAATTATCCAAGTATTTGGTTGGGCAACTGCATATGGATCTAGACAAGAGAATTTATGATGGATATAATTGAGAAGTTCAAGTCTTATTTATAAGTACAGAATGAATTGGTAAACATAGTAAGCAGTCAGCACAAATAGCTTAATCATGTACATAGCACAAAGAACAGCCATAACCCAACAGTAACTGAAATAAATAAAACAATCAAACAAGCAGAAAATCTTCCTTATGTGAACTCAAAGTTGGTTAAAAGCTCAAGGAATTACCGGATCTCCCATCTCTAATGATCTCTGTGATAGAAAAGATGCAACACCGTACCTGAAATAGGAAGACATCTCTTCAGCACCTCTAACAGGAATCAGAAGGGTATCTCTTATCAGCAAATATAACATTTAGAAACAGAAACTAAAAAGACTAACCATGCACCATCTCTGGCAGATTTAGCACCATCTCTGGCAATCTCAGCTAAAAGCAATTCAATAGAAACACATGATTTTGAATTATGTAACTCCTACGCACAAACAAACAAACACCATTATGTCAATATAAAATCAGATCCCAAAATTAATAACACGCACACATCAAAACAACTAAATAACTGGAAAATTCCAGCCGAGACCACCAAGGCCAATAAATACCAAAAGCAGATCTGAGCATTCAACCACAAAAACGACGAACCTAATCACACGATGTTGCAATTCAAATTCCAAAGCAAAAAAAGCCAAACCTTCTTCCCCTTTTACCCCTCCTTTCCGTCCCCAACAAACGACAAACTGAACCATATCAATCTTGTAGATCGAAAGAAAATGGGAAAAACGAAATGTATTCAAAAGTGCGAAATTGCAATAAAGAAAAGAGACGCACCTGTATAGAGGTCAGAAAATGTTTCTATGTAAAAATTATAATCAACGCCAATCAAATAAGGGAAAGTATCAATGTCTGATCGGCAAATCCGTCAGAGTATAGTCGCGTGACTTCTAGGGTTTGCGATCGTTTGGCGTGAAGTGAGAGAACTAGGGAACCAGAGGGAAGGGTTTCTTTTGGGGTAAGCAGATCTTCTGCCAGTGGGTAATCAACTTTCGTAGAATTATTATACGTATCCCATTTTAATTTTTTTTTTTGAAGCAAAACAAAATACACGCATTCATACGTAGTGGAATGACACTTTAAAAATCGCATGGAACATGTAAAAGACAACTCATTTGCTTGGGTAGCATCAAACCCCCCGTTTCGTTGTATTCTTTTTTTTAGTTTTTTTTTTTTGAAAGTCTTTTAATTTTAGTTATATACAAGATTCACCTTATTAGTTTCATATTGAAGATAAATAGGAAGAATTTTTACAAGTTATGAAATTATGAGTTTTTTTTATAAGTAAAACTCAATATTTAAGACTTTTTTTATTTAACTATAAAATTTTATTGTAAATTTATAATATCCCAATTAAATATAAAATTTAATTTGTAATCACTATCTAAAACTTCTATATGTATATTTTTATTTAACTAAAAAAATTATATAAGTTTTTAACATTTAGTATTTTATATTTCAAATTAATTAAGTATTATACCTATTTATACTTACTTATATTTTATTAATAAATATATATTTTATTTAACTAAGAAAATATATAAATTCTTTTTTGAGAAAGTATAAAATTTTAACATTAAGTTCCTTTTATCTGACTATCAATTATTTAAATATAATACCTACTTATCCTTATTTATATTATATTATATTATATTTTTTAAATGTGCTAATATACAACAATCATTCTACCGTGGTTAGAATCGTTGTCTCTAATTAGTCTTTTTCGCTAATATACCACAATTGATGAAACCGTTGTAGAAATTGTTGTTGATTAGCAATTTTTTTCCAAAAATATACAACGATTCGAGAAACTGTTGTAAGCATCGTTGTCCATGGGCTGAAAAATAAGCTACTAGACAACATTATGGAGAAAACGTTGTCAATTATGGACCAAGCGTTGTCGATTAGCGAAAAAATCCGCTCATAGACAACGGTTCTCGGAATACCGGTTGTTATATGGTAAAAGACAACAAAAATTACGTAAAACCGTTGTATATTTGGTGTTGTTGATGTGCATTTTTCTTGTAGTGGTGGCGTGTGCGGTTTATCTGTCAAATCGCTCACCAACAAGGAGCGTGTGGGGCAAGACACCACAAGAAGCATGGAATGGGAGAAAGCCTGGTATTTCTCATTTAAGAGTTTTGGAAGCATAGCTCATGTACATGTACGGATGAACAAAAAGCAAGTTGGATGATAAAAGCGAGAAGTTCATCTTCATCGGCCACGACAATAACTCCAAAGGCTACAAACTATATAACCCCATCAATGGAAAGATAATCACCAATCGAGATGTTATCTTTGATGAAGAAGGCGAATGGGATTGGGGTACACACATGCCAAAGATTACAACTTCGTTCTGAATTGAAGATGATGAACAAGTAATTGTTGAGCAATCGGAGAAGAACCCATTACACCACCAACATCACCGTCATTTTCACAATCACCACCATCTTTCCTAGTTGAGAGAAATGAAGAGCGTCTGAAGTCCGGAAGAGCTCATGGGAGGTAATCGATAAGCTCGAAAATCTCACCCTATTTTGTCTGTTCGCAGATTGTGAGCGAGTGAACTTTGAAGAAGCTACTCAAAATAAGAAATGGGAGATGCAATGGATGAAGAAATTAAATCCATCAAGAAAAATGACACTTGGGAGCTTGCTCAACTTCCCAAAGGTCATAAAGCAATCGGTGTAAAATGGGTGTACAAGGTGAAAAAGAATGCCAAAGGAGAAGTTGAAAGGTACAAGCGAGGCTTTTACAAAGGTTATAGTCAAAGAGTGGCATTGACTATGATGAGGCATTTGCTCTGTTGCACGTTTAGAAACCATAAGACTAATCATTTCTTTTGACCCAAAATAAGTGGAAAATACATCGGATGGATGTAAAGTCATTTTCTTAATGGAGTACTAGAGGAAGAAGTCTACATTGAACAACCAATGGGCTATGTGGTTGAAGGACAAGAAGCTAAAGTCTTGAAGTTAAAGAAAGCTCTCTATGGATTGAAACAAGCACGAGAGCATGGAATAGTAGAATTGACAAATACCGCAAGAGAAGGCTTCACCAAATGTCCCTACGAACATGCTCTTTACATCAAGAACAAGGATAGTGATGTTTTAATTGTGCGCATGCGTTGATGATTTGATTTTTACGAGGGAACAATATAGCTTGTTCCAAGAATTCAAGAAGCAATGACAAAAGAGTTCGAAATGACATTGGGTTGATGGCTCACTACCTCGGAATCGAAATCAAGCAAAAGGATGATGGGATTTTTATCTCACAAGAAGGATACACAAAAGAGATCTGAAGAAGTTTAAGATGGATGATTGCAATCCAATAAACACACCATGTAGAATGTGGATTGAAATTGTGCAATGATGATGAAGCAAATAAAGTGGATCCAACACTGTTCAAAAGCCTAGTTGGATGTTTGAGGTACTTAACTTGTACATGAGGCCCGATATTCTTTACGTGATTGGACTTGTGAGTCGCTATATGGAAAATCCAACCACCACACATTTCAAAGGAACCAAGAGAATTCTTCGTTACCTAAAAGGTACAATCAACTTTGGTCTTCTTTATTCGGTTTCTAATGATTATAAGCTAGTTGGATACGATGATAGTGATTGGTGAGAGATCGATGATCGAAAAAGTACAACCGGCTTCACATTTTTCATGGGAGATCTCGCTTTCACTTGGGCATCGAAGAAACAACCAATAGTCACTCTTTCAACATGTGGTCGAGTGCGTGGCGGCTACATCATGTGTTAGTCATGCAATATGGCTAAGGAATTTGTTAAAAGAATTAAGCATGTCACAAGAAGATCCAAAGAGATTTATGTTGATAACAAGTCACAATAGCTTTGGCCAAGAATCAGGTATTTCATAATCGGAGCAAGCATATTGATACTCGATACCATTACATCGAGAGAATGCATTGCAAGAGAAGAGATTCAAGTGAAGTACGTGAAGTCGCAAGATCAAGTAGGTGATATCTTTACCAAGCCATTGAAGTATGAAGACTTTGCAAGATTGAGAAGTTCACTTGGAATTATAAAATAAGTTTAAAGGGGAGTGTTGAATTATAAACTTATTTTATAATTAATTGTGGTAGTTGAGTTTTGTAGTTGATTTTAAGTTGTTGGTATGGTAGGTGAATGTGGTAGATGGAAATAAAAGATGACCATTGGATTAAGGTTGGCGAGAATCAATCTTAGCCATTGATCTAGATGAAGTTTTAGTATAAATAGGTGGTGTTGTTGGTTTATTTTGTATTAAGTTAAGAAAGAAAAACAAGTGAGTGAGAAGCAAAGCTTCTAAGTAATATTTGAGTTTAAGTGAAGTTGTGGTGAGGTGTGTCTTGTAATATTTGAGTGATCAATAAAATTATGTCTTTTGAGTGGTAAATTTCCAACAGTATTGTAAGGTGCGCACATTAACATTGCTCATGGAAAAATACATATGAGGATGTGACGAGGTTAATTGTTCAATAATAATGTGTATTGAGCATTAAAAGTTTCTATAGTGATTTCAATAATAATTTTAGCAATAAGCAATAAATACACATTGACAACAAAAAATTATTATTATGAAATTACTATTATCCTAGTATCCTACTACAGTTTTAATTTATAAATCATTTATGATGAAAATTGAAAAACATAGTTGTGTTGAATATATATGAATATTTCATATTTGATATGAGTTTCATCCATATTTCCAAATTCATCCATCTTTCACGTTTAGCAAACAAAGACAATGATTCTCGTATTTTTACTCAGATCCAACTCGACCTAAAAATGACAACCTTCAATAGTCGTAAGGATATGATGTGCTAAGTGACTGCTTTAGATTTCGACACGTGTCTCTAACCAAAAGCAACCCACAATATAATTTACTCTAAGTGGAGTCAGTTAACATAGAATAAAAATTTCTCTTTTCCCTTCTTTCTTCTTTTCTTTTTCTATTTTTATTTTTCGTCTTTTTCCCTTTTTCTTTCCTTCTACTTCTCTTACTTCATTCAATTTCTACACAGTCCCTCCTGCCGCCGCTGCACACAAACCCATCCCCCGCCGCCCCTTATCATTCATCTTTCTTCTCTTTTCTTTCTCCGTTTCCTTCTGTTCTTCTTCGTTTTCTTCACCCGTTTACACTCACCAAGTGCCCGCCATCATGCCACTGTCGTCTCCATTGCACCACCGTGTCCGGCTCCCCACTGGTCCCCAAGCGTCTTTTTTTCTTCAACCTTTTCTAAATGTGTATATAAATATATGTGTATATATAAATAAAAAGTTTGAACTAAAAATAAAAGAAAAATGAAATTTTAATATATATATATATGTGTGTGTGTGTGTGTGTGTGTGTGTGTGTCTGTGTGTGTATGAATATTCATTATTTAATATTATAAACAATATAAAATAGAATATTTGAAAATGCAATTTTGCCTAATTAGAAACTTATCTTGTAATTGAATTATGCCATTTGTGTGGACGACAAGGTAACCACATCATAAGGTGGTTTAATTTATTATTAATTTTATTAGTTAAAATTAGTAATTTAAGTGCAACAAAATATAATATAATAAATACAAATTTAAAATATAATTTATTTATTCTTAATAATTTTAAAAGATTATTTAAGTTGAATTTTAACTTCATTGAAATTAATTATATTGTTAAAATAATGGGTGTATGAGAAGGTCTAGTGGTTCTTTTAAATTATTTGGGACTAATATTTTTGATTTAAAAAATATTATCTTCCACAACAAAGATTTAATGTTTTTACTTTTATATGCAAGAGTTATTTGATTAGGATTTGAGGATTTTGAAATAAAAACACAAGTGAAAAATGAAAGAACGATGTATTTATCGAGTTTTTACTCATTTTTATTTGTTGTAGTAGGTCATCTGGTCATAGTTGACGGTCAACTGACAGCCAATACCAAAAGAGATTGAAAAATATAAAATCGGGTACTATATTTGATGAGTTGGGAACATGGGGTACTAAAAACAAAAATTAGGTAAAGTTGGGATACTAAGTTGAAATTATCCCATAGTCTTATACCACCCTGTCATAAAAGAAATGGTATTTTTGATTCCAAAAGTAAAAAGGGTATTTTTGACTTGGAGGTAATTGTAATTTGCCTCCAATTATTCAAGGTTTTCTATTTTATCCACTCAACCTTGAATTGTTTTACTTTAACCCCCTGAATTTTATGAATTACTGCACTAATCTATATTTTTCAAATGAGATAATTACATTTTATCCCCCAAACTATAGGCTTTTGGAGTTTACCACCTAAACTTTCCCGAGTCGTACTTCACCCCCTGAACTCCGTGATTTTTTGCTTTGCCATATATTGGCCACTGCGCGGAATATTCCTAGAATATTAAGACACGTCTGCCTGACGTGAGGGAAAAATCGTCATTGTCTCAAATTTTTAAAAAAAGTTGTTACATTTTACCACCTCAACTTTGTTTGACTTGCACTTTATCCCCCTAAACTTTGCATTATTACACTTTGCTACATACATTTTTTTTTTGAAAAAAATATATATTTATACATTTATTTTATATCTTTCTTCTTCTGATTTTTTATCCACAAAAAATAAATAATTACTTTGGTTAAATATATTATTAATAAAATTATACTATAAATTCTTCAGTTTAAACGTTCTTGTAAAATCTTAGTTTATTTTTTCTTTTACTATATTAGTTTTTACATTATAATTAAAAAATAAAGTATCCTTTTTAATTTTAGGTGAATAAAATTATAAATTTTCACCAAAGTCAATTTGAACATAATACAATGCATTTAACTTTATTTTGTAAGTAATTACTAGAAGATACAAGTATTACAAATTTAACAAATTTGATTATTTTCACATTTAAGTAGTGTATAAGATTTGTAATAAAGTAAATAAATTTTCATAATTTTTAATTATAAAACTAAAAAATTAAATTGACGAAAGGAATATTCTTCCAGAAATTTAAATATAATACATTATAAACAATATGATAATACATTTATTTTATTACAAATTTTATACAATACTTAAATGTAAAAATGATCAAATTCATTAAATTTGTAATACTTTTATCTTTTAATGATTTTACATACAAAATAAAGTTAAATACATCGTATTATGTTTAAATTGACTTTGGTGAATATTTATAATTTTATTCACCTAGAAAATGAAAAGAATAATATATATTTTTAATTACAATGCAAAAAATAACTCAATAAAAGGAAAATAAACTATGATTTTTCAAGAAAGTTTAAAATGAAGAATTTAGTGTAATTTTGTTGATAATATCTTAACCAAAATAATTATTTATTTTTTGTGGATAAAGAATTAGAAGGAAAAAAAGAAATAAAATACATGTATAAATATAAAAAGTTTTTTAATTTTTTTTAAATTTTATGTAGCAAAGTGAAATAATGCAAAGTTTAGGGGTAAAGTGCAAGTCAAACATAGTCCAGGTGGCAAAATGCAACAACTTTGAGACAATGACGACTTTGCCCTCATGTGACGAAATATTCTGGGAATATTCCGCCGGCGGTGGCCAATATATGGCATCGAGCAAAAAATCCAGGAGTTCAGGGGGTAAAATAGAACCCGGAAAAATTTAAATGGTAAAGTCCAAAAACATCTATAGTTGGGGGGCAAAATGTAATTATCTCTTTTCAAATTTACCCTTCTATGTAAACTTTACCGTTACGTTATTTAATTTTGTTCTGCGATCCTAGAAAATGACATCGGAACTTAGTTTTTTGATGAAATTAATGAATTATTATTTTCTTATACTAAGCATAATGAGTTTGATATGGTCATATAATGGACTAATCCATTCTTTTTGTGAAAAAACAAATCTCGGGATAAAATTGCCCATAGAGCAAAAGGCCAAAAATTATATCGTTCGGAGGGTTTTTGTAAACAAACAAGAGTTTGGTAGATAAAATAGAAAAACGTGAAATGTTTTGAGGGTTTATTGTAATTATCCCTCTGACTTATTTAGCTATAGTAGTATTAATTTTTTCATGATTTAAGTGTTGGTATTAACTAGGAACTATTCCAGCTACCCTAAACTAGTGTATTCATATGATAGATTTAGGTATTAACTATATAGGCACTATTCCAATTAAGGTAAATATTTTAGTTCAATCCCATGTGTAACTTAAATGTGCTCATATTGTAGTTCAATCCCAAACCTAAGCATCACGTTTCTGATCGAGTCAAACCCGACCTGAAGTAAAGATGGTAATCATGATTTCTAAATCAATATCATAGTCATTAATATTCTTATTTCTCGTGGTACGTCCTAATTCATCGGTTCCTATTTGGTATAACAAACCGATATTAAGAATTTTTAAAGCGGGCCCAAGAATTAGATGGAGCTATGAATTATATGGGAGATCTTGATGCCATTTGGCAAATTTTTTTTTTTTTTTACTTATTTCAAACTGAATTGTTCTGTGTAATTTACCTAAATATTAATTTCAAATTGTGCTTCAAATTATCAAATAAACGATTTAGGGAGTGGTGGGTACTTTGGCGGTTTTAATAAACGAAAAGATAATGTGATTAGAATATATATATATATATATATATATATATATATATATATATATTAGATCATATGTGGCAATGGTCTTACCATGTCCATGTGGCAGTGTGGACAAACCTAAGCCACAATCTTGTTTAATCCTAAGGGCCATATTTTTTTGATTTTTGATTTTTTTTTTATATTCAATCCAGCCCATTTAAGGCATAATAGATATTTTATACACATAACAACCCATCCGTTTTTGGTAACCCCACCATAACCCCTTTTTTTTGGGATTTCATTCAATCTATTCCATCTTATTTGCAATATCAGTTTTCAAAAAATATCAAAACCCATTTTTTCTTCTCTTTCCTCTCCACTTCGAAATAACCACAGAAAACATCGCCATGCTAAGATGCGCCGCCGAGCATCTCGAAATGACGGAGGACTACGCCGTTGCAAACCTAGTCGGACGAACCGAGGCGTACATTAATGAAGTGGCGCTAAAAAAGTCTAGCCGGTGCAGTTTCGATTTTGGATTCTTCCGAAACCTTCTTCCCACCGCAGAGAAAGTGAAATTGGTGAGCCGTTGTATAGATACAATCGCGTTCGTGGCCTGTAAGGATAGTCAGTTTGTTGCGCCAATGAGGGCCGATAGTGGGTTAAACGACTTGGTTTCGTCCACGGGGCCCAATTCGAGGCCCATTGTTGATTGGTGGGCTGAGGATTTGGCAGTTCTACGAATTGATCTGTTTCAGAGGGTTCTGATTGCGATGATGGCTAGGGGATTCAAGCAGTATGCTCTTGGTAAGGATTTGTGCAAAATTTATGTTATTGAAGCTACGGTCGGGGCATTTTCGGGTGGACCACTAATTTGATCGATATCCCCTTTTTGGCTCACTCTTGGCACCTTTCTCCCTGTTCGAGAACCTTCTCTCATAGATTCCCTTCACCAACGGGTGTCATATTTTGGCCGAGTTTACCGTGTTCCACCACTCACTCTAAAGCAACCACTGTGAGTGGCACAAGCCGAGACCGACCGAATGGGTCCACTCAAATCATGTTGTTAATTGTTAAAACGCCTATCATTCTCTCAGACCTGTGCTTAGGTTTTCGTCCTTGCTGGGGGAAATCATCCCCTTTTTATTTGGTATAAATTTACGCAAGTATGATATATTTTTTAGTACTTTTGGTATTACCCTTCCACCAAATTAGATTTTTCTTTTTGTGCTTTCATTTGGTGAAACCATCCTGTTATTTTTTTGGTGTAAATTACCACTAGAATGATATATGTTTTTCTCCATTTCGTATATAAATAAATAGATTTCGGTATTTTTATGCGCGGTAATTTGTATTTAATGCATATACAATTGATGTTTAAATAGTATTAGTTTCAGTTATATACGGTTAGAGACAACAATCGAGTGCACAATTAGTTTAGATGTTGTATTCTCTTTGCTACCTCGAGAATTAGTATAGTTCATGTGCACTGTGTAATGTTTCATAGATGTTTCTCACTTCCAGATTAAATGGCACGAGGAAACAGTAAGAGACCTGCATTCCTAGGGCCGAGCGAGGGTGCGAGTGATGGTAATCAGAGCCCAGAGGTCAAAGACCACAAAATCTGATTTGAAAGCCTCGATGCCCAAACTGAGGAGAAGATCTGTGCCCAAACTGAGAAAATTATAGCTTATATTTTTTTTGGCCCATTTTGTTTTATTGTACACGTGGAAATAAAATTGATGAAAACTTAGCTATAAGTTGGTATACATTTAGTAAATAGTTGGTATACAATTAGTTCAGTTGTTTTTATTTTAATTGTGGATATGAATTGATGAAAACTTAGCTATAGAATGGTATACAGTTAGAGAATTGTTTGTATACAGTTAGTTTCTATGCGACACGATACATCCTTTTCTTTTTTTGGTTGACTTGTTTGATGTTAACATCGTTTTTTTTTTTGGCAACTTTATTTTATGTGTTTTTCAGTTGGATCTATTCTCTCGATATTTGCAAGCAAGTGGGTGTTATCAGACAGCGCATAATGTTGAAAAATCTACATATTTGTACACCAAATCAGTCAAATGTATACACAAAATAATTTTCAAAATATATAATATTATCAATATTAATATACAATTTTCTCAATTAAACATCTAACAATGCACTACTGAATACTTATATTATCACCAAATATTGGACAAGTATATACCAAAATATAATTTCAGGATACCGTAATGGAATTATCTTTATACCATATTTTTATGGTAATAAAGCACCGAAGCCTGCATATGTATACACCAAAATATGTTTCCAATGTACAATATTGTCAATATTTTTATACCAACTTAAGTACCAGTGTTTAGTCTGAAATAAACATCCAAATACGCCATATTTCATGTTATATTAGCACCAAAATATGCATATCTATACACGAAATAATGCGTCCAGAGCACAATATTATAAACATATGTATACCAAAATATTGCGTCAATGAAGAGTGAGAATCCATTTTTTTCCTCATTATTAGGCGTATCTGTTATGGAAATCTGATATTGAATATATCCCTTGATTTTAGGAAAGTAAATATGATATTATTTTTACACCATTTTGATAGTTACCGATTAGCACCAAAATATGCATATCTATACACGAAATAATGCGTCCAGAGCATAATATTATAAACATTTGTACACCAAAATATTGCGTCAATGAATAGTGAGAATCCGTTTTTTTCCTCATTATGAGGCGTATCTGTTATGGAAATCTGATATTGAATATATCCCTTGATTTTAGAAAAGTAAATATGACATTATTTTTATACCATTTTGATAGCTACCGATTAGCACCAAAATATGCATATCTATACACGAAATAATGCGTCCAGAGCACAATACTATAAACATTTGTACACCAAAATATTGCGTCAATGAAGAGTGAGAATCCATTTTTTTCCTCATTATTAGGCATATATGTTATGGAAATCTGATATTGAATACATCACTTGATTTTAGGAAAGTAATTATGGTATTATTTTTATACCATTTTGATAGTTACCGATTTGCCCTTTTTACACATAAAATAAATGAAAAATAGTGTATTTTTAGGCCTAATCTGAACCATTGATTGAATAGGATGGATGGATGAGATCTGTCCACACTGCCACATGGTAAGAGACTGCCACATAAGATCCTATCCCTATATATATATATATATATATATTAGTTTTTATGATATTAAAAACTTACCAAAAGAATTCTAAAGTTTGGAAAAATGCTTTTTATTTTGAAATAGAATGCATAATTTCATTACGTTTTTTATTCAATTACATTCAGAATAGAATGTTTTAACGGCATTTTGGTTTGGAACAATGCATTTTGCAGAATTAAACACAAAATGCAAAGTGTATTTTTCGGTGTATCTAAGATGGTGTTTGCCTAATCTTATAAGCACTTCAAAAACATCTTATAAGATATTTGAGAGCTGATAAAGCAAGATGTTTGGGAGCTTATAAGCTCTTTAAAAGTATCGGGTTATAAAGTTGTTTGAAAAAAAATTTATAAGCTCCAAAAATAAGATGTTAGAAGTTTATAAGCTCGTTTTAGAAAAATGAGGGACCCATCTTATTTTCAAAATAAAATCTTATTTTAATACCCTCTTTTCACTTTGGCCATTTTAATTATGAAAATATCATTACTAACATCTTATAAGTTCTTTCATTTTATTTTATCCAAACACTTCTGAAACTTATTTTTCTTATAGGCTCTAAAAATATTTTGTAAGATGTAGGAGCTTACAAGATCTTTAAATAATTAGCTTTAGCCAAACACCCTATAAATCTATCGGTCAACGTGATAAATTCTCAATCCATCCATTGCCTAATTATTCAACTAAGAAAAAGGAATTCTTTTACCACTTCATTTTTATAAGGACGGTGTAGTTATGAGAGATTTTTTGATTCTAAAACCGCCACAGCACCAAATGTTTGTTTAGTTTTTTTTTGGATCGCAGTTTTTATCGTAAAACATTATTAATGGGACGGTATATTAAGGTTTGGGCGGTTTTCTAAACCAAATTAATGATCATCTTTCTCCCATGGCTCATTTAGGGCGTCTCCAGCACTGCGCCAAATTGGCTTCGGCAGATCAGCATCACGAAAATGGCGCAGCCGCTTACTTATTTTTTATTTTTTATTTAATTTGTTATTATAGATTATTTTAATTTTAAATATTATTATTAATATTACATTTCAGTTAATCTAATAAAAAATAATACTAAAATTAATGTTATATTATTTTCATTAAATATATATTTTTTTAATTTGTTTACTTTTAAAAGTAAAACATTTAATAAATATTATATTAATTTTACTTTATTTGAATTTGTTTATATCTTAAAAATTAATATTATATTCTATTCTATTTTTGAATTTAATTAATTGTGAAGATAAAAAATAATAAATATTATATTAAATAAAAATCCTTATATAATATTTTTATCAATTATACAATAATAAAAATCAATATAAAAGAAAGAATCTTATGGAATATTTTTTTAAATACAGAAAGAAAGTAGTGCAGTGTTGGAGATGAAATGTAAATTTTGCGCTAAAGTAGTGCAGATTCTGCACCAAAATAATGCAGAGTGCTGGAGATGGTGTTAATATTACCCAAACTAATTCTTCCAAGGTATTAACATGAAGTAAGTAACCCTATAATTGACCTCATAAAACAAAGAAATTGAATTCAGGTTAAACGTTGTCGTAATAAATGTAGAAATTAATGGCCCATCGGTGTTAAATGTTAATGACCCTACCCGTCGGTGTTAATAACCCTACCCTACCAAGGGGGCCCTACCCGGTTTCATGTGAAATTCATAGTTTTGAATGAGCACAAATTAGCTTGGCCCCTTTGATTAATGTTTTTTACCAAACTGATCCCAACAATGTGTCCCTCAGTTTGTGTAGATACATAATTGCTTGTCATCAATACATTATAATTAGATACATGTCAAAATCATCAAAGATTAGGCTAATTAAACGTGATTAAAAAGTAAGCAGTATATTTTAATTAAATAAAATCTCAAACCATATGTGATTTAAAATTATTACAAAAGTGCCACATGGGTATAGGATGAAAAAAGTGTGTAGGTGGGATTTGGGAATATAGACTTATATAAATTAGTCCAATTTGTGGAAGACTCTTTTAAACCCAACTTCATTATCTTATGTACCATCATTGGAAAATTCTTGGTAGCCACTAGCCCACAAGACAAAATTTAATTATGGTTCAAAAAATCATCTTGGAAAGTGTAGATCAAGACCACCTTTTAATTTCTTCCACCACCACTGCCGCCACTTCCTCCGCCTCGTATTCCGGTGGTCCGACCTCGCCTCCGGCCACTTCGACCTCTTCTTCCTCCTCCAGATTCTCATTGAGTGCAACTAATGAAACACAAAGTACAACAAGTGAAAGCGCAAATAAAAACTCCAAAGCGCAAAAAAGCATAAAAGGAAAAGTCGGCGGCAATGAAGACGGCGAGCGGCAGCGTAAGGGCGGCGCCACCGATATTTCCGACGACGGCAAACACCCGACGTACCGTGGAGTACGGAAGCGGAGTTGGGGTAAATGGGTATGTGAAATTCGGGAGCCGAGGAAAAAGTCGAGAATATGGCTCGGGACATATCCGACGGCTGAAATGGCGGCTCGAGCACACGACGTGGCGGCTTTAGCCATTAAGGGCAAATCGGCTTACTTGAATTTCCCTCACTTGGCTGATGAGCTGCCCCGGCCCGCCTCCACCGCACCTAAGGACATCCAAGCCGCAGCTGCAAAAGCCGCGGCTTCGACTTATTTCAGCGCGGAAGCCGAGCCGAGCCTTCCCAGTTCTCATTCTTCCACAAATTTGGCATTGGACAACACCACCCAAGAATCATTGTCATCAAATTCGGCTTCAACGGCGGCTGATCATGATGATGACACGTTTTTTGACTTGCCGGATTTACCCCTGGATAGCAGTACGGATCACAGTGATGAGTTTTGCTATTATGCTTCTTCATGGCAGCTGGCTGGAGCTGACATTGGATTCCGTATTGAAGATCCATTTTTATGGGAGTGCTACTAGAAGTAATTAATTTAATATTTTTTTTAACTTTCTTTATCTTTTTAAATATAAAAGTCCCATTTACCAAATGAAGTCGTATCAAGCTGAGTTTGGTTGAATTTTAATCTATAATAATATGTCAATGTATATGTTGCATAAAAATAACCAATCATGAGTAAAATGTTTGCCATGCATTAAATTTTTATGCATTTTTTGTAGTTTTGTCCTCAAAGGTAGTTAGGAATAATTAATATATTATATATATATATTTGATCAAGGTGGACTTTAAGCAAATTAAACTTCCCTTTGCCCATGTCCTCCAATCCTCTGATCTTGCATTTTTTTCTACTTAATCTAAATTATATAAATGCATAAATGTCATTGTAGTCTACACGAATTAGTGTTGAACTCAAATATAATAACACTAATTTCATTAGGTTCTTTGTCTAATAATGAAATATGACGCCAAAAAATAAAAAATAAAAACTCAATTTTTTTAATTACATATAGATATTAGGAGACTAAATCTAAGGAATCCCTTGTGGTTCATTTTGATCTTCTATTTTCTTTAATTTGGGCTTTATTAGCTGGTTTTAGAATCTGACACATGTTAATTTTCATACTTTTAAATTAAAAAATATCTCTTAAATTATTTTTCATGCACTGATGAGTCATTATCATCATTGGTCTGTGTCATTTTTAGGGTTAATTATATTGTCCTGGCGACTCTTTAAATCTCTCTTAACTTTTATTGAACAATGATTATGAACTCATTAGCTTTAACAGCATAATTTAAACCCTAATTTCCTCATATAATCGGAAACATATTCCATTATCTTTTATATATGTATCATATATATTTTCAACACCATTAATACTCTTATATCTAGAAAATCAAGCCAGTTAACTACTAACCAGCAATTGTTTTCAATAAAATGTCTTCATAATAGTTTAATAAAATGAGCAATTAATTAACTTATTTATATTTACATATCCAAGGAATACTATATAAATGTTTTTACTAGGGATGTCAGGGGGGGCGGGACGGGAGCAATCCCATCCCCGTCCCGCGATCGGAATCCCCGCCCCCGTCGCGAGACAAACGGGGAAAAAACTCCCCCATCCCGCCCCCGCTGGGATCCCGCCCGTGGGATTCCCCGCGCCCCTGCTTTTATTATTATTTTTTTGCAAAAAACTGATTTTTTTTTTTAAAAAAAAAAAGATTTTTTAATATTTAAAATATATATAAATTATATAAAAAACTAAAAAAACACTTATTCTACAGAAAAAATAAAAAAAAATTAAAGATTTTTTGATTTTATATATTTAATGTAGATATATTTATAATATATTATATATTTTTAAAATATTATATTATATACTTAATATTTGGTTCCTGGGGAACGGGGGCGGATCGCGGGCGGGACTATGATCCCGCCCCCCTGCTCCCGCCAACGGAGAAAAAAATCCCCGTCCCCGTCCCTACGGGGAAATTTTTGGGATTCCCGCCTGTCGGGCGGTTCCCCTTGAGGAACGGGAATCCCCGCCCCACTACCATCTCTAGTTTTTACCTAAAGAAGTATGAAGCAAAGTATAGGGACTTTTATTACAATTATTTATTCATATTTGCTAGCTAGTGACAAATGACCTCACCATCACTATCGAATTTCCTTAATACATAGTCTATTGGTCAATCATTTTATGCACATTTTATTGATTTATTGGGCACATTGACAATTTTGAGGGACAAACTTGATCTCTTTGGCCCCAACCATATCTGGCACAATGCTAATTAAAAGAGTACACTATTGTTATTAGGAAATACCCATAGACATAGGTACAAAAAGTTAATTATTTGGGAATCTTAAAGAAATATATAGTACTTATCAACGATATTGGGGTCCATTTAAATACATGCAATTTGAGGATCAAGAAAAATAAATTAAGTAATATATATATAATAATATTATCACCGTCGAATCTCTTTAGGACTATTAAACTTCCTTTCTTGAGGGACCAAATTCCAAAATATGATAACACTGTTTAATTAGCTAGTTGGATGGAAAAGTTAATAATTGATCAACTAATTCTTCCAATAACCCAACTCATGCCAGTCACTTGATTCGTTTACGATTCTATTCAAACAGGCTATTGCGTCCGAGGCCGTAAAGCTCTAGCCGTCACCGCATCTGAACTCCTGACGTGAATGGCCGCTTGATATTAGTTAGGCTTCACACACTATATAAACAAATATAACAAGTGTGCGAGACCTTTTCCACACAACAACGGAAACAAGGAGCACACATGTGCCATCACAAGAATGAAGGAGACCCGCAAAGAAGCGCTCTTAGCCTATCCGTAGCTATTGAATCAAGATAGATATATAATTCTTTATTTTTTCTATTTTCTTTTTGCATTCTGCAAAATAGAGGTGTCAGCAACTTTTCTGCTCTTCTCATATACATGCAAATTAAGATCTGTGACATTAATTGCCTAAGGGTCTGCGAAGTATCTCCAATTTTTATTTTAATTTTCAGCATAAATTAATTAAAGATAATAAATTAATAATTTTCTTCCTAGGATTCTCAGTAAATATTATTATTATTTTACATACAATAAACTCTACAAATTAGTTAACTATATTTTCAACCATGTAATTGACAATTCACAATTACTTGATTATGGATATGGATGAAAACAAATTTTGTTATTAGATGATCGACTCAAACACCAATAGCCAAAATCCCATTTAATTGAATCCGTTTTGTTAACATAAAAATCAAGTTTGAACATATATATATATATATATATTTGTTTGATAAAATTTGAAACTAGATTCGAGTTCAACTTAATTAGTTAAAAACCATAAAGTATTTGAAAAAGTCAAACTACTCCAGCTTAGTTCATGTTCAGCTCAATTAAAGCTCATTCAAGGTCGATTTGATTAATAATCAAATCATGAGCTCAAAGTTTTTGAAATGCGAAAAAAAATTCAAACAACTTAGAACAATAATGTTACGTACCAAGTGTTGATTACAAAATGATTACAACGAGAAGCCTTCAACATTGGCTTTACAAACAGAAAAGGAAAATTACAAGAAAATGAATCGACTATTACAACTTGAAAATACGAGTTTCGAGTTGAGTGGAACTCTTTTCAAAGACAAATACATCTTGCTAGTGCTCACGGTATGACGTAATGTCCCCAAAGATAAAACGACTTAACCTGTTTTTTGTACAGTAGCACCACTGACACAAAAACACCTTTCGAATTTGAAGGAGCGAGAACTGGTTGCTGGACTCGAATGCAGAATGAAGTGTTCTTGAAAGTATTCTTCGAAATGTTACGACACTTTTAACGACACCTTGAAATATGCAGAGAGAGTTATGCGATTTTTCGTGTTTTAAATCGCAATGAAACTATATATAGAAAGCAAAAATCCACCTGCAGGGAAATAAACATGGTAAGTTAATGGGCATTAACCTCCCTTGTAATAGCCAGGTGTTACAACCACAATGATGACCACTTTCTGGGGGTTACAACCCCATCAATGCCATTATTTGAGGAGTTACAGACTCCAACAGTCACTTACGAATTTGGACACCTATTATGTCCAGGTTCATCTATGCGCGCCCAACAAATACTTGAATCTGGGCCAAGCCCATTTTTGAGTGACAAAAGTGTAGTAGACCTGGACTCGAGCCCAAAGGGTCAGCTCAATGCCCAGGCCCACGCCCGTCCAGACCGGGCAAGGGCGCGCACATGTGGCCCTATTGTGATCATCCACTTATGTTATAGTATATCCAGCTAATAACATCTTATAGTTTATAAACTAGGATAAAGTTTGTTTTATAATCTATATGAGATGAAGAAAAATTCTTTCAACTCCCTTCACATAATTCCCATTCGTGTGGCCAAATTCGTGTATTAATTTCTCACTCACAAAAATTTGGTTTTGAGAAAAAAGTAGATTAATAGTATACAATTTAATTCCTCCAAAATTAAATTCTTAGCCACCGAAAATTTGGTCAAATCGGGTCGATGCCTACTTTCTCAAACCCAAATTTCCACCAATCGCCGACATAAGTGGAAATTAATGCATGCATGAATGCAGACATGCAAACCAGTCCTCAAGAGACAATGCTGCATTCAAAAAGGTAGCTTGTGGATTTGAACCTTCCGTAGTCAATACCATCGGGTACACTAGTGGCTTAGGGGACGTAATATCTTGAACTATTCCTCCATGGTGTATACCAAGACAACAACATTAACATAGTAAGGTCTCAATACCTTTTGTTCTCATGTTTTGTGTTTGTTTTGGCGATGGACCTCTTTGGATTCATAAGTGTTACTTTGAAGCGGCCCACACTTCTCACTTACATAGGTGGTCTTCTATCCGGGTATCCTCCCATACTCAACCTCAACGAGGTGTAGGAATCATTAAAAGTCAAATGACTTAGCCTCACCACAATTACAGGTGTTCCAACACTTGGTATTGCTCTCTAGGGATGGGTTGAAACATTGTTTTCAAGTGTTACAACATAACCTTTTTAGCTTAGTTTTCCGATTGAACCAAGTCCTTGAGATCTCTAATCATCATGGTTGGGTTACCACTGTGATGGTTATTTTACTTTGTGGACTTTAAGCTCATTCCCTCTAGTAATTTACTCAATTGATCTCGATTCAGTCTTTTCGTCAAAAGATCTGCCAAATTGTCTTTTGACTTAATGTAGTCAATTGACATCACACCGTTTGAGATCAATTGTCTAACGGTATTATGTCTTCGACGAATATATCGAGACTTACTATTATATATATTGCTCTATGCCCTTCCTATAGCCGCTTGACTATCTCAATGAATCATCACAGAAGGCACATGCTTCCTCCAAAATGGAATATCTTCCAAAAAGTTTTGAAGCCACTCTGCTTCTTCACCAGCTTTGTCCAAAGCTATAAACTCAGATTTCATGGTGGACCGAGCTATACACGTTTGCTTCGTGGACTTCCACGATACCACACCACCTCCAATGGTGAATATGTATCTACTAGTGGAATAAGAATCTTTCAAACCGAAATCCAACTAAAGCATTACTATACCCTTCAAGTACAGCTGGATATCTCAAGTAGTATAGCCCATAATCCAGGGTATACTTCAAGTATTTTAATACCCTGGTTAACGCTTTCAAATGCTCATAGCTTAGATTGCTTGTGAACCTACTCAACATATTTACAGGGTAGGTCAAGTCTGGACATGTACAATTTGTGATGTACATCAGACTGCCTATTATACATGAGTATTCTATCTGAGCCGCCACTGGTTCTGCTTTATTAGCAACCAAATTTACATTTAATTTATTGGGCGTCTTTGACGGTGAACTATCAAAAGCATTGAATTTCTTGAGCACTTTCTCAACATAGTGGGATTGTGATAAGATAATTCCATCAGGAGTTCTCCTAATTTTTATCCCTAGGATTACATCAGTAGTCCCCATATCCTTCATATCAAAGTTTCTCTTTAACATTCTTTTAGTTTCCATGACAGTATCATGACTACTGCCCATGATTAACGAATCGTCTACATATAGACAAACTATGACAAATGCTTCTGATGTCCCTTTGACATATACACATTTATCACACTCGTTGATTTTAAATCCATTTGACAACATCGTATTGTCAAACTTAAGATGCCATTGTTTGGAGCTTGTTTCAGTCCGTACAAGGATCTTATTAACTTGCACACCTTCTTTTCTTGACCGGTGCAACAAACTCTTCAGGTTGTTCTATGTAGATTTCATCATCTATCTCTCCATTCGTAAACACCGCTTGTCGACATCCATCTCGATGAATCTCTAGATTGTGCAAGCGCAAAGAATCGCGAGAAGCACCGAATAGATGCAATCCTCATTATTAGAGAATAGGTGTCAAAGAAATCATACCCTTCTTTTTGTTTAAAGCCTTTAGAAACAAGCCATGTTTTATACTTATCAATAGTTCCATCTACTTTATACTTGTTTTTTAGGATCCATTTACATCCTAAAGGTTTATGACCAGCAGGGATATCAACCAACTCCCATGTATGATTTTGCGTAATGGACTCGATTTCACTATTGATAGCTTCTCGTCGAGGCGGAGCATCCGGACTACTTACAATATCTTTAATCGAGTTTGGCTCACCATCTAACATAAATATTATGAAGTAAGGTCCAAAGGATTTATCCACCTGGGCCTCTTACTTCTCTTAGTTCTTCACCATTCGGTGTTGAACTACATGTTCTGTCAAGTTTGACAACGGTGTTGTACCAAGTGTTGTTCCGGATGTTATAACACCCGTGAGCAACACCTCTAGAAACATATGCAGAACATCCGCAAATCGTTCCCGGATGTTATAACACCAAGTAACACCTTCAAAGAACACCTAACATCGAATACAAATCGTTTCTTAAATCTTCCATCTATCCTTTCTTTACAAGGATAAATATTCTCAAAGAATATATCATTCTTGATTCAATTATGGTACCAATTGTCATTTTGGATTTTTCGACTTGTGTACCATAAAACGATATGCACTACTATTAAGTGCATAACCTAAAAACACGAAATTGACCATTTTAGGACCGATTTTAACTTGCTTTGGTTCAAGTATTGCAACCTTAGCCAAACATCCCCACACTTTAAGGTATTTGTATGAAGACTTATGAATTTTCCACAATTAAGTAAGGAATCTTATCATTGCTTTTAAGTGGGATTTTATTCAATATGTGGGTTGTCGTTAAAACAGCTTTCCCCCACATATTCTCGTGATAACCGGAACTAATCAACATGGCATTCATCATCTATTTAAGAATCCAGCTTTTGCTTTTCAAAGAACACCATTAGATTGTGGTGAATATGGAGCCGTTGTTTGATGAATTATTCCCGACTGGGTACGTAATTCCTCAGATGGTGCAACATATTTACCATCTCTATCACTCCAAATTATCTTAATCCGGCAGCCAAGTTAATTCTCAACTTCATTTTTATAGTTTTTGTAAGCCTCCAAACTTCATCTTTGCTTCTTAACAAATATAAATATCAAAATCTTGTGCAATCGTCAATGAACGTGTTGAAGTACTTTTTACCACCTTTAGTTTGCACAAACTTCAGATCACACACATCAGTGTGTATCAATTCTAAAGGTGAAGTGCTCCTTTCAACCGAATGAAACGGTAACTTAGCCATTTTGGCTTCAATACAAACTTCACATTTTCTTTGTGAGTTTACCTCTGGTAAATTAGTTAATTTAAAATTTACCAATTTTTTTATAGCATTCAGATTTACATGTCCTAATCTAATATGCCATAAATCAGAGCACTCAAGAATGTATACAGAAGAAGATTCATTCTTATTCATTTCAACATCGCCAAAATGGCGTACAATCATTACATTCATTTTGAACAATCCCTTGTCAAGATAACCCCTACCAAGGAGCTGTCCAAACGTTCTCAGTACAAAATTTCTAGATTCAAAAACTAGTCTAAACCCTGTTAGAATGAAACTATTTTTGATTTTGATGATTTCACCTTAAACTTATATTTCATTATTCAAACAAATATTTCCAGGAGATATAAAAATCGATTTTTATGTTTCAAAGTATTTTTAACAATTACCGAATACCATCAAGGTAAAACGGCACCCAAAAAATAAAGTTGGAATTTTTTGACGACCGAAAAACACCCTGGAATAGGCCAACCGGTCGACTGAAAGGTTTTTCTATGTAATCACTTCGAAAATAATACCAGGGATGGGTCGACCAAAAGGTCGACTGTTCGCCTTATTTTTAGCTTCACCACAAGTGTACGGTGTTCGTTATCGAATAGGGTAGCAATGTCGTATCCACGGAGACTAATAAATCAATAGGCTAAGTATTGAGCCAAGATAGTTTTACTTTTATTTAGACGATCAATATTTGATGGTTGTTGTTTTGAGATTAAGACAATTTCAATCACTAAAACAAAAGAATAAGATAACACAAATGAAAGAAGTATCAAGATGATGTAATGGATTTCCGAGTTAAGGTTTCGATTGATAATCTTCTTGTTGTCCGGTTTAATCAAGCCACGTTATTATCAATATTCCTATAAGACGATCACAAAGCTATTTTATCCTCCCTCTCGAGATGCCTATAAAATGTAGATTGAAATATCTATGCTAACATCTCTACTCAACAATAGATATACAACTCCCAAAAGCACCAAAGATCAAATATCCTCACAAACATCTACAAACCTCTCGATTCATGCAAATATTCATGTCAAGTACTCAAGATCTAATATTGAAACTCATCTCTCGAATTATGAATCAATATATCAAACATGTTAAATCATTGGCCAAGTGATAAAACAAGAATAAGCTCAAAGTACTCAAATAGGCTTCAAGATAATAACTTCAACCAAGATTAAAACATCCAACAAGAGTTCATTAATCTACTTCCAAAACCCGGAAATCACAAGAGTTTAGCTACACATGATTAAACAACTTACACACAAAGTGTTCAAAGTCATTACAAATGAAACTAAAAGATTGAAACTAAAAGAGAAGCAAGAAAACTTAGGAACGTCGACAATCTCTCGATATATCTCCGTTCTTCAAGCTCCGATGCAACCCGATTGTCTCCTTGATGTCTCCTTCCAAGAGTTGACTCTTGTCTTGTGTTGTAGATCCCAAAAATGCCAGAATGTTCTTGTGTGCGCCCCCCCAAAAAGCCTTTTTATACCTCCCATCACGTTTAGGGCTTAATGCTGCAGATTATGGGATTCCAGCGCAGACACACGGGTGGTGCGCCCACGCACGGGTTACCCGTGCGCCACCCTCTTTGGAATACCCCAACTCTCGTAGGGCGCACGGGTGGTGCGTCGAGCACGGCCTGCCGTGCGCCACTCCGGTGAAATAATCGACTCTCGTAGGGCGCACGGGTGGTGCGCCCATGCATGGGCTACCCGTGCGCCATGCTGCAGCTTCAATTATCTTTATACAGGGGTGCACGGGTGGTGTCTTGAGGCACGCCCAACCCGTGTTCCCCCTGTCTTTTCCGTGAACGCTCAACTTTCGCTCTTTTAGGCTTCACTTTTCGTATATCCACTCAATTCTCCGTGTTTCCACTTTGCTTTCCTCATATTCTTATTCAATTAGCTTCAAATATCATGAAATTCCTACGAAATAAGCAAAGTGTAATATCTTTTCCACAAGGAGTGAATATGTAACATTTAATGCGAGTATATGCATGTTTACTTATCATTATAGCTCGAAATACTCCTCAAAATACATGCAAAATTCACGCCTATCAAAATCCCCCAAACTTAAACTGTTGACCGTCCCGATCAACAATATTTAGAACACGATAAAGTACAACAGGGAGATAAAGATAACAACGCACACCGAGAATCTACAAGAAAATCCAAATTTTTCGTCATGAATGCTGAGTACAACTCAATCAAGCCTCAAATATCTAATCAAAGAACACGCCTCAAATAAAACAAAGTGAAATGCTCTGAATCCAACTCTCAAAGTTAAGTGTATACTCTCATCTCACGAGGTTATAGGACGTGTTTACGCTCAAATCAATTCGATGTCGCAAAATTACCATAGGCTTGCAATTTATCTCATATCTCCGCCACGAGAGTGTATGCAATTTGTGAATCATAAAGGACTTTCTCATTTGGTTGTAATGAAGGCTCTTTGGTTTAGGTAGGAAATTTTTGGATAAAGTGACTCAAACTCGAGTGTATAGACCGATGAGCATATCAATCATTTTCATTACAATCCCATATGCTACTCCAATCATCCCTCATTTTTATCAACTTCATTTATCTCCATTTCCTTCTTTTCTTTTGAGAATCACCTCCATTCACAATCCTTCACCCCCTAAGTTTATCAACTTTTTAATCTTTTTCATTTGTGTATTTTCAACATCTTTCCTTCCTCTTTTTATTCCATTTAACCAAGTATGCCCAATTATCCTATTTTTCAATTCCCACCCATTCAACCTCGTTCATTCCCCTTTTACTCAACGTTATACATTCGAGTTTAAGGTGATGGAAATATAGTAAGATCAAGGGTTAAATTTTGTGGTTATCAAAGAAATAGGCTATAGGCTCAACTTGGCTAACTAGGAGTTTTCACATTTTTAGGTAGGCAAAAGGCATGAAAGGCTAGCGAAGATGGCCTTTAATCACATTCACAATTCACATACACATGTGGCCTTGACAGAGATACCCAAGCAAGTTCTAGAATTTTAATCAACATGAATGATACACTCAAATTACAACAAGATCGCACAAGATATAAGCAAAGAAAGGCTCAAAGCTCACAGTGCTTGTCAAAATGTAATTCAAAGCATCACACCAAGTTTTTCATATCAACATGCTCAAAGTTATCTATTCAAGGCTCAATCAATCCATAAACAAAGATCTAATCCCAACAATATGAATTTTCAATCAACACACAAACAACAAGTTGCACCGCTTTAAATTCAACACACTCTCTAACCACTACTAAAGCAATAGACGTGCTAAAGCTATAAACGTGCTCTAATGCAAATGCAACCTAAAATGCTCTAATGCAACTATATGAAAACAAAAAAATGCATGAAAATGTTTTTTTTTTATGTATCCACACTTTTCATGTATTAAAATGCTATCTCTCCCCCCAAACTTGAATGAAATTATAGTGTCCTAAGGGGAAAAATAGAATTTCAATAACAAAAAGTGGGGATATACGAATCATCATGCGGCGACGGTGGTGGGAAGTGGCCTTGAGAAATATGCCACATTTGTAGTCTGTTGGAGTACTTGCCACGTCTCCTCGGAACGCCGCTCTCCGATCGCTCATTTGAATGCGAGAAAATCAGCCCTATGTTGCCTCAAATCCTCTCCTTGCCCTCAACTCTTCTTCTTGCCGCCTCAAGTTCTCCCCAAACGCATAAAACATGTCTTGAAAATCGGTGCCGTGCTGGGGTCCTCCACTGTGAGAAGGACCGGGACGATCTCCGCTTTGAGAATGTCGGGGGTAATCGCCTCCGTGGGAGGACTCGGGTATATCATACCCGATTTGGGGGTGATGAGGTTCCATCCCCATTTCACGTCCATGTATGTCATCCTCCTCCGCCACCATATCTTCCTCATCCAAGAAACCTTCCACTCTGCGACGCTTTCTTGCCTCTATAGCCTCGGTAATTCGGTTGTGTGCGTCGGAGTTCATTAGGAAGTTGGTGGTGTCCGTCAATGTCTCGACCGTGGTGTATGGCGGGTTAGGTAACGGAAATGAAGCACCTTTCTTTTGTAGAAGCACCAATCTGTTGTCTTCATTCGCTATGAACTTCATATGGTGCAACGATGCCAAATTAACCCGAAAGTCTTTGCTGGGATAGGCTCAAGCCTCGAAATCAACATTGAAATGCCGAGCAATAGGGGTAATGAGGCCCCCTATAGAAATCGCCCCCTTCCCGCCTAGCTAACTGTTCGATTTGTTCGGCAAAATTGACGGTGTTGTAGGGGGTGTTTGTAACCATACACCGTAGAGGAGATAAAGTTCTTAGTCGTCATACCTCCAATATTTTCTCGGGCAAATACGGAGGAAGCGAACGCGTTGTATATACGTAAAACGGATTCCGGATCCATGAGGCTTTGGCGGTCCCGCGCGCGCATACAACATCGGCCCCGTTTGTGGTGTTTCCACAAGCATTCTCCCGAAATCGTATTGATCATAATGAGGCATCGGGCGGGTACGAGCGTTTGTTGGGACCTCGAAAATGGTGTTCAATTGGGTCATAGATAGTTGTCTACGGACATTCCCCAATTGAAACTTTATCATATACGGTTCAAAGGTCCCGCCTTGTTTGAGTACTTCCACGGTACTCAAGAACTCCAATGTATGCTTTTTAAATGTCGGCCACCTTCGGCTCATGAAGTTCGTCCATCCTACCTTGGCGAAAAGACGCCACACGTCCTCATGTATCCCCAAAGTTTGGGTACAATCATCGTCGGCGTAGCGAGATGGAGCTATTTGGCGATCGATCAAGCGATTCCATAGCTCAAGATCATCGGCATTTGTCAAGTTGACCCCATATGCTTCAGGACTGTTTTGGTCGACCTCCGGCGGTGCCACTTCGCGTTGTGCTGTCCCGTGTGCACGTCTCTTTCCACCCTGGGGGTTTCTTCGCTCGGCCATGAAGAGTTTGTACCTGAAACGCATTTCATTACCATCCCAATATCATCAATAGCAACAACAAAATAGGGGATTAAAGCTAACATATTGGGTGATGTAAATTCACATGCCCACGTCACTTTGATCGATCAACTACCCCAAACAAATAAAAATTATGGCCATTCTAGACAAATATTAGCTTAAACAATCATTGGCCATGCCCTACTCACCAACAATTCATCCTAAATCTCCTCAATTACACAAGCTCACAAGGTGTTTGATAATTTGCCTCAAAGAATAATTCACATAATTCATAGCAAAAATATCAAAATAAACACCTACCATGCTCCCTAATACATAATTGACAACGAATTGACAAGGAGAAACGATGTTCTTACCGGAATTCTCTAAGTTAAACTCGAAGTGGAAGATTTGAACCCTAGGTGCTTGTGCTCACAATTCTTCAAGTAAATTTGAATTCAACGTAAAGTGAAGTTGAATTGTGATGGGGGAGGGATTAAAAGGACGAATTTAAGTAGAATTTGCAAGAAATTTCGAAGGCAATGAAGTTTGGGGGTAGTGGGCGCGCGATTTGTGGGATTTTTGAAGAAGAAGACAGTTTAAAAACTGTCATATTTAAGCCTCTTCTGCAGGGCGCACGGGTGGTGCGTCGAAGCACGGGTTACCCGTGCGCCACCCCGGCAAATTCCTCTCCTCTCTGCAGGGCGCACGGGTGGGGTGCCAACGCACGGGCTACCCGTGCGCACCTGTACAACAAATTTCTTTTTTTCATTTTTTTTTATAAAAACACACAAAAATGCAACAAAAACACACTAATCACACTCATTAATAAAAACTCGCATATCAAAGCACTCAAATCACACAAATTTTTGAAACTAAACACAAAAAAAAAATGGAATTCACACGAAAAACCGTTGGGTTGCCTCCCAACAAGCGCTATATTTAACGTCTTTAGCTTGACGCCTTTTAATTCCGATTATGATCTTTGCGGAATGAGGCTTGTCACCTCATCGGGCAGTTTTCCATGCCAATCCCGCTCACTTGGATTTACACCTCCCTTGATCATTACTAAATGAGGTTTCCCATGTTTGTCAACTATCCATGTGTTCTCCTTTTCATCGTGCGAATGGTACGTGCACGCTCTTGGTTCAACATCAGGCTTTTTGTGCCTTTCCTTCTTCTTCATTGATAATCCCCGATATTATCTTTAGAATGCATACAATTATTCAAGCTATTAGCTTGAGTACAGGAATTAGCAATTGTTGTTGTTTTACAACCATTAAGATCATCATGTCCTTTCACATTCCGAAAAATGGAAAATGAAATACGCTCATCATCAACTTGTAATGTAAGCTCCCCTTTCTTCACATCTATTAGTGCTTCCGCGATTGCCAAAAATGGACGCCCAAGTATAAGAGGGGTGTCACAATCCTCATTCACATCCAGACTAGAAAATCCACGGGGAATATGAATTTATCGACTTTTATGAGCACATCTTCTAGTATCCCCGTTGGATGTACGAGTGATCTATCCGCGAGTTGTAGGGTGACAGTGGATGGTCTCACTTCTACGAGTCCAAGCTTTCTGAGAACGGACAGCGGCATCAAATTGATACTAGATCCTAGGTCACAAAGTAAATTGTCAAAGAAGATATCGCCTATTGTACAAGGAATAGTGAAACTCCCCAGATCTTTCAGCTTTTGCGGTATTTTCCTTTGTATGAGTGCGCTACATTCTCCCGTCAGGTTGACAATCCCATTCTCTGCCCATTTGTTCTTGTTGGACATCGCTTCCCCTAAAAACTTTGCATATTTGGCATATGTTTCATTGCTTCTGCAAAAGGAACATTAATGTGCAATTTTTTAAACATGCCTACAAATTTAGCAAATTGATTATTCAGATTAGTCTTGTGAAACAATCGGGGAAAGGGAAGAGGAATATTATATTTCAGCAAATTAGAGTTAGGATATGATTCACGTTTCTTGGCTATTTTTTTTTTATCTATTTGTTGCTCGGTTCCTCCTTTAACTTTCATATTGCCTTGAGCGTCGTTTCTGTCATTTTCCTGAATTTGGATGTTAGGCTCGGCAACACACACGACCTGGTCGTGCTTTGATACAAGAGAAGTGCGTGATTCTGACATTACACCAATATCAGCATTTTCAGACTCTTCATTTTCTTTTCCACCCCACACATGGATAGCATTGCAATGTTCCCACGGGTTGACCTCCGTGTTGCTTGGAAATTGACCCTTTTGATGTTGACTCCCCACAATTGCAGCCAATTGACCCATTTGAGTTTCCAGATTCTTTATTGAGCTTGTCACTTGTTGTTCTAACTTATCCATCCTAAGGTCTTGCTTATCGAGGCGGCTCCTCGTGTCATTCATGAAAGCATTAGATTGATTTATGAAGGAGGTGAGTGTATCTTCCAATGACGATTTGCCTCTCCATTACCGCCTCCACTTGAAGCATTGAATCCCGGAGGTTGTAACACATTCTTTGTATTGCATAGGAAAAATTTTCATGATTTCTCAACCCCGGATGGTAGTGCGTTGGGTTTGAATTATTCCAAATTATCGAAATTCCGGTTATTCACATAATTTACCTCTTCCATCGGATATAGAAGAGCTTCACTACCCGTGCTCGCACCGCTTCCCGCCCCTTCGTAAATACATTCAATTGAGTTGTCAAAGCCGCTTACTTGTGCCGACAATGTTTTGATGGGGTCCGAATCGAGATTTCGCTACTCGTTGTACATTGGATCTTTCGGATGGCCATTGGTAATCGTTCATGGCCATTTCTCAAGAAGATTTTAGGCATCTTGTGGAAACCTTGCCAACAATGCTCCTCCCCGCGGCATCAACAAAGGCCCTCGTTTGCCCCATTAAACCATTGTAAAAGAAACATAGTTGTTGATCCTCTAGAAAGCCGTGTTGTGGACATCTTCTTAACAAATCCCTAAATCTTTCCCAAGCCTCGTACAAAGGCTCGGAATCAAATTGTCGGAATTGAGTAATCTCACTTTTGAGCTGCAAAGTTTTGCTTGGTGGAAAGAATTTAAACAAAAACTTTTGGCTTAGCTCGTCCCATGTGCTTACACTGCCTTGCGTCAAAGTACCCAACCAATTTCTCGCCTTATCCCTTAAAGAGAATGGGAATAGCGCGATCTTATGGCGTCATCCGAGACTCCGTTCATTTTGATCGTATTGCATATTTGGATAAAATGCGCAAGGTGAGAGTTAGGATCTTGTTGAAAAACCCCAAACCGATTCTCGTTGCACCATATTGATTAGTGCGGTTTGAGTTCGAAGTTGTTGGCATTGATAGGAATATGGGCAATACCACCGTAATTACGATTCGTTTGTGGTCGAAAGTAATCACGAATGGCTTTCTTTGTTGAACCAGATCGGTAACTCGTTTCCACCATTGTTTGGCGGTATTGGTAACTCATTCAAATCCCCCATTATCGGATTATGTTGTCTTTCGGCTCGTCAGTGGTAGCACCGATTCTCCTCGCGAAAGCCTCAACTTCCGGTATGAGCGGTATTAAGTCCCCCGCCTTTAGAGCGCGTGTTCATGCACTACCTGGACCAAACTAGAAGAAACAAGTCAAATAATGTGGAATTCAAGTCACACTAAAACAAAATAAATAATAAAAAATGTCTAAATTAAGAATAATTCTATCTATCGCAATATTAGCACTATAAATTGTATTAGTCCCCGGCAACGGCGCCAAAAACTTGTTCGCCTTATTTTTAGCTTCACCGCAAGTGTACGGTGTTCGTTATCGAATAGGGTAGCAAGGTCGTATCCACGGAGACTAATAAATCAATAGGCTAAGTATTGAGCCAAGATAGTTTTACTTTTATTTAGACGATCAATATTTGATGGTTGTTGTTTTGAGATTAAGACAATTTCAATCACTAAAACACAAGAATAAGATAACACAAATGAAAGAAGTATCAAGATGATGTAATGGATTTCCGAGTTAAGATTTCGATTGATAATCCTCTTGTTGTCCGGTTTAATCAAGCCACGTTATTATCAATATTCCTATAAGACGATCACAAAGCTATTTTATCCTCCCTCTCGAGATGCCTATAAAATGTAGATTGAAATATCTATGCTAGCATCTCTACTCAACAATAGATATACAACTCCCAAAAGCACCAAAGATCAAATATCCTCACAAACATCTACAAACCTCTCGATTCATGCAAATATTCATGTCAAGTACTCAAGATCTAATATTGAAACTCATCTCTCGAATTATGAATCAATATATCAAACATGTTAAATCATTGGCCAAGTGATAAAACAAGAATAAGCTCAAAGTACTCAAATAGGCTTCAAGATAATAACTTCAACCAAGATTAAAACATCCAACAAGAGTTCATTAATCTACTTCCAAAACCCCGAAATCACAAGAGTTTAGCTACACATGATTAAACAACTTACACACACAGTGTTCAAAGTCATTACAAATGAAACTAAAAGATTGAAACTAAAAGAGAAGCAAGAAAACTTAGGAACGTCGACAATCTCTCGATATATGTCCATTCTTCAAGCTCCGATGCAACCCGATTGTCTCCTTGATGTCTCCTTCCAAGCGTTGACTCTTGTCTTGTGTTGTAGATCCCAAAAATGCCAGAATGTTCTTGTGTGCGCCCCCCAAAAAGCCTTTTTATACCTCCCATCATGTTTAGGGCTTAATGCTGCAGATTATGGGATTCAAGACACGCACGGGTGGTGCGCCACGCACGGGTTACCCGTGCGCCACCCTTGGAATACCCCAACTCTCCGTAGGGCGCACGGGTGGTGCGTCGGAGCACGGCCTACCCGTGCGCCACTCCGGTGAAATAATCTGACTCTCTGTAGGGCGCACGGGTGGCGCGCCCATGCATGTGCTACCCGTGCGCCATGTCTGCAGCCTTCAATTATCTTTATACAGGGGTGCACGGGTGGTGTCTTGAGGCACGCCCAACCCGTGTGCCCCTGTCTTTTTCCGTGAACGCTCAACTTTCGCTCTTTTAGGCTTCACTTTTCGTATATCCACTCAATTCTCCGTGTTTCCACTTTGCTTTCCTCATATTCTTATTCAATTAGCTTCAAATATCATGAAATTCCTACGAAATAAGCAAAGTGTAATATCTTTTCCACAAGGAGTGAATATGTAACAATTAACGCGAGTATATGCATGTTTACTTATCATTATAGCTCGAAATACGCCTCAAAATACATGCAAAATTCACGCCTATCATAGACCCATGTGGTTTTGGTTCTGACTCTTCTGTATTCCATCTTCAAGAAACCCAGTTACAGGTCGACCTAGTGGTCGACCGATTGACCCCTCGGTCAAATTTCAAATCTTTTATACTGATCGACCGGTCGACCCACTCAAAATCAAATGATTTTGAACCAGTGGGAGGCAATAAGATTTACTTTAATCATTTTATCATTTTTGTATATTATTTGTGCATCTTGTAATCCTTCTTTTGTAGACAAGAGTGAAGATGGATGAGCCTATGTTGGAATTCAAATATTGGAGGCTCTCCTATAAATAGATGAAGATTTTGAAGGATCAACACACAACACTTACAATAATACAAGCAAATTATACACAAGCTCTTGTTATTCACTTTCATATCATTGTTGTAATTTTTAAGCCTAGTTTCTACACTTGCACATCTTGAGTATTAAGCTTCCTTCTTGATTATACTTGCACTTTTGAGTTGTAATATTTTTCAAATAAATTGTAATCTTGACTGTAATTCAATCATCCAAAACAAGACATCCTTGTTATATTCTTGTGGTAAGAATACACTTGAGTGAATTTAGGTGTTGAAGAGTGTGGTACTCTTCATAGGTGAAAGAAGATTGTGGTAATCTTCAAAGAGGTGTTGCAAGAAGAGTGTGGTGCTCTTCAAGGTCAAGGTGTAATAGTTTTGGTAACTATTTAATAAAACTTCTTTTTCTTTTTCGAAATCCACTTCGAATATACCTGGGTGGTAGAGGATTAGGTCCTAGGTGGGTTGAACCTCTTTAAATCAAAGTGTGTTATTTATTTTTCGCATTTTCATTCAAAAAAGAGGGGCAAATTGGAAAAATCGGCATAATCTATTCATCCCCTCTAGATTATCGTAGCCACTTGGACTAACAAGTGGTATCGGAGCCAAACTCTTTGGCAAGCTCGTTTCTTATTACGAGTAAAGAGGAAAGATCCATGGCTACGAACGAAAGCTATCTCACCACCAGCGCCTCCACCAACAAGCCATCACTTTTCGACGCCAACAACTATGCCATTTGGAAAGACCGAATGGAGTACTTTTTACAAGGATGCGGGTTCGATATTTGGAATGCGGTCATTGAAGGAATAGATCAACCAACCAAGAAACTAGAGGATGACACCTTGGCTCCCAAGAATCTCAAGGAATTTGATGAAAACGACAAGAAGTCATTCTCACTAAACGGTAAGACATTAAATATTTTGCATTGTTCTCTTACTGCCACCGAATATATCGCATAAGAGGCATAAGGTCGGCACATGAAGTTTGGGAAAAATTAGAAACTATTTATGAATGTACAAAGAAAGTTAAACAAGGTAGAAAAATTATGCTTGTTAAATATTTTGAAAACTTCATTATGCTTGATCGTGAAATATTTCATAAATAGTGGAAAGGCTTGACAACATTGTCAATCCTCTTGGGGCACTTGGGAAAGTTAGATCCGAAGAAGATAAGGTTACTAAGGTTCTAAATGCTCTTCTCGGTTCATGGTCGGAAAAAGTGACGGCAAACAAGGAAACTCAAAATCTCGAGACTCTCAAGTTCAATGAGCTCGTTGGAAATCTCCTCATTATGAAGTATATCTTAAAGAGAGGAAAAACTCCAAGCCATCCACCTCTCGATCGGGTATGCAAATTATTCCTAAAGGCTTAGCTCCTTCTTCAAATAATACATATTATGCTAGTGATGAAGATGATTTGGAGACGTCCGCTCTTGTCTGGAAAATTTGTCAAGTTTGTAAATAAAAATAAGGCAAGAAAGTCAAGAGACAACTCGTGCTTTAAAATGGGAAACCCGGGCACTACATAGCCGATTGCCGAAATTAGCGAGAGGAGGAGCAAAAGATTTTCCAAAAAAAAGGCTCTAAATGCGGATGTCAAAACATGGAATGAGCTACTTGCCACATACGACGAGGAAGAAGAAGCCGAACAAGGTCTCATGTCCATCGATGATGAAAACAACGAGATACACTCTAATTCTTCATCTTCTTCTTTAGTTGATGAATTACAATGTGACTATGATGAACTCCAAAATGAATTTAAGGATATGTTATGTGAATATGAACTTTTGAAAAAGGAGTTTAAAGAGGTTAAATTAGAAAAAAAATTATTTACTTCTTATGATCTCTTGATCGTGTTCATGCTATTACGGTTACAAAAATGCATGCTTTTGAATCCGAAAAACAAATGCTCACTAAAGAGATTGAAATTTTGAAAAAGGATGTGCATCGCGTTAACTTAAGTACGGATAAGGTTACCAAAATTCTTGATGCACAAAGAAGTGAGCATTCCAAATTAGGACTTGGTTATAAACCTTTTCAAAATATTTCTAAGAAAAATAACCAAGGTCCGACTTTTATACGTGTTAGTAGTTCCAATAATCTTATTTGTTTTTATTGTGAAAAAATTGGACACTATGCCAATAATTGTAAATTAAAAAATAATTTTAGCTATTATTAGAGACCCAAATGTCTCAAGGCTGACCCCCATGGACCCTAAAATTATAGGGTACCTAAAAATAATTCATTTGTAGGTACTAGAGGCTATAACCATTACGGAAGATTCAAAATGGCTAATGGACAATGGGTGTTCATGTCACATGACCGGCAAGAGAGAGCTTTTTACCAACTTCAAGCTCCAAGAAGAAGACATTGTTATGTTCGAGAATGACAAAGGAAAAATTCTTGGAAATGGAGAAATTGGTAACTCTCCTTTCTTCCTTAGTAATGTTTTATTAGTAGAAGGGCTTAAGTTCAATTTGATAAGTATTAGCCAACTTTGTGATTCTAATTATAATGTTATTTTTAATAAAGAAAATTTTCTTGTTCTTAAAAATGATAAAATTATTTGTGAAGCAAATAGAAAAGACAATCTTTACAAAATTGGTACAAGTGATTTGGTTAGTCAAAATGTTTCTTGTCTTGTCGCCAATAATGATTTAACTAGTTTATGGCATAGGCGACTTGGACATGTTCGATACAAAAATTTACAAAACATTTACAAAAACCAACATGTAAAAAGACTAGCCAAATTAAATTTTGAAAATCTTGGCTTATGTGATACTTGTCAAAAGAACAAATTAATTAAAAGTAGTTTTAAGCCCAAAAATGAAATTTCCACAACCAAGCCTCTACAATTACTTCATCTTGATTTGTATGAGGATATTGGTACGGCTACTTTAAGTGGAAAACATTAAACTTTCGTTATAGTTGATGATTATTCTAGATATACTTGGGCTATTTTTCTTGCTAATAAAAGCGATGCCGGTAATGAGTTTGCTAAGTTGTGTAGACTTATTGAAAATGAAAAGAAAGATTCTATTAAGTCTATTCGAAGTGATCGAGGCAGAGAATTTGATGGTGAATTTAGAGTCTTGTGTGAAACCATGGATATGCTCACAATTTTTCGGCTCCAAGAACACTACAACAAAATGGAGTAGCCGAAAGGAAGAACCAAACTCTTCAAGAAACGAGTCATTAATTTTTGACGTGTTTTATTTTTGGGCCGAAGCTGTAAGTACCGCTTGCTATGTCATTAATTGTTTTGCATGTTTTGTGTGTGTTTTGTGTAATAATTTATACATATTTTTGACGTGTTTTATTTGCATTTGCATGTTTTAGTGTTATGTTGTGTTATTTTATTGATTTTTTAGGTTTTGGTGGAAAAAACAAGTTTTGAAGCAAAAAACGTTAATAAGTCATATCAAAGTTCTACAATGTTTATATCTGCTATTAAATGCAAATGAAAACGTTTAGATGGGTTAAAATCATGTACAAGGCAAAATAATATGTCAAAATCTCGGAAATCACACGTCTTGGTATTTTGGCCATAACTCTCTCTAGAAAATTGATATTGAGGTGATTCAAGTGGATATGTAAAGCTAAGAGATAAAGCTACAATTCATAAAGGACATCAAGACTAAATTCTGACATTTAGAGGGCGCGCGGTCGCACGATGCGCTAGCAAGAAGTTTGGACTGGCGCATGCGATCATGCCGTGAATCTTGAACACAAATTTTTTGATTTTTTTCTTTTTTTTGGCTCTTCCACCTTGTTACTCTAGGCTTATAAATAGTACTTGGGGAACTCCTATTTTCGACACACCTACATTCATAGCACTTCTAGGTTTTAGTTTTTGGTATTTTTCTCTTGCTTTTCATCATTGGGATTGCTTGGGTCCTTCTCCTTGAAGTTATTTTGCTTCTTAATCAAAGAGTAATATTTCTTCATCTATTTTGTCTGATTTCAATTGTTAGATGATTATCATTGTTCAATGATTATTTTTATTATTGTTTTCTTTCCTTGAACTGAGATTATGATCTCATCCCCAAGCATGAACTAATTTCCTTGTTCTAGGATTAGGATGATTTGATTCAAACAAACAAGCATGAGTATTGATTAATTGATCTACTTTCCTGAATAAATTGTTTTACTTGTTGATTGATTGTTAATCGTGTTTTCATCCCAAGTTGAATAAAATACCATATGAGCTTTGGAAAGGAATAACTCCAAATATTAGTTATTTCAAAATATTTGGATGTAAATGTTTTATCTTGAACACCAAGGATCAATTAGATAAACTTAATCCTAAAGCCGATGAAGGAATTTTTATGGGATATTCAACAAAGAGCAAAGTATACCGGGTTTACAATAAGACTAGCATGGTGGTTGAAGAATCTATTCATGTCAAATTTAATAAAGCTTCGGGTGTTGAAAGGATACCCAATGATGAAAGTGATGATGAAGAAAACATTGAGCCAATTACTCAAACTGATGCTCCAAGTGATCAACCTTCAACATCAAATGATCAACCTTCAACTTCAAATGCTCTACAAGAAGACAAAGGTGACAATTCAGATCTCCCCGTTGCTCTAAAATTCAAAAGAAATCATCATAAAGATCTCATAATTAGAGACCCTCTAGACAAGGTAATGACTAGAAGGAAATATGCCGAAAAAGCTCTTATCTCTTAAAAAGAGCCTAAAATGCAAAAGAAAGCAATTGAAGATGAGGATTGGTTATAGAAATACAAGATGAGTTGAATCAATTTCAAAGAAATGATGTTTGGGAATTGGTACCTTGTCCTCCATCACATACTATTATTGGTACAAAATGGGTATTTCGAAACAAACTCGATGACCAAGGAAATATCATTCGAAATAAAGCAAGGTTAGTAGCACAAGGGTATTGTCAAGAAGAATGTATTGATTATGATGAAACTTTTGCACCCGTTGCACGTTTAGAAGCTATTCGTATTTTATTATTATTATTTTTTTTGAATCGTTGGTTTGGATAGTGAAGGGTGAGAAGAGTAACAAAGATTTTTTTACCTTTACGTATTATTAGCTTGTGTGTTTCAATTGTTTCAGAAAGAGTATATATATATAGGTAATAATTGTTGGTTTGGAGTTTGGAAAGTTAGAAATGTTTGGCCAGAATTTTGTTTCTAATTGATTGAGGAGATTGATATGATTATTTTGCTGATAAATAAGAGTATATTTGACCTTAAATTTTGTTGATTAATAGGGATTTGATATTTTTCCTTGTTAACGGGTGTTTTTCCCAGTTTATTTGATATGGTTTGTTAGCCAATTTTAATTCCTATTATATATATATATTTTATATAAGAGTTACAAAATATTAATACTAGTTTTAATTTTAATTGTAGGCAACAAGAATTTTCAGGCATAGAAATTCCCACTCTTCAACACACTCTACTCTACGCTACTGTTCGAGGTAGGGGTTAAAACCACTTTTATTTGTCCTTGTTAAATGCCTTTATATGTTGCTTTATAATTTATGCTCCTACGTGCTACGTGTCTATAGTCGTGTGGGACCCACAGAGGTCAGGGCATAAAAGTTCCCTCCGGTGAAATCCCGCGGTGCGAGCCATATTTCAATGTCTATAGTCGTGAGGACCATACAGAGGTCCGGGGCATAAAAGTTCCCTCCGGTGAAATCCCGCGGTGCGAGCCATGTTTCAATGCCATAGCTACGATTACAAATTTCAAATTTTAAGCATGTTATTTTGTGATATGTATTGTGTATTTAGCTTGGACAAATTCGCCCCTACTGAGCCGTTGAATGCTCACCCCAAATATATTTCTATTTCAGATGAATGATGGAGTTGGCGGGACACGTGGAGGCGGTGACCCGAATAATAAGAATTTGAATAATAAACTTTATATTTTTTTTATATATTTTTCATCGATGAATATTTCTATTGTTTAGTATTGAAAATTTGTTTCTGGAATAACTCTTGGAATTTTTATCTGGCATTTTTATATTATTGTTTTAAAATGGTAAATGATCCTTGGAAAATTCACGTTTTATTATAAATCGCACTATCACTTTATAAGTCGTGTTTTATTGTGAAAATGGGATGTTACAATAGTAATTTGGATTATGCGGAAAATATTGATGATCGTAAAATTACATCCGGATCATGTCATTTTTAGGCGATTGCCTTGTAACTTAGTTTTCGAAAAAGCAAAATCGTGTTTTATTATCAACGACCTAAGCCGAATATATTTCCGTGGCATTTTGTTGTACACAATTACTTTGGATGGAACAAACCTTAGCGGATTATAAATGTTCTTTCGAAAATGTTCCTATTTTTTGTGATAATACATCCGCTATAAATATTTCTCAAGACCCGGTTCATCACAATCGTACTAAACATATTGAGGTTTGACACCATGTTTTAAGGGATTATGTCTCGAAACAAAAAAATTGAGATGTGCTTTGTTCAGTCTCAAGATCCATTAACGGACATTTTTACAAAACCGCTATCTTCCGAGACTTTTGCCTCAATTCGAGCTCATTTAGGCATAATGCATATTGAATAAAGGGATATATTTTCATGTTTGATGCATTTTAATTATTTTTGGTGTCGTATAAACTTTTAGGGTTCGTTTCACAATTTTTGGAAACTTTTTCGAAAAAACTGGTACTGGTCGCACATGTACTAGTTGACCAGGAGGTCGACCATCCTGGTCGACCGATCGACCAGGTTGTTTTAAGAATACAGAACATTCCTCCTTTCGCAGTCTGTTCTTTCTCCAAAACCCTCTCATGCCCCTTTTCGAACTTTACCCCTATATTCTCTCAAAAATTCTCACAATCTCTCAAATTGTTTCTATTTTTGAGTTTTTATCATCTCTATTATCTTGTATTTCATGGGACCTCGTCCATTTACCGGACCAAATCCTCAAAGGAGGAAAATGAGGCAAAGGGGAGAATCTTCATCCAACCTCCAACATGATGAAATTCCACAAGGAGATAATCAAAATCGGCTCATGGATGAGGAAATTGCAGAATTAAGAGCCGGAATCACAAAATTAATCAAACATACATTGGGATAAAAGTAAGTCTCACCTTCTATCTAAGCCTCCCTCTAGGGAAAATAAGTTTCGATTATTGCACAAGCGCGTGGAAGAACGTTATGATGATTTGGAGTTCAATGGTAAGAAGGTTGCATGTACACGGATATGTCGATTTTTGACGTTTCATGATGAATATCCGGAAATTAGGTCTTACTTTGAAAATCAAGGTTGGGTGTCACTTTGGGATAATCCTAGTTTGCATTATGATGATGTTTATTAAATTGTTTTATGCAAACATGTGGATTGTAGATGCTACGGCTAATGAGCCATTGGTGCTTCATACCTTTGTTAATGGTAGACATTTTAAATGGACTTATGCTGATATTTATCGTCATTTAAATGTGCCAAATAAAGGTATTACTATTGTGGATTGTGATAAATGGAATGATGATGTTCTTGGAGTTTCGTTAGAAGAAGTGAAAACATATTTGGGCATTCTACCCGAGGGAACTATTTTAGTGATGCCGGCAAATTACCGTATTGTGTCGCTTATTTGTTCATATTATGTATGTGGGAAAGAGGTTAAACTTCTGAGTAATCTTAAATATTTTATCACATACAAAATAGTCCGGATTGAAAGAAGTAATTATGGGGCCCTATTTCTATATTGTTTGGTTGAATCAAGAAAGCTTGCTAAGAAGCATTATACTTTGGGAAATTTGATTTGTAGGCTCCTATTTTTGTCGGGTTACCCGAAAAATGAAATGAACACATAAATTCGTCACAATTACTTTGATAAGGATAACATCATTCAAATGGAAAGAATGCGACGAACATTACCTCGGATTCCCACTAGAACTGCTAGCGGACGTGCCTTCATTCCACAACAACCTCGGAATGATCTCTTTGATGTCATTGATACTGAAAATCTTATGGGTAGAGGTGATGATTTAGAGAAACAAGAAACTAGGGAAGAAGATAATGTGCAAGATGAAGAAGGGCACAAATATGAAGGAGATGATGGAGGAGATGAAAATGAACCGAATGTTAATGATTTGACTCTTCCAGAAAGAATGACAAAAGTTGAGAGGGAAACTTTTCGTGATGTAGCATCCCTTCGAAGAGAACTCCGAGAGGTGGAAGAGGAAAATGCAAGAATGAAGAGCAAAATGGGAAAACTTAAGAAATTCATCAAAGAGCTTCTCCCTACGACTTGCTTTTCCTCGGATGAGGATTGATGTCCCTTACCCCATGTTTTCATATTTTTAGCTTATTTATTTTTGTCTAAACTTGTTGTAATGCATACTATTGTCTTTTAATGTTTGATGTTTTTTTATGTTTCTTATTGCACTTTGGATATTCATATTGCACTAATATCTTATTTTTGATGATTTCAAAGGGGGAGAAATAACAAAGTGCTAAGCTAAGCAAAGAAAAAGCAGATAAGCAAAGTGCTTATAAATGGTTGATATGGCTATATGTTTATTTGCTTGGATTGATGGTGTAAAGTACTTGATGGTAAAAGTACTTCTTCAAATTTTGCATGATGGCATAAGTGATTTTGAAAAATGTTTTTGTAAAATTATTTTTAGGACATACAAAAATTATTTTCAAAATATTACATATGTCCAAAATATTGTCTTATGCTTACTTGCATGATTCACTTGTGCAAAAATAAAAAATCGATAGAGTTTTAAAAATCTTGTTGTCTCTATAAAAATAATTTTTACTTGGGTCATTATTTATAGGGGGAGTCTTTGTTTAAATTTTTTTCAAATACCCTATCAAAATTGCTTTAGGTTGAAATCATCAAAAAATGGGAGTTTGTTAGAATGAAACTATTTTTGATTTTGATGATTTCACCTTAAACTTATTTTTTGATTATTCAAACAAATATTTTCGGGCAATATAAAAATTATTTTTATGTTTCAAAGTAGTTTTAACAATTACCGAATACCATCAAGGTAAAACGGCGCCCAGAAAATAAAGTCGGAATTTTTTGACGACCGAAAAATATCCTAGAATAGGACAACCGGTCGACCCAAGGGGTCAACCGGTGGCTGAAAGGTTTTTCTGTGTAATCACTTGGAAAATAATACCAGGGATGGGTCGACCAACAGGTCGACCCATGTGGTTTTGGTTCTGACTCTTCTGTATTCCATCTTCAAGAAACCCAGGTACAGGTCGACCCTCTGGTCGACCGGTTGATCCCCCGATCAACCGGTGCGTGATCCAGATTTAACGTTCAAATTTCAAATCTTTTATACTGATCGACCGGTTGACCTGTTCTCAAAATTAGATGATTTTGAACCAGTGGGAGACAACAAGATTTACTTTAATCACTTTATTATTTTTGTATATTATTTATGCATCTTGTAATCCTTCTTTTGTAGACAAGTGAAAAAGATGGAGGAGCCTATGTTGGAATTCAAATCTTGGAGGCTCTTCTATAAATAGATAAAGATTTTGAAGGATCAACACACAACACTTACAACATACAAGAAAATTATACACAAGCTCTTCTCATTCACTTTCATATCATTGTTGTAATTTTTAAGCCTAGTTTCTACACTTGCACATCTTGAGTATTAGACTTCCTTCTTGATTACACTTGCACTTTTGAGTTGTAATATTTGTCAAATAAAGTGTAATTTTGATTGTAATTCAATCATCCAAAACAAGACATCCGTGTTAGTATTCTTGTGGTAAGAATACACTTGGGTGATTTTAGATGTTGAAGAGTGTGGTACTCTGCATAGGTGAAAAAAGATTGTGGTAATCTTCAAAGAGGTGTTGTAAGAAGAGTGTGGTGCTTTTCAAGGTCAAGGTGTAATATTTTTGGTAACTATTTAATAAAACTTCTTCTTCTTTTTCGACATCCACTTCGGATATACCGGGGTAGTAGAGGATTAGGCCCTAGGTGGGTTGAACCTCTTTAAATCAAAATGTGTTGTTTATTTTTGGAATTTCATTCTTGTGTTTGATTATACATTCGAAAAGGAGGGCCAAATCGGAAAAATTGGCGTAATCTATTTACCCCCCTCTAGATTGTCGTAGCCACTTGGACTAACAAACCCATGGTTAACCAGAATGAACCTGAAACGATATTTTTACGGATGTCTGAGGCATGCAGACATCCTTCAGCTTCAACTCCTTGCCCAAAGTAAGCTTTAGCACCATGTTTCCAATGCTAGCAACATCAGAAGAGGTGATTCCCCATGTGGAGCTTCGTTTTGATCGACAGGATGTAGTAGGAAAATGCATCCCTATCAGAACAGACATAGCAAGTGGCACCGATATCCATAAATCATTCTTTTGGGTAATCCTGTAAATTGGCTTCAAACACCACCGCCGACATATCAACGTAGGTTAGTTCCCTTTGCTCAACGACATTAGCATTGGACTGTTGTTTTGTTTTCTTTTTTTTCGGTTGTCGACAGTCCTTTTCCATATGGTTAGATTTGCTACAATTGAAGCAAGTCCCCTGAAACTTTCCAGCTACCGGTTTCTTACCTTGTCATTAGGCATTTTCTTCGAATTGCTTGACGAGCCGTGCTTTATCAAATTCGCTTTCGACTTCATTGGCTGAAGCTTGGACTTAGAGTCAATCCTCTTATTGTCTTCCTCAATCTTGAGTTTGACAATCAGATCTTCTAGTCCCATCTCCTTTCGCTTATGCTTGAGATAATTTTTAAAGTTCCTCCAACTTGGAGGAAATTTCTCAATCAAAGCGACCACTTGGAATGCCTCCGACAAGGCCATTCCCTCGGCAAAGATTTCATGTAGGATCAACTAAAACTTTTGCACTTGTTCCATCACGGTTTTAGAATCAACCATCATAAAATCCAAGAACTTACTGACAACAAATTTCTTTGTGCCGGCATCCTCGGTTTTGTACTTCTTCTCCAAAGACTCCCACAATTCTTTGGAGGATTTTACCGCATAATACACACTGTAAAGTGCATCACTAAACCCATTAAGGACATAGTTATGACACAGGAAATCTCCCCGATCCCATGTATCAAACGCAACACATTTTTCTGCATTAGTCTCATTTTCAGCCACCACTAGAGCGTCCTCAGTCAGATATTTCGCCAAGCTTAGAGTGGTGAGGTAAAATAGCATTTTTTGCTGCCACCTCTTGAAGTCGAAACCCATGAAATTCTCGGGTTTCTCAGCCTAAGCAGGAGGGATGATTGGGGTTCTTCTTATGCTTGCTATCGTGAAGATCAGTTATTTGTCTTGGGATTGTTGATTACAAAGTGATTATAACGGGAGACCTTGAACAATGGCTTTACAAATAGAAAAGGAAAATACAAGAAAATGAATCTGACTACTACAACTTGTAAATACAGAAGCCAAGTCGAGTGAAAATCTTTCCGCAAGACAAATACGTCCCAGCTAGTGCTCACGGTATGATATAATGTCCCCAAAGATAAGATAGCTTAACCTATTTTGAGTACAGTAGCGCCACTGGCACAAAAGCACTTTTCGAACTTGAAGGAGCGAGAACTAGTTGCTGGACTCGAATGCAGAATGAAGTGTTCTTGAAAGTGTTCTTGAAATGTTACGACACTGTTAATGACACCTTCAAAATATGTAGAGAGTTATGCGATTTTTTTTGTGTTTTAAATATGCAATGAAACCAGCTATATATAGACAACAAAAATCCACTTGCAGGGAATTAAATATGGTAAGTTAATGGGCATTAACCTCCCTTGTAACAGCCAGATGTTACAACCACAATGATGACCACTTTTCGGTGGGTTACCATTATCTGAGGAGTTACAAACTCCAACAGTCACTTACGAATCTGGACACCGCAATGTTCAGGTTCATCAGGCGGCCCAACAGTCACTTGAGTCTGGGCCAAGCCCATTTTCGAGTGACAAAAGTGTAGTGGACTTGGACCCGGGCACAAAGGGCTGGGTCGGCCCAAGGCCCACGCCCTGTCCGACCGGGCGGACAACGCGCGTGTGTGGCTCGCTTGTGATCATCCACTTATGTTATATTATATCCAACTAATAACATATTTTAGTTTATAAACTAGGATAAACTTTGCTTCATAATCTATGTGGGATGAAGAAAAATCATTTCAACTCCTTTTACGTAATGCCCATTCGTGTGGCCAACTTTGGTATTAACTTGTCACTCCACTACAAGAAAACAAAGGAATTCCAACGAAAAAAATTCGTTGGCATTGCCAATTTTCATTGGAATTATCGATTCCAACAGAAAATCCAATGAAAAAACACCATTGGTATAGGCTGTTGGAATGACAAAATTCCAATGGAAAAAATATTCCAACTACCAAATGGTTTTGGTTATTGTTGGACTTTTTGTTGGAATTTTCAATGGTATGCTGTAGCATTGGAATTTCCATTGGAATTTTGAAAATTCCAACAGTTTTTTATTCCATTGGAATTTATTTCGATGAAATTTGATTGTTTTCTTGTAGTGCTCACCGAAATTCGATTTTGAGAAATACATAATACTACAAACATCTACTCGGAAAGTAGATTAATAATATACAATTTGATTCCTCCAAAATTAAATTTTTTGCCACTGAAAATTTGGTCAAAATTGGGTCGACGCCCACTTTCTCAAACCCAAATTTCAACACCAAACTCAACTACAATTGCTGAAATTCGATAAAAAATCAAATAATTTTCAATAGTAATATGACACGAGCTCGACTCGAATAGTTAACACTAATAAGTACGAGCATTATTTTTCATCAAATATTAAATTATTAGATTGTCTTATGGCACCAAAATATCCCAAGATTCCATATCATATTATGAAAAATCAAGAGACACATATTTTACATTTATATGATTGGTCGGCGGCAGCAACAAGTCCAACTTCGTGTGTGTGGACCTTGTGGCTAACTTTAATTCAAACAGCATTCTGATCTTGAATTAAATGTTAATAGATTAGTGGTCTATAAATAAAATATTAGTTTTAATTAAATATATTTTGTATATCATAGTACTCGAACGTATGATCTTTTGTATATTATTGTTATATTGATCTGAGACATATAACAATCATAGATTGTGACATCTAATTTTCCACCAATATAACATGCATGAAGAGTCATATCAAGATGTTTACATCAATTGATTACTGTCGCAGCGGTATTCAAAAGGGTATATTGTAAACGTTATTAACAAAGAATGCCGACAAACAAGAAGAATAAGGCTGTGATTGTATTTTCTTTCATTCCATCTATTTTCTTTTATTTTATGAATTTGATTAGATGTACGATGAAAATGTGATGATAAAAACTGATGTGATGATAAATTTAGTAAAATAATATTAGGTGTCATTGTTAATTTAAAAAAATAAGAGAGAGTGATATGATTGTGTATAATAATAGTTAATAGTAATGTTTTTTTAGTAAAACAATGTTTGATGTGATTTATTATTTGAAAAATGAGAATGTGTGAAGAGTTTATTTTAAAAAAAATCACAAACAATTCAATGTTAGATCAAAAATATTATTTTAGGGAATATTTACAAAGTTTCTTTTTTTTTACTATTAATCACACCCTTAGCTTTAATGACGTCATTGATCCAAAAGAATGCCGACAAACAAGGATGTGGAAGAATTTTTCTTCTTTGTAGTTTTATTATTTCTTTTTAAAATAGTCTGCCCACAAATAACCTGATTAGCTACTTATACAAATAATAATTACAAACACACTCCTTGGGTTTAGGCTAATTACAAAAAATACCAGTTAAAATGATAAATACCCTTGAGATTTTTATTTACCTAATAAATACTCTCTCTTAAGGGGTGATTTGTATTTTTAAAAGATAACTGGATTGATTTGTACGTAATTAAGGTAAACCTCAGGGTATTTTCATAATTGTCCCTTATATTAATGACAAATCTAGTAAACAAGGAAACTAATCTAACTTGGAACTTGGAAGCAATTAAATCAGATTTTAAAACAACATGGAAACTAATCCAACAATAAAGAAATCAGCAACTAAGAAAATGCTACATCGTCGAAACCTCCATCGTGAGTACTCTAGGAAACTCCTATGTCTTAGCTTCAAATAGTGCATACAACGAAAAAGGGCCTAAACAACCACTTCTATAATAAAAAAAAATAAAAAATGGTCATTTTTTGAAAATAAATATTTTTTAGTCATTTTAACAAAGTAAATCAACATATTACTTTGAATTGTTGAGTTGACCTCTTTATATTTCTCTCATTCACTTGTCTCTCTCTCAGATTTCTCTTATTCTCTCCTTCAGCTTTTTAAAATTTTCCTACCGGTCAACATTAATGGTAGCTCGACGAAATCTCAAAAAAAATGTAAGCATTTCATTGTATCTCTAGCCGAAATTTCTTGTACGTATTAAACGCTTCCTTCAAATTTTGCGGTGTGCCCCATCTTCATTCTCAGGCCTGCCAAAAATAACAAAATGTTCTATTACAGATGGATAGATACACAACAGACTGTCTCGATTCTGGACACAGACAAACATAACTGGGTATAGAGTTATGTGACTCGATCCAGATCTTAAGCACAACTCGATACCGCAACTCGATGAAAACACACGTAACTCAATATCATGTTGCATAACTCGATGTCGAGTTATGTAACTAGATATCGAGTTAAGTGACGGAAAACTCGCGATCGTCGTCTTCCTTCACCCATGTTGTATTATTGGCCCATTACTTGGCCCATTTACGACAATGATACAACCCACTATGTAACCCAATCCACATTTGTCCAATATCTGAGATACCCAAATCATGGACTCGGATCGCGGCACCGAATGTAAGTCCTGCTGGATCCCGTGAGTTAATCCGGTCGTTGGTTTGCTACGATTGATTTGAGCCACTCACTCCTACCAATATAAGCTCACCTACCCGAATCCCTAATGTAATCTCTAGTTTTAACTCTCTCTACACTCTCACTCTTCTTCTCTTGAAGTTTCTCTCTAATCTCTCTCTCTCTAGCAAAACTCCGATCTCTCATTGGATTTTAGTGATAACCCCGAGTGATTTCATAAGATCGAGTGTTCTATACCTTCATCCACAATCTTAGTGTACGAACTTGGGTTGGGTGAAATATAGGGTTTCGTTGGGCTAGGGTTTGCTGCGATTCTCTGTGGTTTCGGGGGTTTGCTTGTGATGTTTGTGAGGCTAGTGTTGGCTTGGATTTTGTGGGTGCTATTTTGCGCTCTCGGGTTGATTCACGGTGACAATGCAATTAGGGTTTTCGGTCCCCTCGGGCCGACTCATTTTTTAATATTCGGTTTTTAGGGTTATTTCCCATATATTTATTATATCCTATTATTTCTTCCTAGTTTCAATGTACTTTGAGTCTATAGTATTTTAATTGTACTTAAGAAGCAATATTGAGTCTGTAATTCTTTTATATACTTAGTGTATTATCCTTTTTGAGGCGATTAGATACCCAACAATGGTATTAGAGCAACTATCCACCCATCGTGGTGGGTTGGTGCTTCTGGTTCTTGAGCTTTCTTGGTGGTCCGTGCTCTCTAGTGAACTTGTGTATGGTGAGAAACCCATAACTAGCTTCTTGTTGTAAGATTTTTCTTTCTCCCTTTCTCTCTATCTTGATTCAGTATACAGTCTTCTTTTGAAAACCTTAAGCATAACCCTCTTGACCCTGCATCATTGAGTGCAGTGGAACCTAAGGTGCTAAGGGAGTCCACTTAGTGGTTTTGTGATCCTTTTATTTTCTAATTGCTTAGTGCTGGACTCTGTGTGGTCCATTCTTGATTCCTTTTGATATTTGTTGCGTAGTGCTGGACTCTATGTAGTCAAAAAACCGTTGTATTATTGTGATAACTAATGTAGTCTTATGTTTCTTTCATCTGTGCTATATCTTGCGTGATATACTCTGTGTATTATTTGTGATTATGGTTGGTGCTTCCGGTTATCACATGGAACCCTTTAATGGAATGTCTGATATTTCTATCGGGCAACAGAAAATGAAAGGCATCTTGATTCAATAGAATTATTTTAAAGTTGTTGAACAAAAGTATACTGATAAAGATACTGCTGAAATCAAGTCTGAACTTGATGAATTTGCTTACTCATCCATTATCCTAAATTTGTCTGTTTGAGTTTTGACAAAAGTTGACGAGTTGTCTAGTGCCATGGAATTGTGGCAAAAATTGGAAGAACTTTACACTGAAACTTCTTTACCTTCCAAACTTTTTCTACTTGAAAAGTTTTTTAGATTTAAACTTGATTTAACAAAGGATATGGATGAGAACTTGGATGTTCTCACAAAATTGATACAAGATATCAAGCTTACTAGTGATAAAACATTGATGAGATAGTCCAATTGTCTTACTGAATGCTATTCCTCATACCTATGTTGATGTTAAGTCTGCCATTAGGTATGGTGGAGATTCCATTACCTTGGATACTGTGCTTAATGGTCTCAAGAGTAAAGAGCTTGATATGAAAATTTCTAAGGATAATGAACATGGGTCAGGGAAAGTGATGCATGCCAGGAGGAGAAATCAGAATAGGAAGAATGTGAATAACAATAACTAAAACTCTGGTAGAAAAAGAAGCAAAAGAAGAGGGAGGTCTAAGGCTAGGCCTAGGAATAACATGAAATGTTATAATTTTGGGGAACATGGACACTACATTAAGGAATGTACTAAACCTAGGAATAATCCGAATAATAATCAGAATAAAAACTAGAATAACAAGAATTGAACCAATGACTTTGTGAACTTGACTACTAGCAATGAACATATGGGTGATGTGTTTATGGTGCATGAGCTGCATGACTCAGTAACTTATGTGCCTTCACATTCTTTCTGTGAAACTGAATGGCTTATTAATTCTGCTTGCACATTCCATATGTATTCTTTTAGACACTTGTTTTCTACTTATGCTGAAGGTAATGTGGATCTGTTTCGATGACACATAATAAAAAAATGTCAAGTACTTGGTGTTGGTAATATCTATTTAAAACTTGACTCTGGTTATGTGTTGACTTTTAATGATATTAGACATGTTCCTAACCTATCTAATAACTTAGATTTTCTGTGCTAAGCTTGAATCTAATGGTTTGGAGAGAAGGTGGGGCAAGTGTGTTACAAAAATCATGAAAGGTTCCCTTGTTATTGCTAAAGCTAAAAAAGAAAGAATTTGTATGTTTGTTGTGTTGAGTCTGTTTTTAGTATGCAAAAATCTGTGAACAATGTGAACTCTGTGAAGGATGATAAAACTGAAATCTGACATAAAAGGCTAGGTCACATAAGTTCTAAAGGTCTTAAAATTTTGCATAAAGATGACTGTCTTGGCAATGATAAATTGACTTGTGTGCTTTTCTGTGACTCATGTGTATATGGAAAACAACAAAAAGTTAGCTTCCCCACCTCATCTTTCTTGCACTGATATTCTTGAAATATATATATATATATATATATATATATGCTAATGTTTGGGGTCCATCTAGTGTTCCCACTCATGGTGGGACTTAGTATTTTCTATCTGTGATTGATGATTTCTTAAGAAAAATGCTTATATTTCTAATGAAAAATAAGTCCGATGTTTTTTAGAAACATCAAAATGGAAAATCTTGATAGAAAATCAAACCGAAAAGAGATTAAATTTTTGAGAAGCGACGGTGGGTCGAATTTTGGAACCAACACATTGACAAACTTTGTGTTGAATCGTGATTGTAAGGCACTAATCAACGCCTTACACCCCGTGCCAGAACGGAGTTCTTGAGAGAATGAATATGACTCTTTTGGAAAGAGTGAGAAGTATGTTGAACTCCTCTGGTCTTTCCAAATAATTCTGGAGAGAAGTTGTACATACATCAACTTATCTCATTAATAGATCACCATATGTACCTTTAAGGGCGAAATATCCGAGAATTTGTATGGTCCGAAAAACCCGTGGATTTTTAAATTTGAAATTTTTGGTTGTTTCGCATTTGTGCATCAAAAACTTGACAAGCTTGATCTCGAGATCCATAAAATGTGTTTTTTTTTAGGATACCCTGATTGGGTTAAAGTGTGCAAATTGTGGTCCAAAAGTGAAAATGGCTTCAAAGTGATTGTGAGCAGGGGTGTGGTCTTTAATGAAAATGAATTTCCTTGCTTTGATGTTTCTAAAACTGATTCTGAACTTCAAAACCCCATTGTTCCCAATCATGTAGAGCTTTCTAACTTACCTTCTAGTTCAGTTAATGGTGTTTCTGATATCACTACTGTTGAGCATGATACTATTTTTAGAAAAATATTTTTATTTTAGGTTTGATGATTTCATATAAATGAGTTTTATACCAAACAATATTTTCAAAAGTTGTCCATATACTTCAAAACATGTCAATTGATTTTTACTAAGTTTTTAAAATGCTTCTTGAAATTTATTTTTGACAAAAAATTGGACAACCTCTCTGTAAAGAGGTCGACCGGTCGCCCTATAGGGAGACCTATACCTGATTGTTTGCAAGACAGAAACAAAACAGAGTGTCTGAATTTTTGTTTTGAAAATCTCTCTATTTCTCGAGTGAACAACCGGCCGCCATAGACAGTGATCGGTCGCCCTAGATGCCATTCTGTGTCAAATCTTGATCTAACAGTTTGAACTTTCGAAATTTCAACATAGCGACTGTATGCGACAAGGTTTTTGACAGCAAATTCTATATATTGCTTAAGCACTTATCAGCAAGATCGACTTTACCAATTCTTAACCATTTTTGTAGATCATTTGATCCTTCTTTTACAGACAAAGTTCAAATTGGATGAGCCTATGTTAGAAATCAAATCTTGAAGCTTCTCTTAAAATAATTGAAGAAATTGAAGGATCATATACAATACATCATTCTACAATCACAATTGTAGGTCCCAAGGGGTGTGGTGTAAAAGGTTTAGAAGGAGGGGGTTGAATAAATCCTACCAAATTTTCGATTTTAGTCCTTTTAAATAGTTCAACAGAGTTGACTCAAATCAGTTGTGTCCTTGGGGGACAGCTAAGTTGGCTATTCAGCTAAGTTACCCACTCAACAGACTCGATAAAGTTGCTAATAGTATAACTCGGTTGCTTAAGCCAAATACTTGGCTGATTTGGTTTTTAACAGCGGAAGACTTAACACCCTTTGATTGATTTTAATCTTGTTTTAAACACTTGATTTAAAACTTGGTTAATTATCTGTTGGATAGCAAATATAAACTAACAGCAGATATAAGTAAATATGTAGGAATGTAAATTGCTGAAAGTAAATGACACGTGTATTTTATAGAGGTTCGAAGATGGGGTAATTATTCTATTCCTCTCTTCTCCAACTCCTGGAGTAATCCACTATGTAACAGATCAGTTTACAAAGCAGTTATCAGTCTGGAGACAGCCTTGATCACACAGCTGGCTTCTCTTGCGACTCAGCTTCTTCACAAGGCAGCTGCCTTGCTACTTCAGCTCACTTCTCAAGTTCTTGGATTTGATCATGAAGCCCTCCAACAAACTTGATAATGGTTTGACCTTGAACCTTTCTACAATCCTTCAACTTGGAAAGTAGACCTCTTTGTTTCTTCAAAAGTTTCCTCTTCAACTGGTTGAAGTTATCTCTCATTCACAGCTTGTGCTGGATCGAGTTTCTTTGAGTTTAAGGCTTGAGGAATTGCTTGAATTTCTTTGAGAATTTTTGAGGTTTAGTTGCTTGAATATTGCTCGTTCGTGGTTTATGTCACCTTTTCTCAATAGCTTCCTTGGCCTTTTATAGTGCACATTTAAAATTTGCCCGTTGAAGAGATAGGCTAGTTTCAAATGTCACTTTGTGTTCGTTGGCTTGTATTGTCTTGGTCTGCAACACTTGTGATGTTAATCCTTCCTCGTATTAAATGACTTTGCAGCTTTGCAGGTTCTGACACAAGGTGCAGTGCTTCCCATTAGCTTATTACTTTTGCACACTTCTGGGACGAGCACTTTAAGACCAAACAACATGGAAGTATTACTAATTTAAGTAATATTCTTGACTTTTGTGCAACGGATTAATCTCAATTGTCTTGACAATACTGCTGCATTTATCCCAGGTGACTTGAGTCAGCTCCAATCATAAGATTGACTCAACTATCACTTTAACTGTTAGATTTGGCTTATTGAGTTAACTTGACTGACACTTCACACAGATGTTCCTCAGCTGACTCTCCTTCAGTTGAGTCATTGACTTCCTTCTAGGCCATACTCAGCTAACACACAACAGAGTCTTCATACCAGTCCACAATTGACTTCTTGTAATCTTTGACATAGCTGATTAAACTCAGCTCATCCAGTCCTATCTATTACAATGTATAATTACAAGGAAAATGGGGTTCCAACTTCCTAGTTTAAGTTTTACATGGTATCATCTAACAGATTAATTTCCTAACAACAATAAGAAAAAATCAGCAAACTTCTCAAGATTTCATCTAGACTTTCACATTTTGCTTATTAGGCTTTCTTTCTTGATTACACTTGAACTTACAAAGTTGTATACGTTTTATTTGAGATGCAATCTTGATTGTTCTTATAATCCAAAACAAGACATACTTGTTGAGTGTACTTTTGACAAAAACACATGTGGTTGATTCTTTAGATGTTTAAGAGGTTGGTGCTCTTACTAGGTTGTTGTTGTAAGAATAGTGTGATGCTCTTCAAGGTGAATTTTGTAATTGATAAGTATCAATTAATAAACTTTTTTCTGTTAAAATCCACCCGGACATCCCAGATGGTAGTGGACGTAGGCTCTAGGTGGGTTGAAGCACTATAAATCATCTCGTGTTGATTTATTTTCTACATTTCTATCTTGTTCTTTATCTTGATCGAAAAAGGCCATAAATCGGAAAATCGGGAAAATCTATTCACCCCTCATCTAGATTTTCGTAGCCATTTGGACTAACACGTGGTACCTGAGCCAAATTCTTTGGCAAGCTCATTTTTCATTGTGAGTAAAGAAAAAAGATCCATGGCTACGATCCAAATCTATCTTACTATTGGCACCTCAACCAACAAGTCACCTCTATTCGATGCCAACAACTATGTATTTTTGGAAAGACCGAATGGAATGCTTTTTACAAAGTTGCGGGTTTGATATTGGGCGGAGGAAGAACAAAAGAATAAAACGTTCTTTCCTAAAAAGAAGGCCTTGAATGCGGATGTTAAAACTTGGGATGAGCTATTTGCATCATCCGATGATGAAGAGAAAACCGAACAAAGTCTTATGGCCATAGACGATGAAAACAATGAGGTCATTCTAACTCTTCTTCTTTTTCTTTAGTTGATGGACTTCAAGAAGATTATGATGATCTGCAAAAAGAATTTAGAAGTATGATTGTTAAATGCAAGAATTTGAAAAGGGAATTTAAAGACTCAAAATAATCAAAAGTTGGCCAAACAATCAATTATAACAAAAGGCAATTCAATTAGAAAAATCATAATCAATTACTCAATACACATGCTTGTTTATTTGATTCAACTCATTCTAACCCTAGAACAAAGAAATTAGCTCATGGATAGATTCATCAATTCTATTAAACAAGAGATAATAATCACAAACATCATCATGAAGCAATTAATACCAAAACAAAATCAAATAGACAAATAAAGGTGGAGAAGAATTATACTTTTTCAAGTTGTAAAGAGATCTCCAGGGAAACCTTAGAATTAATGCGAAGAAGAGAAATGAGAGAGAAGAGAGAAAACCAATTCTTATATCTAGCTTCAATGTAATTGCTAAAATCGAGAGATTACATAATTTCACGTTCCATTTTTTTGTCTTGAACGGCCACCGAACGACCACTCTTCAGAGAGGTCTTACTGGGAATGGCCATGGAACGGCCGTTCCATACTTCAAATCACACGAATGGTCTACACTTTGGGAACGGTCGTTCCCTTTACTTTTTCCTACGCGAACGGCCGTTCACCGTCCGTTCACCTAGTTTCTTCCATGTTTACTTCTCTTAGCCCACTTTTCGTTTTTTCATCGCTCTACCTATACTTTTCCACCAAAAACAAACATAACACACACAAAAATAGACTCAACAATAAAACACACAAACACATGAGCAAAAACACGAAATATACTATGAAAAATATAGAAATGAAATAAAAATAACCATACAAAATACTAACAAAAAAAAAACAAAAAAGTCGCCTTACTAACAGAAATCAATTAAATCGCGTATGTCCTCTTCTTTTTCTCACAATCTTCTTCTTCCCCCACAAACCCTTACTTGCGAAAACCTCAATATATTTTCAATCTCCCTCAAAACTTTACCAAAACTCTTAATTGCTTTTGCTAATCTCCCTATTTTTTTGAGAATTACACATATATGGCACCTCCAAAAAAAATTCACCGGTACAAATCTTCCCCCAAAGCAAAAAGGGTCGAAGTGGGTTAGTCTTCAACCCATCAATTCGTAGCAGAATAATGCAAAATACGTGCTACTCAACAAGAAGTGGCACAAGGACAAGCCGAAAATCATAACTCCCAACTTACTAGGGCTCAAATCGCCGAACTCCGAGGTACAATTTCGAAAGACAATATCAAATGGGTGAAAAGTAAGAAATCTCTACTCTCTCAAGCTCTTATTAGTGTAAATTACTCGTTATTTATTCATAAATTTGCCGAGAAGTATTTTGAGGATTTGGAGTTGGGAAATAAATAAGTTGGACATACCAAAATATTATAGTTTTGGTACATTTTTGGATGAATTTCCTACAATTCGTGATTTTTTTGACACTCAAGGTTGGATGTATTTATGGGAGCATCCATTTGTTATGATGATGAAGTTATCAAGTATTTTTATGCTAATACGTGGATTGAATTTGATGTTGAGGAAAAACACGTGGCTTTAAATTCGTTTGTTAAGTGGCGTCATTTTTGATGGACTCCTAATGATATTTGCCATTTGTTGGGTGTGAAAGAAGGATGATGGAATTATGTTTCTTGCATTCATTAGGATAATTGTTCGACCGCTAACACCTAAATTAATCTAGCGACACTCGCAAGAGTACGAGATCAATTGTAGGGTAGCAAGTTAGCCACAAGTCGTCTCTCAAGGAAGACTTAGCCGACAAATAATTATTATGTATCAAAATAAACAAAAAATAAATTCTAAACACTCTAACCAGATTTGTTTGATTTTAACTATCTAAGGAAAAAACAAATAAGAAACCAATAAAAACTCAACTAAATTTAATCACTTGGAAAGACACGTGTGGATAAAATATCTAGGATTTTGGAACCATCTCATTAAACTTGCAAGCATAATATCAACTAAATTGATCATGCGGTTAACTATTGAAGCAAACAAATATAAACTAGATATAGATCTGATAATTCACGTATTCACAGATTAAGTTTATACACAACCAATTTGCTAATTCAATTAACCAAGTTAGATAATATTTTTCTAATTCCCCGCAATAAATTTAGTCCACGAATAATATCTTCTCTCGATCTCAAATATTCCTCCAAAATAATAAAAAATTGGCCAAACAATCAATTATGAAATAAAGCAATTCATTCAGGAAGGCAAACCAATCAATCTATATTCATGCTTGTTTGTTTGAACCAAATCATCATAATCCTAGAACAAATAAATTAGTTCATGCTTTGGGATGAGACCATAATTTCAATTGAAGGAAATAAAATAATCATAAACATCATCATCAACAACAATAATCACCAAAAATCAGATAAAGAAGATAAAGAAATACTATGCTTTGATTAAACCGCAAAATAACTCCGATGGGAAGAACCCAAGTAATCCCAATGTTGAATGGAAGAGAAAATAACAAAAACTAGGGTTTAAAGTGCTAAGAAGTAAAGGTGTATGAAAATATGGATCCCCCAAGTCCTATTTATAAGCCTAGAATCCTATACAAAGTGGGAGAATCCAAAAAGAAGTAAAAACACTCGCATCCTATACAAAGTGGGAGAATCCAAAAAGAAGTAAAAAAACTCGCAAAAATTCAGGAAAGTTCCAATAGTGCGCGAACGCGCTATCTACCGCACAACCCTCCACGATGTCTATGCATGTCCGACGCCCGCGCACCTATTTTTGACCTGCATGCCCGCTCACATTTACGCCAAAGGCCAACAAGCGTGATTGTGCACTAGTCCACGCGCATTTCTTAAAAGTGTTTGTCCTTAGTGCACGCCCATGTGCGCCCGTGCACTTGTTCTTCGTCTCTATCCTATCTGACTTTCGACCGTCGTCTGACCGTAGTGTCGTTTTGGTCTTTTTAGCCTAATTTCTAGACTCTCTTTTACAAAAACTACAAAAATAACAAAAATACCCGATGTAACACTCGGCGGTACGTATAAACACAAAAATACGCGCAATCACACACAAGAAAAGGAAGAAACACTCAAAATCACACTCAAAAACATGTAAAATAATAATGATAAGCTAGGGGTGTCCCTGAACGAGGTTAAGACGTTTTTGGGTATAATACCGCCTTTTACAACACAATCTATGACGGATGAACTTCGAATTATATCTCTTATTGTGTCTTATTGTGTTTGCGGTAAATCTGTGAAGTTACCTAGCAACTTGACTATTTTTTTACTTACAAGATTAAGAAGGGCGAGTTGATGAATTACATGGCCTTATTTATTCAGGGTTTGATCATTGCTATCACTTTGGGGACGAAGCAATTTGCTTTGGGAAACTTGATATGTAAACTTCTTTTCCAATCTGGACTTCCTCCCGCCGAGCTAAATTCAGAAGTAAATCATATTGACTTTGATAATGATAATGTACAACAAATGTTTTGGATGCGTAGGAACATGGCAAGACGTCCTACGAAGTTGGCAAATGGTCATTCTCAAGCCTCCTCTTCTCATGTTATGGATGATATTTTTTGACGATGTAGAAGTGGAAATGTTTGCGGCAGGTGGTGATCACGGTGCTCCGGAGGGTAATACCGGTGCAAGTGATCATAGTGATGAGAGTGGTCCACGTGACATTTATGAACGATTTGAGGACTTTACTGATAGATATCAATCCAACCTTGATGCTCTTAAACTCCGTAATGAGGCCCTTAAACAAAGCCATGAAGATCTTAAGCAAAAAAATAGTAAGCTCAAGAAGTCGATCGAGAAATTTTAAAAAATTCATCAAGGAACTCCTCCCCTAGCTTGCTTCTTGTCGGAAGAAGAATGATCTCTTATGTTTTATTTTATCTTGTTGCTCTTATAACTCTTAAATCCTTTGGATAATGGCATATTTTTAATTTTATGCACGATATATATTTGTGATGTTTCTTTTATGCTAATGGTTTTTTTGATGAATCCAAAAGGGAAAAAATATTTCATGAGCTCAAATTCTATTTGGTAAGGCAAATTAGCAAGAAAAAGCTCATTGGTAAAAAGCTTGTTTGAAAAAGCTAGAGATTTTTTGGTAAATGGTATATTGCATTTAACTCCCAAAATTGTTGTGCATTGATTCTAATAGAGCATTTTTGGTAAATGGTATATTGCTTTTAACTCCCAAAATTGTTGTGCTTTGATTCTAATAAGTAATTTTGATAGGAGAGCTTGTAAGCTATTTTAGCTTTTGAAAAGCTCATAGAAAAAGTTCACAATGGTTAAAAAGCTCTCTATGTTATAAGTATGTGTTATGCTTTTTGAATACATTGAGCTTTGAGACTAATGATTTATTTTGGGGGAGGAGTTTTTAAGTTCTTTAAGCTTTTAAGCAATGTTGAAAAGTTACGCTTCGACTTATAAGTTCTCAACTTTTTTATTTTATTGCTTAGCATGTTGATAGGGGAAGCTTTTAAAACTTGTTTGAAAAACTTTTGCTCATTTCTCTTATAAATTCTTGTCTTGATAAGTGTTGCTTAAAATAGATAGATTATTTTGATCGGAAAAATTTATTTGCTCTCTAAAAATTGTTTTGGGCTGTAACCATCAAAAAGGAGAAGTTTGTTCGGAAAATATTTTTATTTTGATTTTGATATAAATGAGTTTTATACCAAAACAATATTTCCAGAAAGTTGTCCAAATACTTCAAAACATTTTAATTGATTTTTAATAAGTTTTTGATGTGCTTCTAGAATTTTTTTTTGACAGAAAAATCGGGCAACCTCTCTGTAAAGAGGTCGACCGGTCGCCCTACAGGGAGGCACGCACCTGAATGTTTGCAAAGCAGAAATAAAACAGAGAGTTTGAAACAGAGAGGGCGACCAATGCCTGGAGTTGAATTTTTGTTTTAAAATCTATATGTTTGTCGAGCGAACGGTCACTATCTACAGCAACTGGTCACAATAGACAATGACAGGTTGCCCTAGACAGTGATCTATCGCTATAGATGTCATCCTATGTCAAATCTTGATCCAACGGTTTAAATTTTCAAAATTTCAACACAACGATCGGTCGCTATAAGGTTTTTGACAGCAAATTCTATCCATTACTTAAGCAATTATCAGCAAGATTTACTTTATCAATTCTTAACCATTTTTGTAGATATTTTGATCCTTCTTTTGCAGATAAAATTCAAATTGGAGGAGCCTCTGTTGGAAATCAAATCTTGAAGATTCTCTAAATAGTTGAAGAAATTGAAGGATCATATACAACCATCATTCTACAATCACAACAAGAAAAATTCAGCAAACTTCTCAAGCTTTCTTTTTCATACTCTTGTTGTAATAGCCTAAGCACTAAACTTTTACATCATGCTTATTAGGTTTTTTTCTTGATTACACTTGCACTTACAAAGTGTATACTTTCATTTGAGTTGTAATCTTGATTGCTGAAATCATTCAAAAGAAGATATACTTGTTGAGTGTTCCTCTGACAAGAACAAACACTTGGTTGATTCTGTAAGTGTTGAAGAGTTTTATTCTCTTCATAGTTGTGAGAAGAGTTTGGTGCTTTTCATAATTGTGAGAAGAGTTTGGTACTCTTTTAGGTTGTTGTTATAAGAAGAGTGTGGTGCTCTTCAAGGTGAATGTTGTAATTGTTTGGTATCAATTAATAACTTTTTTCTTTTAAAACTCGGACAGCCTGGGTGGTAGTGGACGTAGGTCCTAGGTGGGTTGAAGCACTATAAATCATCTTGTGTTGATTTATTATTCTGCACTTTTATCTTTTTCTTTTATCTTGGTCGAAAAAGAGGTCATATATCGAAAAAGAGGGAAAATCTATTCACCCCATCTAGATTTTCATAGCCACTATTAGATAAATGTTTTTATGATGATTTTGATGATTTTGTGCAAATGAGTTTTTATACCAAAACAATGTCCCTAAATGTTGTCCAAATACTTCCGATCGATTTAAAATGTTTTTCCTATTTTTCGGAGTATTTCTTGAAGTTTATTTTTGATAAAAAAAATTGGACAACACTTATATTTCAAGCTCGACCGGTCGCCCTATAGGGCAACCTGTACCTGAGTTGAGTTTTGAAACAGAAAACGGGACAGAATGAAAAACAAGGAGGGCGACCGGTCGACCCTTAGGTCGACCGGTGCCTGAACGTGACTTTCAATTACAGAACTCTCTGTTTCGATTTTCCAACACCCCCGACCGTTCAGCATAGGGGTCGACCGGTCGGACCCCCCGTCGACCGATCACCCTGTGTAAAATAGTTCGATCTACTTTCAAATTTCTATCTCTGCACAACCGTTCAACCTCTATTTTTGACAGCAAAATTCAAACCGTTGGACAACCATTATCAGCAAGATTTACTTTATCAATTTTGTACTATATTTCTACATCTTGTGATCTTCTTTTTGTAGACAAAAGTGAAGATGAAGGAGCATATGTTGGAGATCCAATCTTGAAGACTCTCCTATAAATAGAGGATGATTTGAAGACACAAAGATACAACACACAAGCATACAATACAACAAGAAATCTGCAAAATTCTCAAAGCTTTCATTTTTACATTCTTGTTGTAATAGCCTAAGTGTAAGTCCAAGTGGCTACAATAATCTAGAGGGGGGTAAATAGATTATCCCGGTTTTTCAGATTTTGCCCTCTTTTTCAAAAGACTCAAGCAAAGATGAAATGCTAAGTGCGGAAAGTAAATAGCACACGTCGATTTATAGTAGTTCAACCCACCTAGGGCCTAATCTACTACCACCCCAGTATATCCAGGATGGATTTCAAAAAGAAAAAAGATTTTATTAATTTACCAAAAATTAATACAACACCTTGAGGATTACCACAACCCTCTTACACCACCTTGAGGATTACCACAATCCTCTTACAACACCTTGGAAGATTACCACAATCTTCAAACACCTATCACCTAGATCACCCAAGTGTATTCTTACCACAAGAATACTCACAAGGATGTCTTGTGTTGAATGATAACCAAAATCAAGATTACAACTCAATAATGATTGAAACAATATGAGTACAAGTGTAATCAAGAATTGAAAGCCTAGACCTCAAATTTGTGCAAGTGAAAGTGCTAAGGCTAATACAACAAGATATATGAAAGTGTTTGCTTGTTTGCTCTTTGCTTGTATGGAGTGTTGTATCTTGTTGCTTGAGTGAAGCCTCTATTTATAGGAGAGGACTTGGCTTTCATTTCCAGACATTGGCTTCTCCTTGGGGAGTGATTTGCTGCAAAAGAAACCATTTAAAATGATCAATATAGCTATTAGAAATCAATCCCACAAAATAGGGAAAAGCTGTCTGAAAACGCAACGGATAGTTTGCTGATAAATAGGGGGTTCGACCGGTCGCGCAGAGATAAGATTGAAATTGAATTCTGCGAATTTTTACACAGGGGGACCGGTCGGAGGGGGTGCGACCGGTCGCCCTTAGCTGTGACCGGTTGGAGTTGAAGAAATTTCGAAACAGAGAAGTCTGAATCAAGAGGGCTGCTCCCAGGTACCGGTCGCCCAGGGGTCGACCGGTCGCCCTCACCGGTCGACCACCTGGTCGACCGGTCGCCCTCCCCCTTTTTCTTACGTCCCATTTTTCTGTTTCAAAACTCAACTCAGGTACGGGTTGCCCTATAGGGCGACCGGTCGAGCCTGAAACAAATGTGTTGTCCAATTTTTTATCGAAAATAAACTCCAAAAAATACTCCGAAAAATTGTAAAAACATTTTAAGACGATCGGAAGTATTTAGACAACATTTAGGGACATTGTTTTGGTTTAAAAACTTATTTGAACAAAATCGAACAAAATCATCAAAATCATGATAAAAACATTTATCTAACAAACTCCCCTTTTTTGATGATTACAAACCAAAACAATTTTCTCGAGGACGATTTGAAAAATAAATAAATTTTCCGATTTTACGAGTGAACTATCTATTTATAACATTTCATACAAAGCTCCCCCTATTAATGAGCATATCAACAAGAGATGTTTCATAAACAAGAAACACAAGCTATAACAAGCTTATATAAGATGCCTATAAACATCATAGGCTAAGAAGCTCCCCCTGTCACAATACTTATGATATTTTGCAATTGAGTCCATAATACAAGTCATGGACTAGTATTCTTGGCTTTAGGAAGCCATAGCTTATAGCTTTTATTGCGAGCTTTTATTAGCTTCTTTTGGCTAACGAGCCAATTTCCTGTTTCTCCCCCTTTGGAATCATCAAAAAGAATGTTAGGATGATAAAAACATCATACAATTATATCAAAGTGCGCAAAAGAGACGGTTTTCCTACCGTTTAGCAATTTAGGCTTAAAAATCCAAGAAAAATGGGAGAAATGTGTCATGAAGAGTTCATACGCTCATTTTATTTGCCAAAACATGATCTCAATAAGAATTGAAGACTTTTGGAAGCAAGAGAGTCATGTAGAAGTTGAAATATTCATTGTGACATTACATCGAACACCTTGTGGGCGTAAAAATTAAAAGAAGTTGTATAGAGCCCTTATAAATGAATCAAGCCAAATATTTTCATCACCAATTCACATCAAACAACATACAATACAATATAACAATTAAGCTCAACATGATCATAAGATAATTTCACCAAAAAATATACAAGAAAGCCACAAGCTCAAGGGTTCAGCCCAATTGAGCAAAGAAAGAAACATTCTTACCATTCGATCGGAAAAGATGAGCAATGATGATGATAAACATGCTATATAAGGTCCAAGATATGAATTGAATGCATGAAAATCAATTTTGAGTGAAAATTGTGTGAATTTGAGGAAAGGAGACGAAAAATGGCAAAAAGAAGTGAAAATAACTAATCAAGACAGAACCGTTTTAATCCAAAAATTGGCTTAGGGCGACCGGTCGACGTTGAGGGCGACGGTTGCCCTCAACCTGCTTTTAGCCCACCTGTCTTGACATTTTTGAGGAAATCCGAATTTTCAACCAAAAATCCGATTTTAAGCCCCTAAGTTTCAAAAATATGCAAAATGCAAACGCAAGTATCATTCAATATGCATTATGCCTAACCGAGCTCGTATCGACACAAAAGTCTCGGAAGATAGCGGTTTAGTGAAAATGTCCGCTAATTGATCTTGAGATGGTACAAAAGATATCTCAATTTTACGTTTTGAAACACAATCCCTTAGAAAATGATGTCGAATCTCAATATATTTGGTACGGTTATGATGAACCGGGTTTTGAGCAATATTTATAGCGGATATATTATCACAAAAGATAGGTACGTTTTCAAAAGAGTATTTGTAATCAGCTAAGGATTGTTTCATCCAAATAAGTTGTGTACAACAAAAGCGCGGAAATATATTCGCCGGCCGTTGAAAGAGAAAACACGATTTTGCTTCTTTGAAAACCAAGAAACTAGGCAATCGCCTAAAGATTGACATGATCCGGAAGTACTTTTCCGATCATCAATATTTCCCGCATAATCCGAATCACTATAGCCTTTAAGAGAAAAATTTTCATTCTTTGGATAAAATAAACCATATTGAATAGTGCCTTTTAAATATCGAAAAATCCTTTTAACGACACTCATATGAGATTCTTTGGGATTGCTTTGAAAACGAGCGCATAGGCATACGACATGAAGAATGTCCGGTCTACTAGCGGTTAAATAAAGTAAACTACCAATCATACCTCGATACTTAGATTCATCTACGGACTTGCCTTTTTCATCTTTGTCAATTTTGACATTTGTTGCCATGGGAGTAGAAACGGTTCTTCCTTCTTCAATGCCGAACTTTTTCAAAAGTTCTTTTGTAAACTTTGATTGCAAAATGTAAATACCTACTTGACATTGCTTAATTTGGAGTCCAAGAAAGAAGTTGAGCTCCCCCATCATGCTCATTTCAAATTCTCCTTGCATCAACTTAGAGAATTTCTGGCACAAAGAATCATTAGTAGCACCAAAGATATTATCATCAACATAAATTTGCACAAGTAAGCAACTTGCCCTTTTTCAAAAACAAAGAGAGTTGTATCAACTTTACCTCTTATAAAGCCATTTTGCAAAAGAAAAGAGCTAAGTCTATCGTACCATGCACGGGGTGCTTGTTTTAAACCATACAAAGCCTTTTTAAGTTTATAAACATCATTAGGCCTAGAAAAATTTTCAAACCCCGGAGGTTGTTTTACATAGACTTCTTCTTGAATAATACCATTTAAGAAAGCGGATTTAACATCCATTTGGTAAAGTTTGAAATTTTTAAAACAAGAATAGGCAAGTAAAATACGAATAGCTTCTAAACGTGCTACGGGTGCAAAAGTTTCATCATAGTCAATACCTTCTTCTTGACAATACCCTTGAGCTACTAACCTTGCCTTATTTCGAACAATGTTGCCTTGATCATCAAGTTTGTTCCGGAATACCCATTTTGTACCAATAATAGTTTGAGGTGGAGGACAAGGTACTAATTCCCATACATCATTTCTTTCAAATTGATTTAACTCATCTTGCATCTCTAAGAACCAATCCTCATCCTCAATGGCCTCTTTAGCATTTTTAGGCTCTTTTTGAGAAATTAGAGCTTTCTCGGCAAATTTTCTCCGGGTCATCACTTTGTCAAGGGGATCACCAATAATAAGATCTTTTGGGTGATCTCCCTTAAATTTCAATGCAACGGAAAGATCCGAGATATCACCTATATCTTCTTGAGGACCATTTGAAGTGGACGGTTGATCATTTGATGTAGACGGTTGATCATCAACTTGAACAATTTGTTCAATAATATCCTCTTCATCACTTTCATCATTAGGTATTCTTTCAACACCCGAAGCTTCATTAAATTTGACATGGATGGATTCTTCAACAACTCCACTAGTCTTATTGTAAACCCGATATGCTTTGCTTTTTGTTGAATATCCCATAAATATCCCTTCATCGACCTTAGGATCAAGTTTGTCCAATTGATCCTTGGTATTCAAAATAAAGCATTTGCAACCAAATATATTGAAATAACTAATATTTGGAGTTCTACCTTTCCAATGCTCATATGGAGTTTTATTCATTTTAGGACGAATATAAACTCGATTAATGACATAGCAAGCAAAGATTTACGGCCGGCCCAAAAATATTTTGGAAGTGAAAATTCATTGAGCATGGACCGACTCATCTCTTGTAGTGTCCGATTTTTCCTTTCGGCTACTCCATTTTGTTGAGGTGTCCTTGGAGCCGAGAAATTATGAGCATATCCTTTGGTTTCACAAAAGACTCTAAATTCACCATCAAATTCTCCACCTCGATCGCTTCGAATAGACTTATTAATGTCTTCCTTTTCATTTTCAATGAGTCTACACAACTTAACAAACTCATTAACGGCATCGCTTTTATTTGTAAGAAAAAGAGCCCAAGTATATCTAGAAAAATCATCGACGATAACAAAAGTGTAATGTTTTCCACTTAGACTAGCCGTACCAATATCCCCATACAAATCAAGGTGAAGCATTTGTAGGGGTTTGGTTGTGGAAATTTCATTTTTGGACTTAAAACTACTTTTAACTAATTTGTTCTTTTGACAAGTGTCACATAAGCCAAGATTTTCAAAATTCAATTTGGGTAGTCCTTTCACATGTTGGTTTTTGTAAATATTTTTCAAATTCTTGTATCCAACATGTCCAAGTCGCCTATGCCATAAACTAGTTAAATCATTATTGGCGACTAAACAAGAAACATTTTGACTAACCAAATCACTTGTACAAATTTTGTAAAGATTGCCTTTTTTATTTGCTTCAAAAATAATTTCACCATTTTTAAGTATAAGGCATTTTTCTTTATTAAAGGAAACATCATAATTTGAATCACAAAGTTGGCTAACACTTATCAAATTAAACATAAGCCCTTCAACTAAAAGAACATTACTAAGAGAGAAAGAAGAGTTACCAATTTCTCCATTTCCAAGAATTTTTCCTTTCCCATTGCCGAACATGACCATACCCTCTTCTTGGAGCTTGATGTTGGTAAAAAGTTCTCTCCTCCCGGTCATATGGCGTGAACATCCGCTGTCCACGAGCCATTTTGAATCTTCCATTGTTGTTATAGCCCCTATTGCCTACAAAAGAATTTCTTTTAGGTACCCTATAATTTTGGGGTCCATGGGGGTTAGTCTTGAGACCTTTGGGTCTCCAAACATGTCTAGAGCTATTTCTCAATTTGCAATTATTAGCATAATGTCCAACTTTGCCACAATAAAAACAAGTAGGAGTATCATAACTATTAGCACGTACAAAAGTCGGACCTTGGTTATTTTTCTTAAAAACACTTTGAAATGGCTTATAACCAAGTCCCAATTTGGAATGCTCACCTCTTTGTGCATCTAAAATTTTTGTGACTTTATCCGTGCTTATGTTGAAACGATGCACATCATTTTTCAAGCATTCAATTTCTTTTGTGAGCGATTCCTTTTCGGTTTCAAGAGAATGAACTCTAGTAAGAGTAAGAGCATGAACTTTGTCTAGAGATTCATAAGAGGTAAATAATTTTTCTTTTTCAACCTTAAGCTCCTTATGCTCCTTTTTCAAATTTTTGTATTTAACAATAAAATTTTGAAACTCAATTTGCAATTCATCAAAATCACATTGCAAGTCATCAACTATGGAGGAAGTAGAAGAACTAGAGCGTACCTCATTATTTTCATCGTCTATGGCCATGAGATCGTGTTCAGTTTCTCCTTCCTCATCGGTTGTTTCGAGTAGTTCATCCCATGTTTTGACCTCCGCATTTAGAGCCTTCTTTTTCGAAAAATGCTTCCTTTTCTTTTGCTCCTCTTCATCGAGCTTTGGGCAATCGGCAATGAAGTGCCCGGGTTTTCCGCATTTAAAGCAAGTATTATCTCTTGGTTTTCTTGCTTTATTTTTATTCACAAATTTTGCAATTTTTCGAACAAGTGCGGTCGTCTCCTCATCATCATCATCATTATCATAGTATGCATTATTAGAAGAAGAAGCAAGACCTTTAGGAATAATTTGCATACCCGATTGATTTATGGACGGTTTGGAATTTTTCCTCTCCTTGAGATAGACTTCATAGATGAGGAGGTTTCCAATGAGCTCGTCAAACTTGAGTGTCTCAAGGTTTTGTGCCTCCGTGATTGCCGTTACTTTTTCGGACAATGAGCCGGGAAGAGCATTCAATACCTTAGTCACCTTGTCTTCTTCGGAGATGACTTTACCAAGGGCCACAAGAGGATTGACAATATTATCAAGCCTTTCCACCATCTTGGAAATGTTTTCACCATCATGCATGTTAAAGTTTTCAAAGTCTTTAACAAGCATGGTCTTTCTTGCTTGCTTGACCTTCTTAGTCCCTTCATAAATTGTCTCCAATTTTTCCCAAACCTCATGTGCCGACCTTATGCCTCTTATGCGATTATACTCGGTAGCCGTAAGAGAACAATGCAAAATATTTAAGGCCTTACCGTTTAGAGAGAAAGCCTTTTTTGTCGTTTTCATCGAACTCCTTGAAAGGTTTAGGAGTCAAGGTGCCATCCTCCGATTTCTTGGTTGGTTGATCAACTCCTTCAATAACCACATTCCAAATGTCGAACCCGCACTTTGTAGAAAGCACTCCATACGGTCTTTCCAAAATGCGTAGTTGTTAGCGTCGAATAGTGGTGGCTTGTTGGTGGAGGCGCCGGTGGTGAGATGAGCATCATGTGTAGCCATGGATCTTTCCTCTTTACTCGGAATGAGCTAGCCAAAGAGTTTGGCTCTGATACCACTTGTAAGTCCAAGTGTCTACAATAATCTACAGGGGGTGAATAGATTATCCCGGTTTTTCAGATTTTGCCCTCTTTTTCAAAAGACTCAAGCAAAATATGAAATGCTAAATCTTGAAAGTAAATAGCACACGTCGATTTATAGTAGTTCAACCCACCAGGGCCTAATCTACTACCACCCCAAAAGATATCCAGGATGGATTTCAAAAGAAAAAAAGATTTTATTAATTTACCAAAAATTAATACAACACCTTGAGGATTACCACAACCCTCTTACACCACCTTGAGGATTACCACAATCCTCTTACAACACCTTTGAAGATTACCACAATATTCAAACACCTATCACCTAGATCACCCAAGTGTATTCTTACCACAAGAATACTCACAAGGATGTCTTGTGTTGAATGATAACCAAAATCAAGATTACAACTCAATAATGATTGAAACAATATGAGTACAAGTGTAATCAAGAATTGAAAGCCTAGACCTCAAATTTGTGCAAGTGAAAGTGCTAAGACTAATACAACAAGATATATGAAAGTGTTTGCTTGTTTGCTCTTTGCTTGTATGGAGTGTTGTATCTTGTTGCTTGAGTGAAGCCTCTATTTATAGGAGAGGACTTGGCTTTCATTTCCAGACATTGGCTCATCCTTGGGGAATGATTTGCTGCAAAAGAAACCATTTAAAATGATCAATATTGCTGTTAGAAATCAATCCCACAAAACAGGAAAAGTCATTCAAAAACGCAGCGGATAGTTTCTTTGATAACTAGGGGGTTCGACCAGTCGCGCAGAGATAAGATTGAAATTGAATTCTGCGAATTTTTACACGGGGGACCGGTCGGAGGGGTGCGATGGTCGCCGCCTTAGTCGTGACCGATTGGAGTTGAAGAAATTTCAAAAAAGAAGTCTCGAACAAAGAGGTTGCTCCCAAGTATCGGCCGCCGGGGTCGCATCGGCCGCCCTCACCGGTCGACCACCTGGTCGACCGGCCGCTCCTCCCCTTTTTCTTACGTCCCATTTTTCTGTTTCAAAACTCAACTCAGGTACGGGTTGCCCTATAGGGCGATCGGTCGAGCCTGAAACAAATGTGTTGTCTAATTTTTTTATCGAAACTAAACTCCAAAAAATACTCCAAAAAATAGTAAAAACATTTTAAGACGATCGGAAGTATTTAGACAACACTTAGGGACATTATTTTGGTTTAAAAACTTATTTGAACAAAATCGAACAAAACCATCAAAATCATGATAAAAACATTTATCTAACACTAAGTTCTTGCACTTGCACAATCTTGAGGTCTAGGCTTTTTGTTCTTGATTACACTTGCACTCAAAGTTTGTATACTTCTTTATTGAGTTGTAATCTTGAATTTTTCTATCATCCAAAACAAGATATCATTGTTAGTGTTTTTGTGGTAAGAACACACTTGGGTGATCTTAGGTGTTGAAGAGTGTGGTACTCTTCGTAGGTGTTGAAGGAAGATTGTGGTAATCTCGTTGAAGGTGTTGTAAGAAGATTGTGGTAATGTTCAAAGGTGGTGTTGTATTAGTTGTGGTAATTAACAAAATATTTTTTTCCTTTTGAAATCCACTTCGGGTATACCGGGGTGGTAGTAGATTAGGCCCTAGGTGGGTTGAACTACTATAAATCATCGAGTTTTGTTTAATTTCCGCATTTACATTCTTGTCAATTACGTGTTCATTCGAAAAAGAGGGCGATTTGCGAAAAATCGGCATAATCTATTCACCCCCCCTCTAGATTATCGTAGCCACTTGGACTAACAAGTGGTATCAGAGCCAAACTCTTTGGCTAGCTCGTTTCGAGTAAAGAGGAAAGATCCATGGCTACAAATGAAAGCTACCTCACCTTCGGCGCCTCCACCAACAAGCCACCACTATTCGATGCCAACAACTACGCATTTTGGAAAGACCGTATGGAGTGTTTTCTACAAGGGTGTGGGTTTGACATTTGGAATGTGGTCATTGAAGGAGTTGATCAACCAACCAAGACATTGGAGGACGACACCACGACTCTTAAACCTTTCAAGGAGTTTGATGAAAATGACAAGAAGGCCTTCTCTCTAAACGGTAAGGCTTTAAATATTTTGCATTGCTCTCTTACTGCCACCAAATATAATCGTATAAGAGGCATAAGGTCGGCACATGAAGTTTGGGAAAAAATTGAAACCATCTATGAGGGCACAAAGAAAGTGAAGCAAGCAAGAAAAATAATGCTTGTGAAAGACTTTGAAAATTTCAATATGCATGATGGTGAAAACATATCAAAAATGGTGGAAAGGCTTGACAACATTGTCAATCCTCTTGTGGCTCTTGGAAAGGTCATCTCCGAATAAGACAAGGTGACCAAAGTTTTGAACGCTCTTCCCGGCTCATGGTCCGAAAAGGTGACGACTATCACGGAAGCACAAAATCTCGAGACACTCAAATTCGATGAGCTCATCGGGACCTCCTCATCTATGAAGTCTATCTCAAGGAGAGGAAAAATTCCAAACCATCCATCAATCAATCGGGTATGCAAAATATTCCTAAAGGTCTTGCATCTTCTTCTAATAATGTATACTATGATATTGATGATGATGATGATGATAAGACGACCGCACTTATTCTTCACAAGACGACTGCTTTGCTACTTCAACTCCTTCAAACTTTTGGATTTGTTCACACAGCCCTCCAACAAGTTTAAAGCTCTGGTTCGATTTGGAACCTTACTACAACTCCTTGAACCTTGGAGAGTAGACCTCTTGTTCTTGAAACAAGTTTTTCTCTTGAACAAATGAAGTTGTCTTTCTTTCACTGAATGTATTGGATCGATTTTCTTCGAGTTTAGGCTTGAGGATAATATTTGAATGCTTGAGAGATATTGCTTTGCTTTGTAGGATAATGCATTTTGCTTGCTTGCATTCGTTCAGGTAACCTTCTCTCATATGAATTCCTCGGCCTTTTATAAGGGTGGTTCGAAAATGTATCCGTTGAAGAGATAGATGCATTTTCAAACTCCACTTTTTAGGTTGTTGGCTTGTCTTGTCTTGAAGCTTTGACGAGATCGAACTTGAATTTAATGCTCTGTGACCTTTTTCGTAAAATCTGTAGGTTTTCGTGTACATCCTATTGGCTCTCGCGTTTTGCGCTCTCTCAAAAAAACAACTTTAAGGTAGGGCCGACGTATGCCTATTTCCAACAAACACTTGACTTTGCTTGACAACGGATCTCTTCAGTTTTCTTTGATCCTTTTTCTTTGCATAACCCTGCCATTACAGTCAAATCCAATGGTTTTGGAATGATTTTGCTGACAACCAGCTGACTGAGACAGCTTTTCTGTCACTTGACTAATACTTGACTGATTATTGACTTCACTTTAAAACTCAGCTGCCATACAACTGTGTCTTCTCTTCGATTTTCAGTCGAATCCTGCAATCTTCAACTTGGTTTCTTCCACTCAGCTTACATAGTCCTAATTATTACAAGTTGATTTACAGTTGAATTGGGGTGCCAACTTCCTAATCAAAATTTTACATGGTATCATTAAAATTTATTACACAAATTCCCCAACAGTCATGGTGCATTGGAATACTTTAAAATGGTTGTTGAGATACTTGAGACATTCTGCAGATTATTGCTTGAAATTTTCTAAAGTGAATATGGTATAATTTTGAAAGGATGTGTTGATTCAAATTATGCAAATGACAAAGACAATCGAAAATTAACAACATATTATGTTTTTACTTTGTGTGGTTCTTGCATAAGTTGGAAGTCTCAAGTACAACACATAGTTGCTCTGTCAATAACAGAAGTTGAGTATGTGGTTGTAATAGAGACCTTAAAAGAAGCTTTGTGGTTAAAAAGTTTAATTTCTAAAATTGGTGTTTTAAAAGAAAAAAATGTTGTATTTTCTGATTCATAATTTGGTATTCAGTTTTGTAAAAACCCAATTTTTCATGATAGAACTAAACACATTGATGTTCGTTTTCATTTTATAAGAGATATTATTTCAAAAGGATTATTTTGTTGAAAAACTGGCTTTTTTAACACAACCTTGCGGATATGGGTACTAAGTGTCTACCCTTATCTAAGTTTCAAACCTGTTTAAAAATACTGAATTTTGACACTGGTGATTTGTTACCCGATTATCTCCCTAATGGATTGAACAACTTACTGTGTGTTTATTGTTTACCCAAAACTGTTGGGCTAATGTTTACCCAAAGCTGCGTGCGAAGTAGGCAAACGCGATGATGAGGACTGGAACCCATTAATGTCTTAGTGGAGATTGTTGTATTATTAGCCCATTGTTTGGCCCATTTACTACAATGTTACAACCCACTATGCAACCCAATCCACATTGGTCCAATATCTGAGATACTCAGGTCATGGACTCAGATTGCGGCACCCGAATATAAGTCCAGCGGATCTTGTGAGTTAATCTTAGCCCTTGGTTAGCTACACTTGATCTGAGCCACTAACTCCTACCTATATAAGCTCACCTACCCAAAACCCTAATTCATTCTTTGGTTTTAACTTCTCTCTCTACACTCTCACTCTATCTCTCAAAGTATTTCTCTAATCTCTCTCTCTAGCAAAACTCTGATCTCTCATCGGATTTCAGTGATAACCCTGAGTGATTTCTTAAGATTTTAGTATTCTCTACCTTCGGTCATAGTCTTAGTGTACGAACATGGGTTGGGTGAAATCCAGGGTTTTTTGGGCTAGGGTTTGATGTGATTCTATGTGGTTTCAGGGGTTTCTTTGTGAGGATCTTGTGGATCTTGTGAGTCTAGTGTTGGTTTGGCTTTGTCGGTGTCATTTCGTGTTCTCTCGGGTTAATTCACGATGACGTTGCGATTAGGGTTTCATTTCCCTAAGCCGAGTCCTTTTCAATTCGGTTCTAGGGTTGTTGCCCACATATTTATTGTATCATTTTATTTCTTGCTAGTTTTAGTTTACTTTGAGTCTAGAGTATATTGATTGTACTTAATAGGCAATATTGTGTCTATAATTCTTTTATATATTTAGTGTATTATCCTTTTTGAGGCGCATAGATATCTAACAACTCACATCCACGATTAACGAAGCATCAAGCTTTTCAAACTAAACCTAAATAGTGTAAACTTGCAAATTCTAGCTTTTCAAACTAAACCTAAATAGTGTAAACTTGCAAATTCTACAAATCAACAACAGATCTTAACCTAAACAACTATAAACTAACTAAATCAACATGAATATATGAAATTGTTGGGAAATTTATTGTTTAGATTTTGATGAATGCCATGTAAAACTTGGACTAGAAAGTTGGCACCCCATTTTCCTTGTAATTAATATTGTAATAGATATTGTTGTACAAGCTGAGTCAAGTCAGCTATGCCTAGATATACAAGAAGTCAACTGAAGACTAGGATGAAGACTCCGTTGTGAAGCAGCAGAGTATGGCAAGGAAGAGATGTCAAGGACTCGACCAAGGAGTATCATCGGTGAGACATACGTACTGCATGAAGAGTCAATCAAGTCAACTCAAGAAGCGAGTCTCAAGTTGAAGTGTGGATGAGTCATCCATTGATTGGAAGCTAACTCAAAGTCACGGGGAATAAAGGATCGCAAATAAGTCAAGATGATGAAAAGAATCTATTGCACGTAAGTCAAGGAATTTACTTAAATAAGTAATACTTCCATTTGCCATGTCTTAAAGTGTTCGATCGAAGCGTGCAAAAGGAATAAACCAATGGGAAGATCGCACTCGTGTCGATTTTGAAAAGTCTGAACATTCATTTAATACTGGAAATGTCAACATCAAGGACTGCAACAAGACAAGCCAACGAACACAAGTGACTTTTGAAAATCAGCTTATCTCTTCAACGGGCAGATTTTTGAAAGCTCACTATAAAAGGCTGAGGAATCTCATTGACAGAAGGCTACCTGAACCGCGAACAATCCAACAATTATACAAACTGTAACCTGCAATATATTCTCAAGTTATTCAAGCAAATCGTCAAGCCTAAATCTCGAATGAAATCGATCCAACACTAAGCTGTGAAGGAAAGACAACTTCAAACTGTTGAAGAGGAAACTTTTGAAGAAGCAAAAGGGGTCTACATTCCAAGGAGGATTGTAGAAAGGTTAAAGGTCGAACCAGACTCAAGTTATTGGAGGGCTTCGTGATCAAATCCAAGAAGCTTGACCAAGTTAGCTGAAGTAGCAAGGCAGTCGCCCTGTGAAGAAGTTGAGTCGGATGAGAAGCCAGCTGAGTGATCAAGGCATCTCCAGACTGAGTCCCAAAGGAGCAAGTCAGCTGTGTGATCAAGACTTGTATTTGGACTGATAACCACTCTGTACATTGATCATTACTTAGTGGATTCCTCCAGGAGTTGGAGAAGAGAGGAGTAGAAGAATTAACTCTATAATATTTTAAAAGGACTAAAATCGAAAAGTTGTCAAGGTTTATTCAACCCCCCCTTCTAAACCTTACGCATACCCCTTGGGACCTACAAGTGGTATCAGAGCAGTTGGTTCATTGAGCCTTCCGCACTGGTTATTGAACTAGATCTTCAATCTTTCAAAGAAATTCTTTTAACACTTGTTCTTTCAAAAGCTTTTTTTTTCAGCAAAGTTATTATCATGAAAGCAAATTTGACACGCATTCCCATGTTTACTATTTAGGAGTTTAATGACTGGAAAATTCGTATGCAGGCTCATCTATCTGCTTTACAAGACAAAATGTGGCTAATGATAGAGGATGGGCCACTGCAAATATTGAAAGTGAACACAGCTACAAGGAGAGCGATTTGGTACGGAAGGAGAAGAAGATGTCAAGCAAGACCAGCCTTAGTTGAAAAAACAAGGACTGAATGGACCAATGATGACAGAAAAATATACAACTTGGACAACGTGGCCAAGGATATTCTCTACAAGACTCTGGACAAAGCATTGTTCAATAAAGTCAAGTCATGCAAAACAGCAAAAGAAATCTGGGATAAATTAACTTTAATTTGTGAAGGATCAGAGCAAATTAAAGAAAACAAATTATCTGTTGTTGTTCAAAAATTTGAAAACTTTAAAATGCTTGCAGGTGAGACAATGGATCAACTGGATGCTAGATTCACTGAAATTACAAATGAGCTCTCAGCACTTGGAAAGGAATACACACAGAAGGAGATGTGTATGAAGATTCTAAGGAGTCTCCCATCTGAATGGGAAATGAAGACCATGGCTCTAAGGCTCTCGATGGACCTATCGAAAATATCCAATCATGTGATATTCTTAGACCTCAAAGCTTATGAATTTGAGCTGAGAAGAAAGGATCAAGAGGAGACAGTTGTACCCAAAATAGCTGCACTTATAGTTAAGGATGGGAAGAGAGCTGAAATCAAGGAAGCCTTTGACCAGGAGGAAATTGCCTTGATAGTTAAAAGATTCAACAAATTCTTCAACGAGAACTATAAAAGAAACAAGTGTGAATCCTCCAGGAGACATTCAGCTCCCTACAAGTCAAGGGAAGATAGGCCACCCTAGAGAGCTGAGCATCAAAAGATTGAATACCATAGAGCTGATAATCCAAGAACGGAAAGAGCTGATCAAAGAGTTGAGAACCTGTATTGGAACTGTAGACAACCAGGACACTTTGCTATTGACTGTCCATATCATGTAGTCAATAAATACAGGAATGAAGAAGAAAGAAGAGTCTTCAGAGAAAGAAGATAGGAAAAGAAAAAGGCCATGTTGGCTACAGAGACTGCTGAGACAACTAAGTCCAAAGAAGCAGTGGAGTGAGAGAGTAGTGAAGTTGACTACTCAAGTGATTCTGAAGAAGAAGCATTGATCTGTCTAATGGCTTAAGAACAAGATCAACATGACCAAGAAGATGAGGTACACTCTAACTCATCTCACTCAGATTCTAGTGAGAGTGATTGTGACACACACAGTTCATCACCCACTGATCTTTATGATTCATTAGGCAAAATGATGAAAGATTTTGAGCACATTAAATCCTCACACACACTATTAAATGAGGAAAATAGCCAGCTCAAAAGCCAAAACTCACAGCTGACTAAGGAGTTGAGTACTCTAAGTCACTTAGCTGATGAGAACAAAGAGCTGAAAGCTGAAAATACTAAACTAATAGCAGAGATAGCTGTTATAGAAAAGAGGGAAAATGATCTCAAAAATGTGATTGCATCTTTCACAAAGGCATCTAAATCATTGGATGACCTTATTTTGAGCCAAAAAGAGTGTGGAGATAAAACTGGCATAGGATTCAATTCCTTTGTACACAGTCAAACTCCCAGAGTGATTTTGGAAAAAGGATCTTCAAGTAATGAAGCATCTCAAAAATCCAAGACACCAAATGTTGCACCCACATTCACTCCAAAGCACAGTCACAAACAAACTGGCCTTGGATATAAAGGAAAAAGAAAACAACTAGTTCAGTATGCTGAGAGGACAGCTGAGAAGAAATCCAACAGAGTTCCTCAACAAACTCCAAATAGGAAGTACTATGTGAAGAATAAACACAGCTACCAAAAACCCCCGAAGTTTTATCAAAGAAACACATATGATGGGAATGGTAGAAACTACCCAAGCCAAGCTGATTAGAATAATGTGAAATATTAGCAAAGACCTATGGAATATAAGCCTAAATGGCAAAGGCCTAGAACTCAGCAAAGGCCAGTCCAAAGGCAAAAGAGCTATCATCAGCACTCATATGCACCCAAGCACTACACTCAGAGATATCATAACTACCCCAAGAAGGCAACTGCTAAACACACACACAGGCATACAAACAAAATAGACAGTTGTATGAACCTAATGCCCCCAAGCAATTTGCCAAAGTGAATTATGATTATGGCATAGATAGATGGCAACCTCTTAGAGTCAGATCGTTTGGCTATAGGTTGGTTGGATCATCTTACAACACTAACCCCTCAGGACCCAGGCAAGTATGGGTACCTAAAATTGATTTCCTTGATTGCAGGTTCAAGGAACAGCTGAGTGCCAAGGAACCTGGTACATGGATAGTGGATGTTCCAGACACATGATGGGAAACAAGAGAAATCTGTCAAAATTCAAAGAGATTAGAGGCGCAAAAGTCATATTTGGAGGAAATGAAGCTCCAGGGGAAATAAGAGGCACTGAATCCATCAAGAAAAATGGATTAGAAATCACAGATGTTGCTATGTTGAAGGCCTCAACTTCAACCTGCTAAGCATCAGCCAACTATGTGACAAGGGCTATAATGTTGAATTCAATATGGGAGTGTGCCAAATTAAAGACACTGAATCAAATGAAGTAGTGTTGCAAGGATCCAGACAAAAGAACATGTATGTGGTAGATTGGTCTACTGCCACACCAAGCACTTGTCATAGCAAAAAGAGACGGCCGAATCAAGTTGGTTGTGGCATAAGAAAGTCGAGTCATCGAACTTCAAGACAATCAACAAGCTTGCAAGGAGTCAACTTGGGGAAGGATTGCCAGACTCAGTGTACAAGAATGAAAGTGTATGTGATGCATGTCAGATGGGAAAGTAGATCAAATCATCATTCAAAGAAGTCTAGTCCATCTTCAACAAGAATATTGCATACATTGCATATGGATTTGTTTGGTCTAGTTGAGCCAGCTAGTATAAGTGGAAAGAAATACTACACCTTAGTGGTGGTGGATGATTATTCAAGATATACATGGACAATCTTCATGTGCAAAAAGAAAGAAACCTGCGGAAGTTACCTCGGCCTAATGAGAAGAGTCAAAATGAAAAGAGTCAAACCATTATAAAGATAAGGTCGATAGAGGAACCGAGTTTGTCAATAGGGATAATTACTCAGTATTGCGTTGAAAATGGTATTGCACATGAATTATATGTAGCAATGACTCCACAGCAGAATGGAGTAACAGAAATAAGAAACAGAACTCTCAAAGAAGCTGCGAGGACCATGTTAGAAAATTTGGATTGCCAAAGAGATTTTGGGTCAAGCCATAAACATTGCATGCTATACTCAAAATAGATGCATGATCAATAGACAACTGATGAAGGTATCTTTTTGGGATACTCAGCTAAAAGCAAAGCCTACATAGTGCTGAACAAGAGGACTATGGTCACAGAAGAGTCTATCCATGTGGTTTTTGATGAACCTCATGTAAATAGGGAAGACATTGAAGAGTTAGCTGATAAGCTGAATCATCCAACTATGCGAAGAGTCCTTATGTTGATGCAGAAGCTAGAGCTATTAATCAAGATGAAGATGATACTACTGAGTCTCAAAGACAGCTGGAAAATCTACAGCTAAATGATGATAGAGCTGCTCAAGACAACACTGCTGCAAGACAACTGAACCCAGTTGATTTACTCCAACCTGATGTGAGATGGTTGAGAGACCATCCACTAGAGCTAGTCATTAGAAATGTAAGAGATGGTGTAAGAACCAGATCTAGAGCTCAACAAGAAGCAATGTTCACTTGTTTTATTTCCCAAATAGAGCCAAAAGATGTGTCACAAGCATTAGATGACACACATTGGATTCAAGCCATGCAAGAAGAGCTGAATCAATTTGAAAGGAACAAAGTATGGGAATTGGTGCAGAGACCAACCCATCAAAATGTTATTGGCACAAAATGGGTTTTCAGAAACAAGATGAATGAATAAGGTTCTGTGGTAAGAAACAAAGCAAGATTGGTATCCAAAGGGTATTGCTAAGAAGAAGGAATAGATTTTGATGAAACAATTGCTCTTGTTGCAAGATTGGAAGCAATAAGGATGTTTTTTTGCCTATGCTGCACACAAGAACTTTATTGTATATCAAATGGATGTGAAAAGTGCATTTTTAAATGGACTGTTAAAAGAAGAAGTCTATGTTGAGCAACCTCCAGGATTTGAGCAGAAGACTCTTGGAGACAAGGTGTACAAACTCAAGAAAGCTCTATATGGATTGAAACAAGCACCAAGAGCTTGGTATGATACATTATCTCAATTTCTAACAGATAATGGGTTCACCAAAGGGAAAGTGGACAGAACACTCTTCAGAATTCAAGATGGGGAGAGTATATTGCTTGTTCAAATATATGTGGATGACATCATTTTTCGATCCACAAACAAAGAGTTGTGTGATAAATTCTCAAACCTCATGCAAGGCAAATTTGAAATGAGCATGATGGGAGAGCTGACATTCTTCTTAGGACTTCAAGTTAAACAGCTGAAGGATAGAACCTTTATAAGTCAAACAAAGTACACCAGAGACCTAATGAAGAAATTTGGTATGGAAGAGAAGTCTTCTGTGAAAATACCAATGAATACATCAGTCAAGATGGACATGGATGCAGATGGCAAGCATGTGGATCAAACAAGATACAGAGCACTTATTGGATCAGTGCTCTATCTAACATCAAGCAGACCAGACATCACCTTTGCAGTAGGAGTATGTGCAAGATTCCAATCTGCTCCAAAGGAAAGTCACATGACTGCAGCTAAGAGAATCCTAAGATATTTGAAGGGATGCCAAGAAGTTGGCTTATGGTATCTAAAGGAATGTGGATTCAAGCTAATTGGTTACTCAGATTCTGACTATGCTGGATGTAGAGTTGACAGGAAAAGTACTTCAGGTACATGTCAAATGCTTGGAAACAGACTAGTTTCCTGGTTTAGCAAGAAGCAAAACTCAATAGCCACATCCACAGCTGAAGCAGATACATAGCTGCGGGCAGCTGTTGTGCCCAAGTCTTATGGATGAGACAACAGCTGAGAGATTATGAAATTGAAGAAAAAGAGATTCCAATTATGTGTGATAACACAAGTGCTATTGCAATCACTCAGAATCCTGTGTTGCATTCAAGAACAAAGCACATTGATGTCAGATATCATTTCATAAGAGATCATGTTGAAAAGAAAGACATCACCTTGGAATACATCTCAACTGATAAACAGTTAGCTGACATATTCACAAAGCCATTATGTGAATCAAGATTTGAAGAACTTAAGCATGAGCTAGGGTTAATTGAGCTGAGTTGACACCCAGAAGACTCAATGAGAAAAGATGAAACAATGAAAAGATGAAAACAGAGCAGATCTCATGAATCAGCCAAGTGAATCAGCCGTAGTATTGGACAGTCAGCTGTATCGAATTAGCTGACAACTGAGTCACAATATGAATAAAGAGAAAAAGAATTGAGTCATTTAAGGAGTAAGCTGAGTCATTTATGAGCTAAGTGACAAAAATGCAATCATTTTTAATGAGCGGGAATATTTTTAAGGATGACGTCAGCGCAATAATGACGGATACAGTCAAAAGCTGCACAACAAGCATATGATTGGATATAAATGTTGCCGCATTAAATGCGAGAAATTAAATGCAATGAGACGTGCTAAATCTGAGCCGTTGATCTCGATCATATTCAAAAACCAAAAACACGTCCTTTCATAACCCATATATACTCATTCTTTCAGTTTTCTCTCTCACATTGAAATATGTTCATCTTCAAAACTAAGAAAGCAAGTCTCTTTTCTCTCTCGGAACCCTACCTGTTCTCAAAGCAAGTTTATCAAGATCTAATCGGTAAAATCTTCTAGAAATGGCACCAGCACATGATTTCACTAAGCTCGCAAAGCAAATCCACACCGGATCAACTGTGGATTTTGAAGGGATGATAAAGCAGGGTTCCAATGAAACCCTTGTGAAGAAGATAGCAGATAAGATCGAGAAATCCGGACTGAAACCATTCCTCACCATGGAATACCAAATGACGTATGTTGAGGAGGTCACAAAGATTTACGTCAACGCTGAGGTGCAGGACGAAGGGATTAAATCCTCCGTCCACCGCAAGAACATTCTAATCACTGAAAAGGACCGTGCGGAGCACTATTTATTGCCGTCGGAGGGCATGCCAGAAATATATGAAGCCGACGTCAACTTAGCTGATGCATGGAAGGAAGTAGCCAAACCTGAATATGCTGCAAAAGTCGTCTACACAGCTGAGAAGAAGCTGCTGAAGGAGGATTACCATAAACTTATGGATTGTAAGTCCAAGCGGCTACGATAATCTGGAGGGGGGTGAATAGATTATCTCCATCTTTTCGATTTTACCCTCTTTTTCGAATCAAATGCTCAAAGACAATAATAAAGGTGCGGAATGTAAACAACACACGTCGATTTATAGAGGTTCAACCCACCTATGGCCTAATCCTCTACCACCCCAGTATATCCCGGATGGATTTCAAAAAGAAAAAGAATTTTATTAATTACCAAAATTAATACAAACTCAACTTACAACACCTTGAAGAGCACCACACTCTTCTTCAACACCACCTTTGGAGATTACCACAATCTCCCTTTGAAGATTACCACAATCTTCCTTCAACGGCACCTTTGAAGATCACTACAATCTTCAATCTTGAAGAATACCAAATTCTTCAACACCTCAAGAGCACCACACTCTTGAAACACCTATCACCTAGATCACCCAAGTGTATTCTTACCACAAGAATACTCACAAGGATGTCTTGTGTTGAATGATGACCAAAAATCAAGATTACAACTCAATAATGAATATTACAATATGAGTGCAAAGTGTAATCAAGAATAGCCTAGACCTCAAGGATGTGAAAGTGATAAGCTAGGCAAAGTTACAACAAGAATAATAACTATGAAGAACAAATATTTGCTTGAAGTGTATCTTGTTGTGTTGTATCTCAATTGTTGTATTGGTAGCTCCAAAACTTCCTCTATTTATAGTAGATGATTGATCAAGCATAGGCTCCTCTTGGGGATTGAAAATCTACAGAAAAATACAATTAAAATCAAGAATATAGTTGTTAGAAATCAATCCCACATTTTAAGGAAAGTTTGTCTGTTTGTCAAGCGATCCAATTTTCTTTGTCAAAAGATAGAAGCGACGGTCGCCGCAGAAATAGATGTTTGAAGAATACACAGCAAAATAACACAGGGCGACCGGTCAGAGGGGACATCGACCGGTCGACCTAGACCCTGACCGGTCCCCCTCAATGGTTTTGTTGAAGAGCAATGTTCTGTTTCAATGTTTTGCTCCCAGGTACCGGTCGATAGGGGGTTGACCAATCGACGTCACCGGTCGACACCCTGGTCGACCGGTCGACCTAGTCTTTTTCAAGTTCGTCTCATTTTTTTGTTCCAAAATTCATCTTCAGGTACGGGTTGCCCTCTACGGCGACCCGTTGACCTCGAGACAGAAATATTGTCCAATTTTTGTCGAAAATAAAAGTCAAGAAATACTCCGAAAATTTAGTAAAAACATTTTAAACCAACCGGGAGTATTTAGACAACATTTAGGAACCTTGTTTTGAAATAAAAACTTATAATCATAAAATCATTAAAAGTGTTGTCCAATTTTATCTAAAATAAAACTTGAAGAAATACTCCGGAAAATATTAAAATCATTTTAAATCATTTAGGAGTATTTGGACAACAATTAAAAACGTTGTTTTGGTGTAAAATAAAATCATCAAAATTAAGATAAAAACATGTATCAAACAATCTCCCTCTTTTTGATGATTACAAACCAAAACAATTTTTAGAAATATTAGGAGGACAATTTTAAAAACGATTTTCCAGTAAAAACATCTAACCGTTAGGAAGCAACCAAAATTTCCAAAATACATAAGCAACCAAGTAAGGGAGTAAATATATTCAATAATAAGCACAAGCTCCCCCTATCAACAATACATCATTAGACGAGTATATTAGTCCATCAAGCAACAATTGGACTAAATATAATTCACAACTTATGGCTTTAAGAAGCCATAGCTTGTAGCTTTTATAACGAGCTTTTATTAGCTTCTTTGAGCCAATTTCCTATTTCTCCCCCTTTGGAATCATCAAAAAGAATGTTAGGATGATAAAAACATCATATGAATTTAACAAAGTGCGCCAACAATACGATTTATCATCCTTTGAAAGAATTAAGCTTGGAATCCAAAGAAAAATGGGAGAGATGTATCATAAGAAATCTATAAGCTTATTTGTTAGCCAAAAACATGATCTCAATAAGAATTTAAGACATTTGAAAATAAGAGAATCATGTAGGTGATGAGTGTTTCATTGAAGCATTTTATCGAACACTTGGCGGGCGTCAAAATTTGAAGAAAATGTATATAGCCCTTGCAAAAGAAATTAAGCCAAGTTTTTCATATCATCACCAAAAACAATTTTCAACATATATGCAACAAATAATAGGCCTAACAAAGTAAATTCTCAAGGGTTCGACCCAATTGAGATAATTTTAGCCAAATAAGATATCAAGGCATTACGAATGTCATCAAGCAAAAATTAAAGAGCCATCAAGTAATACATGTCAAGCATCAAACAATGCCTATAAGACATTACAAATGTCCCAAACAAAATGATCAAGACATCTCAAATGCAAAAAATTAAAAGAAGCACTTTTACCATCAAGTACTTCATACCAACTATCAAACAATGCCAAACTAGAGTATTTTTACCATCAAATACTCCATCAATATCATGATCATCCACAAGTCATTATCAACTTGTTATTTTAACCCTTTCAAGAAAACAAGCAAATTCATTAGTGCAATAGAGTTTTACAAGAGTTCATAAAACAACAAGGAAAAAAATATTGCTAAGATAATAAAGGGGTGGGGACATTAATCCTCGTCCAAAGAAAAGCAAGTTCCGGGAATAAGATCTTTGATGGATTTCTTCAACTTGTCGATTGATTTTTGCATTTTGGAGGTCTTTTGCTCCAAAGCCTCATACCTAGCTTCATGAAATGTTCTTAAATCATCATACTCGGCTTGGGTGTACCTCCTAGATGGTTGAGCACCGGTATTACCCTCCGGATTGCTCGGTTCACCTTCCTCCGCCAATCTCACGGCCTCGGCATCATCAAAGAAGTCGTTTGGATCTGGGGAATCTTGGCCTCTTCCTCTAGCCATTTTAGTTGGTCAGATGTCCATATGTTTGCGCATAGTGACCATTTGGGAGATGTTATCAATGTCAAAGTCATTTTTAAATACCTCCGAATTACACTCCGACGAAGGTAGTCTCGATTGTATAAGAAGTTTACAAATCTAATTGCCCATAACAAACTTCTTATTTCCTTGAGTAATAGACTCAATTAGACATTGAATAAGAATAGCGCCAAAGTTAAGCGGTTCCCTTCTAGCAATCTTATAAGTCAAAAAATAGTCCATGTTGCTAGGCATTTTTCCCGCTTTTCCACATATGCAATAGGCAGCAATAACGGATATAATCCGGTGCTCAAGAGTCATCGCCAACAATGAATACTTTGGCCATACGCTCAAATAAGTCTTGACTTCTCTCATAGACACCCCCAACATCTCATCATTCTAAATAGCACAAGAGAAATAGTCCCAACCACCTTCTCTTACATGTAAAAGCCGACAAATTTCATTTGGAGTCCACTTTTTGCCCAACGGCAATTGTTGAATGAAATCGTCCCGCGGAGTTCGGCAATTTGAGGATTGGATAGTACCGGGTTTTGAATATCGTCACGTTCTTGAGCCACATTCCTATGGGTAGCTCGAATATACCTCTGTTCGGCTTCTTCTTGCCGATTTCTCGAAGAACCCTCTCCGCCCTTTCTATGCTTGGAGGTGGGATTTCGACCGGTAGAATTTCTTGGAGGTGCCATATATGTAAAATTCTTGCAAAAAGAAGTGGATTAGCAACAAGAATCACAAAGATTGATGAAGAATTGAAGATTTTAGAGAAAGGGGGAAATTTTCGCGCAGGGTCGAGAGTTTGAGGAATTATATGTTCTGTTTTGAAAGTGAAGACAGACGATATTAAACCCAAAAATTTTGCCTGGGCGACCGGTTGAGGTGGGGTGTGACCGGTCGACGTGCAGGGCGACTAGTCGACCCTGCCTTGACCGTCCCAGTGCAATTTTTCATTCTCCAGATTTTTCAAAATTCGATTTTTCACCCCAAAAGTTTTAAAACTTTTCAAAAAGATAATTATGGACTAAATCCAACAAATATGAGTTTCGAGAAAATACTTATACGAGAGAAACGAGATTTAACGAGTAGTGCCCTTTTAAGAAAAATTCACAAAAAATCATTTAGAGGCACTTAAGGGGTTGAAATGAAATATTTTGAAAGACATGTGCATAAACATGACATGAACATAATATCGAGTTCTGAGAAAAATAAGAGTGAACATACCTCGATGGTTTAAGAGTCCGATAGCCAATAAATAGGAAATATATAACCTACACAATACTTTAAACAAATTTTGCACAAGATATAATAGCACAAGTGTAGGCAAGTAATAAGAGATATCACAATAAAAATGCTTATGCTATAAAAATCCATAAGAGTTTAAAAACAACATGTAAGGTCCCATTTTCAAAGGATTTTAAAAACACAAATATTTATTGAGGACCTTAATTTTAAAATTATAAAAACTCATTTGCAATTTAGACATAAATAAAAACATGCATACTAACTAAATAAAATGCATATTTAAATAGGGAGATACGGTTTACCAATTACGCCATTTCCATGGGTTGTGTCGTTCCAGTTGTTGATGATATCTTCCCCTTTGAAAATCTTCTTGTTGATAATGATTGTTCCAATTGCTCCATCTCCAAGGATTATATTCTTCCCTTTGTTGAAAATATTTCCTTCTTGGAAATTCATTTTGGTGATGTCTTCTTCTTTGATCAAATGAGAAGGTCATTTGATGTCTTTTTGGCGGTATGAATTTTCTTCGATTATTATTTCGCCGGGTACCTAATATAACATTGTTTTGTGGTACCCTCAAGTGCTTGAGTCCTTTGGGATTAGCTTTGAGACTTTTAGGTCTCCAATAATAATTTGAGCTATTTCTATCCCGACAAGTATTTACGGCGTGTCCCTTCTTACCGCAATAAAAGCAAGTAATATTACTAACATGCATAGGAACTCGATTCTTTTTCATATGCTTGACAATATTAGGCTCATGATCAAATTCACTATCACAATCATTAACATTCACACTATTGGGCAATTTATTGGTACTCAAGTTTGATTTTGATAAATCATTTTTCATGCAATTCATATCCTCAACAAGAGTACTATTTTGTTTTTCAAGGTTCCTAACCTTGTCAAGTGTGGTGGTGTGAGCACATGATAGTGATTCATATGAAGTAAATAAACTATCCTTTTCATTTTTCAAAACAATGAATTCCTTTTTCAAATTTTTGTACTTAACAAGTAAATTATGGAATTCATTTTGAAGATAATCAAAATTATTTTGCAAATCACTATAATCAATTTGAATAACAATATCATAGGAAGTAGAGGGTTTAAGACATACCTCGTTTTCTTCTTCGATGCCCATAAAACATTGTTCTACTACTTCATAGTTGGAAGTTGTAAAAGGCTTGTTCCTTAGATTTGAACTTGTATCCCTTTGAGAAGTAGATGCTTTTGTTTGACTCCTTTCATTTGCAAATACTCCATAGATGGCTTCTAATTTTTGCCATACTTCATGTGCCGATCGAATTCCTACAATATGTTCATATTCCAAATTAGTAAGTGAACAATACAAAATATTGAGAGCTTTACCATTTAAGAAGATGGTTTTCTTTTCTTCATCATTGAGCTCCTTGAGAGCTTTGGAGGTGTATGGTGTATCTTTCATCGGAATGGATTCTCCGTTTATGATGATGTTCCAAATATCGAACCCACAACCTTGTAGATAACATTCCATTCTTTCTTTGCAAAATATATAATTTTTGGAATCAAATAGAGGTGGCTTGGTGGTGGAGGTGCCGGAAAGTTGAGCTTCGTTCGTAGCCGACAATCGTTCTTCTTCACTCGCGATGTGAAATGAGCTTGCCAAAGAGTTTGGCTTTGATACCACTTGAATAGATTATCTCCATCTTTTTGATTTTACCCTCTTTTTAGAATCAAATGCTCAAAGACAATAATAAAGGTGCGGAATGTAAACAACACACGTCAATTTATAGAGGTTCAACCCACCTAGGGCCTAATCCTCTACCACCCCAGTATATCCGGGATGGATTTTAAAAAGAAAAAGAATTTTATTAATTACCAAAATTAATACAAACTCAACTTACAACACCTTGAAGAGCACCACACTCTTCTTCAACACCACATTTGGAGATTACCACAATCTCCCTTTGAAGATTACCACAATCTTCCTTCAACGACACCTTTGAAGATCACCACAATCTTCAATCTTGAAGAATACCAAATTCTTCAACACCTCAAGAGCACCACACTCTTGAAACACATATCACCTAGATCACCCAAGTGTATTCTTACCACAAGAATACTCACAAGGATGTCTTGTGTTGAATGATGACCAAAAATCAAGATTACAACTCAATAATGAATATTACAATATGAGTGCAAAGTGTTATCAAGAATAGCCTTGACCTCAAGGATGTGAAAGTGATAAGCTAGGCAAAATTACAACAAGAATAATAACTATGAAGAACAAATATTTTCTTGAAGTGTATCTTGTTGTGTTGTATCTCAATTGTTGTATTGGTTGCTCCAAAACTTCCTCTATTTATAGGAGATGATTGATCAAGCATAGGCTCCTCTTGGGGATTGAAAATCTACAGAAAAATACAATTAAAATCAAGAATATAGTTGTTAGAAATCAATCCAACATTTTAAGGAAAGTTTGTCTGATGTCGAACGGTCAGAATTTTGCTGTCAAAAGATAGGGCGACCGGTCGCACAGAAATAGACGTTTGAAGAATACACAGTAAAATAACACAGGGCGACCGATCAGGGAGGACATCGACCCGTCGACCTAGACCCTGACCGGTCCCCCTCAATGGTTTTGTCGAAGAACAATGTTCTGTTTCAATGTTTTGCTCCCAGGTACCGGTCGACAGGGGGTCGACGTCACCGGTCGACACCTGGGTCGACGGGTGTCTGTTTGATAAATGGTTTTATCATGATTTTGATGATTTTGTTTTTATACCAAAACAATGTTTTTAAAGGTTGTCCAAATACTCCTAAATGATTTAAAATGGTTTTAATATTTTCCGGAGTATTTCTACAAGTTTATTTTCGATATAAATTGGACAACACTTTTGATGATTTTGTGTTAATGTGGTTTTACACCAAAACAATGGTTCTAAAATATTGTCCTAATACTCCCGATCGGTCTAAAATATTTTTACTATTTTTTTGGAGTATTTCTTGAAGTTTATTTTCGATATATAATTGGACAACACTTTTGTTTTGAGGTCAATCGGTCGCCGCCCTATAGGGCATCCATGTACTGAAAGTTGTGAAAAAGCAAAATGAATAAGCCATTTCTTTGAAAAAAAGGCTGGTTGGCCCGGCCAACGGGTGGTAGACCGGTGTGGTCGATCGGGCGTCGACCGGTGCGGTCGGCCGGTCGACCGGTCGCGGTCGGTCGGTCGCCGGCGGGTGACCGTACACAGGAGCATTTTAAAGCGTAACTTTTCGGACTCGTTTTTTGGTTCGCTTTCGGCCATTTGGACGCCAAGGTCGACGGTCGGACCCCGACCTGGTCGCCTGTGTAAATGTGTTTTCTCATTTTCAAACGTCTATTTGTCGCGACGTCGCCGCCTTAAGTTTGATGACAAAATTCTAACCGTTGTGCGTGACGGGTTTTCCTTAAATTGTGGAATTAATTTCTGACTATAATCTTGTTTTTAATTGCAATTTTTGTAGAAATCATTCCAAGAGGAGCATATCAAGTATCAATCATCTCCTATAAATAGAGGAAGTTTTGAAGCACAACAACATGAGAGAAAACTACAACACAACAAGATACACTCAAGAATACATTTGTTCTTACATTGTCTTATTTCTTGTTATAATTTGCCTAGCTATTCACTTTCACATTCTTGAGGTCTAGGCTATTCTTGATTACACTTGCACTCAATTGTATTATTCATTTATCGAGTTGTAATCTTGAATTTGTGGTCGTCATTCAAACACAAGATATCCTTGTGAGTGTTCTTGTGGTAAGAACACACTTGGGTGAACTAGGTGTTAGGTGTAAGAAGATTGTGGTAATCTTCTTGTTGAGGTGTTGAAGAGTGTGGTGCTCTTCAAGGTGAAGATTGTGGTAATCTTCACAAGGTGCCGTTTGAAGATTGTGGTAATCTTGAAGAAGAGATTGTGGTAATCTCAAAGGTGGTGTTGAAGAAGAGTGTGGTGCTCTTCAAGGTGTTGTAAGTTGAATTTGTATTAATTTTGGTAATTAATAAAATTCTTTTTCTTTGAAATCCATCCCGGATATATTTGGGGTGGTAGAGGATTAGGCCCTAGGTGGGTTGAACCTCTTTAAATCGACGTGTGTTGTTTACATTCCGCACCTTTATTATTGTCTTTGAGCATTCGGTTCGAAAAAGAGAGTAAAATCGAAAAGATGGAGATAATCTATTCACCCCCCCTCTAGATTATCGTAGCCGCTTGGGCTTACAAGTGGTATCAAATCCAAACTCTTTGGCAAGCTGGTTTCACATCGCGAGTGAAGAGAAACGATCGTCGGCTACAAACGAAGCTCATCTTTCCGGCACCTCCACCACCAAGCCACCTCGGTTTGATTCCAAAAATTTTATATTTTGGAAAGAAAGAATGGAATGCTATTTACAAAGTTGCGGGTTCGACATTTGGAACACCGTCATTAATGGAGAATCCATTCCGATGAAAGATACACCACACACCTCAAAAGGCTTCAAAAAGCTCAATGATGAAGAGAAGAAAATCATCTCCTTAAATGGTAAAGCTTTTAATATTTTACATTGTTCACTTACCACTTTGGAATTTGATCATGTTATAGGTATTCGATCGGCACATGAAGTATGGAAAAAATTAGAAGCCATCTATGAAGTATATGCAAATGAAAGGAGCAACTCAAAAGCATCTACTTCACAAATGGATACAACATCAAATCCAACAACATGGGATAAGCCTTCTACAACCTCCCATGATGAACAAGTTGAACAATGCCTCATGGGCATCGAAGAAGAAAACGAGGTAAGTTCTAAACCCTCTACTTCTTATGACAATGAATTGCAAAATGAATATAGTGATTTGCAAAATGATTATGATGAGCTACAAGATGAATTCCAAAACTTACTTGTTAAATACAAAAATTTGAAAAAGGAATTCAGTGTTTTAAAAAATGATAAGGATAGTTTATTTACTTCCTATGAATCACTATCATGTGCTCACACCACTACTCTTGACAAGGTTAGAAACATTGAGAAAGAAAATAGTACTCTTGTTGAGGATATAAATTGCTTGAAAAATGATTTATCTAAATCCAACTTGAGTGCCGATAGAATGACCAATATTATTGATTGTTGTAATAATTCGAAACTAGAACTTGATCATAAGGCTAAGGGTGTCAATCACATGAAAAAGAATCAAGTCTCTAAGCACGTTAGTCATTATGCTCCTAGAATTATTACATGCTTTTATTGCGGTAAAAAGGGTCATACGGTAAATACTTGTCGAGCTAGAAATAGCTCTAATTATTGTTGGAGACCTAAAAGTCTCAAAACTAATCCCAAAGGACCCAAACACATGAGGGTACCACAAAACAATGTCATATTAGGTACCCGGCGAAATAATGATCAAAGAAAATTCATACCGCCAAGAAGGCATCAAATGACCGTTTCATTTGATCAAAGAAGGAGAAACTATTCTCAACAAAGCCAATTTCCAAGAAGAGGGTACAATCAAAAATGGGAAGAACACAATCCTTGGAAATGGCAAAGACATCATCAACAAGATGATTTTCAAAGAAGAAGAGACTTTCAACAATGAGAAGGCAACAAACTTTGGAAATGGAGTAATCAAAGAAGTCATCATCAACAAAGTGACTTCTCAAAGGGAAGATATCATCAACAATGGGAACGGCACAACCCATGGAAATGGCGTAATTGGTAACCCGTATCTCCCTATTTAAATATGCATTTTATTTTGTTATTATGCATGCTTTTATTTGTGTCTTTATTGCAAAATGAGTTTTCAAATATTTATTTTTTAATTAAGGTCTTCAATATATATTTGTGCTTTTAAATTTTTAAAAAAAGAAGACCTTATATGATGTTTTTAAAACATTTGTTGTGCATTTTTGAAGATCGTAGTATGTTATCATCTCTTATGGATTTTTATGGCATGAGCTTACTTGTGATATCTCTTAGCCTACACTTTTATCATTATGATTTGTGCTATATTTGTTTTAAGAATTGTGTAGGATTTACATATTTTCACAAATGGCCATTTTCGTCATTATTTGTCAAGAAAAGGCATAAATTATCGAGGTACATTTACTTGTGTTATTCTTACTCTTATAGACTCGATATATGTATTGCCATGTGCCTATGTGCTTGTTTTTCATAGTATTTCATACAAATGCCATTAAGAGGATTTTTAGATTTTTTGAAAGGCACTATTCGATATTTGATTGCACATATTTGCTTTGTCAACTTTTGTTCAAATACTTCTTTTAAATGAGGTCTCAATTATATGCTATCGGATTCTCAAATTTCCAAAAGAGACCTTTTGTAGCTTTCTTAAGCTTATTTGAACTTGCATGATTTATTAGACTCTTGATGATATTTCTAAATGCATAGTATGTGTTTCTTGCTTCATGATCTATATATATATATAGTGTCTATTCCAACTATGCTCTTTTGCAAGATATTTTGTGATTGATGATTGAAGCATGTCTTTACACTTGGGCTATTTTTTCTTGCTTATATAAGCGATGCCATTAATGAGTTTGTTTAGTTGTGTAAATGAGAAACGAAGTACTCCAAATATTGTTACCTCGAAACATTTGGATGTAAATGTTCTATTGTGAACACCTTAGACCAATTGGATGCCCTATGATGATAGTAATGAAGTAGACAAAAAGGGTATTCCGGAACAAACTCGATGACCAAGGCAAAACTGGTCGAACTAAAGCAAGGTTAGTAGCTCGAAGGTATTTTCAAGAAGAAGGTAATTGATTTTGATGTAACATTTGCACTCATAGCACATTTAGTAGCTATTTACATTTTACTTGTCCATTCTTGTTTTAAGAAAATTTCAAGCTTTACCAAATGGGTGTTAAATCCAATTTTCTCAATGGTTTTATTCAAGAAGAAGTCTATGTAAAACAACCTCCGGGGCTTTAAATTTTTATAGGCCAAATGATTTTTATAAAAGGCCTTGTATGGTTTAAAACAAGTACCCCATGTATGGTATGATAGACTTAGCTATTTTTGCTAAATGATTTTACAAGAGGTAAAGTTGATACTACTCTCTTTGTTTTTTGAAAAAGGGCAAGATTGTAAACTTGTGCATATTTATGAGAATATTTTTGGTGCTACTAATGAATATTTGTGCAAGATATTTTTCTAAGTTGATACTAGGTGAACTCGAGATGAGCATGATGGGGGAGCTCAATTTATTGCTTGGACTTCAAATTATTCAATGCAAGAAGATGGTTATATATTTCAAAAGAACTCTGAAGGAGTTAAGCATTGAAGAAAGAAGAACTATCTCAACCTCTATGGCTAAAGATTGACAAAGGTTGAGAAAGGCATGTCGGTTGACAAACAAATTCGAGGTATGTCTTCTTGTATTATTCCTATAGACTCGACATTCCATATACCTTATGTTTATATGCTCGACTTCAAAAAATATCCCAACGAATCTCATTAAAGTGCCATTAAAAGAAATTTTCAAATATTTGAAAGGCACTTCTTCTTATGACTTGTTTTATCCAAAGCTTTAAAACGTTCTTATTTTTTCGGGATAACAAGTTCGGTATCTATTATACGGTTATTCGTATTCAAAATTTGGTTCGTCATAATCGAACTAAACATATTGAGATTCGATATATTTTTTAAGGGATTGTGATTTTTAACAAAAACTTGAGATGTGTTTAATTCCGTCTCAAGGATAACTCGCGGACTCTTTGATCGTTAACGCTTGAGTATTTTACCTCATTTCGAGCTTGATTATGACATAATGTATATTGAATGAGGTCTACATTTGCATTTTGCACGTTTTAAAACTTAGGGGCGAAAAATCGGATTTTACGGATCAAATTCGGATTTTGCAAATCAAGCGAGCAGTGGGCAACCAGGGCGGGGGGCGACCGGTCGCCCACTGCTCGCCGTCGCCCTTACCCATGACCGGTCGCCCTAAGGGATTTTTGGTTAAAATGCATTTTCCGGACTTAGCCATTTTTGGCTCTTTTGGTTCATTTTTCGTCCCCTTTGTCATTTTCACACACAATTCACTTCAAATGTGTTTTGTTGCATAAATTATATATCTTGGGGATTGTCTAGCTCGTTTATCATCATTGATGCTCATCTTTACCGATTGAATGGTAAGAATTTCACTCTCTTTAGCTCAATTGGGTTGAACTCTTGAGTTTGTGGCTTATATGTATTTTTCTTAATGCAATTCATATATTTTTGTGATGAGCTTATTGATTGTTGATGATTGACATTTGTTAAATTGCATTTAGTGATGAAAAACTTGGCTTGATTTCATTTACAAGGGCTATATATATCTTTCTCAATTTTTGACGCCCGCCAAGTGTTCGATAAAATGTTTCAATGAAAAATTCATCACCTACATGATTCTCTCGATTTCAAAAGTCTTATACATTTATAGAGATCATGTTTTGCTTATCAAATGAGTTTTCATAAACCTCTACAAGTCGTATGATTCGACTTTTCCCTCTATTTGGTTTATAAGCTTCAATGCTCAAATAGCTCGATACATCAGTTTTGTTGCGCACTTTGATATGAATATATGATGTATTTATCGTGCTAACATTCTTTTTGGTGATTCCAAAGGGGGAGAAACAGGTTATAAGCTCATTAGCTCATAAAAGCTAAGATAAGCTTAACGAAAAGAAGCTATAAGCTATGGCTTCATAAAGCCATAAGTTGTGGATCATATTTAGTCCACTTGGTGCCTTATGGTTATGTATGAATCATGGTCCATTGGTTGTAGTATGGACTTATATACGGTTCTAATGATGTATCTTTGACAGGGGGAGCTTTTAAGTTTTTGATACTTAAGCTCAATATCGAAAAGCTAATATTTTAGCTTATGTTTTTGACAGGGGGAGCATTTGCTATATGTGTTTGAATATCTCTACTCCCATCATTGTGATTATATTGCGTGGAATGTTGTCGCTCACAACGGAAAGTTCCTTTTTACTGGTAAAAATGTTTTGTTTTCAAAATCGACCTCGTTAAAATTGTTTTGGTTTGTAATCATCAAAAAGGGAGAGATTGTTTGATAAATGGTTTTATCATGATTTTGATGATTTTATTTTTATACCAAAACAATGTTTTTAAAGGTTGTCCAAATACTCCTAAATGATTTAAAATGGTTTTAATATTTTCCGGAGTATTTCTACAAGTTTGTTTTTGATATAAATTGGACAACACTTTCGATGATTTTGTGTTAATGTGTTTTTACACCAAAACAATGGTTCTAAAATATTGTCCTAATACTCCCGATCGGTCTAAAATATTTTTACTATTTTTTGGAGTATTTCTTGAAGTTTATTTTCGATATATAATTGGACAACACTTTTGTTTTGAGGCCAATCGGTCGCCCTATAGGGCATCCGTACTGAAAGTTGTGAAAAGCAGTGAATAAGCTATTTCTTTGAAAAAGGCTGGTTGAGGTCAACGGGGTGGTAGACGGTGTGGTCGACCGGTCGGCCGTGGCCGGGTGGCCGTACACTGGGAGCATTTTCTCAAAGAACTTTCTGGACTCGTTTTTGGTTCTCTTTCGGCCATTTGGACATAGGGTCGACGGTCGGACCCTGTCGACGGTCGCCCTGTGTAAATGTGTTTTCTCATTTTCAAACGCGTCTATTTGTGTGACGATCACGCTTCTTAAGTTTAATGACAAAATTCTAACCGTTGTGCGTGAGACAACTTTTCCTTAAATTGTGGAATTGATTTCTAACAGCTATAATCTTGTTTTTAATTGCAATTTTTGTAGAAATCAGATTCCAAGAGGAGCATATCAAGTATCAATCATCTCCTATAAATAGAGGAAGTTTTGAAGCACAACAACATGAGAGAAAACTACAACACAACAAGATACACTCAAGAATACACTTGTTCTTACATTGTCTTATTTCTTGTTGTAATTTGCCTAGCTATTCACTTTCACATTCTTGAGGTCTAGGCTATTCTTGATTACACTTGCACTCAATTGTATTATTCATTTATCGAGTTGTAATCTTGAATTTGTGGTCGTCATTCAAACACAAGATATCCTTGTGAGTGTTCTTGTGGTAAGAACACACTTGGGTGAACTAGGTGTTAGGTGTAAGAAGATTGTGGTAATCTTCTTGTTGAGGTGTTGAAGAGTGTGGTGCTCTTCAAGGTGAAGATTGTGGTAATCTTCACAAGGTGCCGTTTGAAGATTGTGGTAATCTTCAAGAAGAGATTGTGGTAATCTCAAAGGTGGTGTTGAAGAAGAGTGTGGTGCTCTTCAATGTGTTGTAAGTTGAATTTGTATTAATTTTGGTAATTAATAAAATTCTTTTTCTTTGAAATCCATCCCGGATATCTTGGGGTGGTAGAGGATTAGGCCCTAGGTGGGTTGAACCTCTTTAAATCGACGTGTGTTGTTTACATTCCGCACCTTTATTATTGTCTTTGAGCATTCGGTTCGAAAAAGAGAGTAAAATCGAAAAGATGGAGATAATCTATTCACCCTCCCCTCTAGATTATCGTAGCCGCTTGGACTTACAGTGTCGACCGGTCGACCTGGTCTTTTTCAAGTTCGTCTCATTTTTTGTTCCAAAATTAATCTTGAGGTACGGGTTGCCCTCTACGGCTATCGGTTGACCTCGAGACAGAAATATTGTCCAATTTTTGTCAAAAATAAAACTCAAGAAATACTCCGAAAATTTAGTAAAAATATTTTAAACCAATCGGGAGTATTTAGGCAACATTTAGGAACCTTGTTTTGAAGTAAAAACTTATAATCATAAAATCATTAAAAGTGTTGTCCCATTTTATCTAAAATAAAACTTGAAGAAATACTCCAGAAAATATTAAAATCATTTTAAATCATTTAGGAGTATTTGGACAACAATTAAAAACATTGTTTTGGTGTAAAAATAAAATCATAAAAATTAAGATAAAAACATGTATCAAACATGGATATCGTTGCGAAGTGTGTAGACATGAAGTTTGGCAGCTTCCATCAGTTGTCCAAAACCAAGCTGATAGCCATGGCTGCGATCATGGAAGAGAAGCAGATCAATTTGAATTCATTTACAGCAGACTTTGCCAGAATATTGGCAACAAGTCTTTCAAGGAGGATGGATCCTTTGGAGGATCACTTGGCTATGGCCTAGTCATTGGCCATCTGATGGAGGTGAAGGGTGTTCCCCTTCGACATGGAAAGCCATTCCATGTCAACAAGAAGATGTTTTGGGCCAATCTCTCCAGAGCCCAGAAGAGAGCCTATGCCAAAAGGGCTGACACCAGTAAGGGGGAATGAGCTGACCCCGTCGACACAGCTGCGTCCTCCCCTTCTTAAAAGAGAGTTGCCCATGCAGCTGGAAAGAAGAAAGCTACCCCTGCAGCAAAGACAAAAGACGCACCTACCCCTGCAGTCGTGTCTCCTGCCCACGCAGCCGAGGTGGAGAAGGAACCCCAAATACCTTCTCCGACCATCAAAAAAAAGAGGACTGCCAAGCCAAGAAAGGCAGCTCCTCAGTCAAAGACAAAAGATCCACCGGCCCCCGCCGCCGAGGAAGCTGAGAAAGAAGTATCTGAACCAGAACTTCCTCTGGTGAGGACAAAAAGAAGAAGAAAAATTACCAAACTCTCGGAGCTTGAGAAGACAGCTGAGTCTGCCACTCAGCTGGAAAAAGTCTCTGAGACTGCTGAAGAAGTGCAGTCTCCCGAAGTTATTGATGAAACAACCAAGTCTGCTGAGGCCGATCAGCATAGGCAAAAAGAAGACCCAGGTGTGGATAGAGCAGTGAGGAAGGAAGAGGCAGACCGACGGCAAAATCTCCTGACAAAAGAGTTGTGTCTCCACCTGCCCCCGATGCTACCGAAGGTAAAGAGCAGCAGAATTTGCTACATTCTATTCCTAAGAAGGAAGGCCAACAAGAGGAGAATGATGATGATGACATATTTATGTACTCTCTCTTGTACCCAGACATCCAGAGCCGTCTGCGAGAGTGGAGGAAATGGAAGCTGAGTCACTCTAAGGCGCAGTTTGAACATCCCGGATTTATTGAAGAAGAAGAAGAGAAACTATTCATGTTTCTTAAAGTTGATATCGTGTTGCAAGCCCTGGATGAGGATAACTGTATTAATATGCTGCAAATTCTCCAGGAACAAGAAAAGGCTAGAGCAGCTGAGGAAGCAGAGGCTCGTGACAAAGCCCGCATTTGTACTCTCACTGGAACCAGCGAACATACTCATCCTCACATTGACATGCTCTCGGATAGTGATAAGGACGTGGAACCTGTTGCTATAACGGAGGAGTTGGAAATGCAGCAAACCATGTGGGAATCCAGATTAATGCATGAGCAACAGCTGAGGGAAGGACCAGGAGAGTCTTCCGAATCTCAGCTGGAATTCGACCCGTTGGGAGTGGTACAGCAGATTTCCATAGTTATTGATGCAACCACTTCCCATCTCAGAGATCGGATCTAAGGGAAATGGTGATGACACTGGGTATTTGGGCACCCAAGTTGAGCCAACCCCTGTTGAAGGTGTCTTACCACACCGCCCCAGTGAGCACTCAAAGGAAGCGGTGGGAGTCTAGAGCGAGTGACCTCACCATCGATCCTCGGTGGTGTGCCGGTGAGGAAAACTCACTCCACTGCTGCTATGACTAGGTCGGAGGTTGCTGAGATGACTCCATAATGCGAAAGGAGGTAAAGTGGAGAAGGAAAAAGAAATAGAACAACAACAAGTTGTCAAGCGAAGCTCGAGACGATTCGTTTGTCTCAATTTGAAGTGCCAATGACTATGCGGTGAGGATCTTTGGCGATGCGATCGAGGCATAGGATGGATCTGCCCCAGGAGTTAACACTATGGGCAATGAAAGTGCAATCCAAGGAGTTGAGACTCCTATGGATGCCACCGTAGAAGACCCTAAGACAACTGCGTCTGTCAAAAGGAATGTACAAGGCCTTGCTGCAGTTGAGATTGCAGGAGGTAATGAAGGCCTGTGGGAGGTTGAGACTTCCCTGGTAAAAAGAGGAAATCACGAGAACATCCCTCATATTCACATTGAAGAAACTGAGAAGGAGATAAGTGCTCTTCATGATTCCCAAGACAACCCTGGCATATCTTTTCTGGGATCTGAAGATGAAGTTGAGTTCACCCCTACTGCACATCAAAAAGACTCAGCTGAGGATGTTCTTCTAAATGCGAGTAAGCTAGACCTCAAAGTCGCTCGACAAACATTCAATTTTGATGATGAGCAAACCCTCAAGTCTCATCATCTTGGAGTGATGCTACGATATGGCGAACGATCAACTCAAAAGGACAAACCGGTGAGACCGAAGAAGTTGTTAAGGCAGTGAGGCTCGGCCAGGTGAGTCAATACCATCAAAGGCCCAGGTGAATCATAGTCAACATGAGGCATCAGCTACTGATAGAGACCACCTTGCACACAATATCTCAAGTGCGAGGCGATCTTATGAAGAAGTATTTCCGTTTTCTCATGAGTGCCCATGCTCAAAGAAGAAAGCGCAAGAGAACAGGATCTCACCTTGTCAAGAAGATCCCGTAATTCCACTGATTCGATTGTGCCAGTTGATTTCAATTTTGAAGCAGAGTGGCCGGCAGCTAACTTAAGTCAGACAGCTGAGATGCGTGAAATCTTCAAGAAGATCTGTGAAGAGATTGAGAAGATTGAACGGCACCAAGCCTCTCTCGACATGCGCTGGGCCGAGTAGAGATGCCACTCTCACAGCAAATTTGAGAGGAGTGGTGGTCATAATAAGGGAATGGTCTCAACAGCAGAGTGCCATGCGTCTCGAGCAGGTTCGCTACTTCAAGGCACTATACAATCGAATGCTGATCTGGAATGCTGACAATGCCGACATGAAGGCAAGGATGCAGACCTATATGGAGAGATTGCATGTCTCCCATACAAGCGAGATGGAATTCTGCGTGAATTTCATTGCAAAGAACTTCTATGCGTAGAGGAGAATATGAATGCCAAGTTCGGCCTTCTTATGGCCATTTGAAATGACCCAGTGGGCCGAGTCCAAAGCCACCCACTCGAGTTTCAAACATCATACTCCGCGGCCGACTCAAGCGGAATTCAGCCATCGGCCCATTTGGACTTCATGCTTTTTGGGATATTTCAAGGGTTCCTCTCTCCTTTGATGATGCAAAAAGGGGGAAGAGGAATACCAAAAAGAGTTTGAAGGAGAAAGTCATTTGTAGAAAAGGCAGGATCACATTTGTTGAGAAGAGAAAAGAGAAGGAAAAGGCTGTTGAGGGGAAAGGTCAAAGGATATGACCTTAATGTTTCTTTGAAACCCTCGGCAAGGTCATGTCACGACCAAGCATAATCAGCAAACTTCATGTAACTCGCCACTCTATCACTCTGTTGTGCCCATGTCTCATAAAAAAAAATTGTAGAAGCGAGAGATGAAGGATTTCGATAAAAGAACGGATGGCCGTGTTGAAGAGATGTTAAAATAATTTGTAGGCATTCCAGCGAGGAAAAGATACGAGATGCCATTCGGATGACGGACAAGAGCAAGATCTGTTGAAGAATTAAAAACGCTCGAGTCCGAAGGATACTTCAAAAACATGTCCATAGCCCAAACCAGGACTTATCTTGGGAAAAAGGTTTGAAGTTTGTGCGAAGAAGGCGACAAGCGACGGACTACTAGCGATCACTCTGCTGGTCACTCGATGGTAAGAAGAAGACTCGGTGCAATACACGCCCGGAGGAGGAGGAAGAAGTGGCGGTAGAGGCTTTATACCTAGACCTCTACCCAAAATATTGAATACATAGATCCAGGAAAGAAGGGAAGGATCTATTGGGTTGGGTATGATGAAGTAGCTAATCTGGAAGTGAAGAGGAAGAATGCTAAATATGTAAAGAGGATTGAAGAGGAAAACAAAAGGCAAGATCAGCTGTGGCAAGAAAGACAGGAAAGAAAAAGAAAAGATGAATCTGCGAAGAGAGCTTACGAGAAAAAAAGAAAGCGGTGAAGAAGAAAAGAAAAGAAAAAGAGTGTGAAGAGAGAGTGAAGAAGAAAGAAGGAGGCAGCGAAGGCGATGAAGTGTTGTTGTCAACCCCTTCATGTATTTTACTTTTGTAAATACATATGTATGTAAGTCTTCTGTACATTGAATAAGAAATTTGTTATTTCTATATTTTTGTGTAGATATAGAATACTATGTTTGCTCTGATACACATTATGCTTGATTGTGTAAAGGACAAGAATGCTATGATCAATAAAAAGATTGATTCTACGCATACATTCATTGTTTCTGCATTGTTTGTATGTATCTTTGCTATTTACATATTGTTTGTATGTATTTGAGTTTTGGCATCATCAAAAAGGGTGAAATTGTTGGGAATTTTATTGTTTAGATTTTGATGAATGCCATGTAAAACTTGGACTAGAATGTTGGCACCCAATTTTCCTTGTAGTTTACATTGTACTAGATAGGGTTGTACGAGTTGAGTCAAGTCAGTTATGCTGGATATACAAGAAGTCAACTGAAGACTAGGATGAAGACTCATTTGTGAAGCGGTGAGTATGGCAAGGACTCGACTGAAGGAGTATCAGCTGAGACACAACTGTATGGAGAGTCAATCAAGTCAACTCAAGAAGCCAAGTCTCAAGTTGAAGTGACAGATGAGTCATCCATTGATTGGAAGTTAACTCAAAGTCACCTGGGGAATAAAGGATTTGCGATCAAGTCAAGACGGCGAAAAGAATCCGTTGCCGAAGTCAAGGAATTTACTTAAATAAGTAATACTTCCATGTTGCCATGTCTTAAAGTGCTCGATCCCGAAAGCGTGCAAAAGGAATAAACCAATGGGAAGCCTTTGCGCACCTCGTGTCGATTCTAAAAGTGAACATTCATTTAATACGAGGAAATGTCAACATCAAGGCGCAACAAGACAAACCAACGAACACAAGTGACTTTTGAAAATCAGCCTATCTCTTCAACGGGCGATTTTTGAAAGCTTGCTATAAAAGTGAGGAATCTCATTGAGAGAAGGTTACTGAGGCAAGGAACAATCAAGCAATTATACAAATTTGTAACTTTTGTATTATATTTTCAAGTTATTCATGCAAATCCTCAAGCCTAAATCTTGAAGGAAATCGATCAACACTAAGTTGTGAAGGAAAGACAACTTCAAACTGTTGAAGAGGAAACTTTTGAAGAAGCAAAAGAGGTCTACAATCAAGGAGGATTGTAGAAAGGTTAGTCGAACCAGTCTCAAGTTATTGGAGGGCTTCGTGATCAAATCCAAGAAGCTTGAGCAAGTTATTTGAAGTAGCAAAGGCAGTAGCCCTGTGAAGAAGCTAAATCGGACGAGAAGCAATTTGAGTGATCAAGGCATCTCGGACCGAGTCCCAAAGGAGCAAGTCATTTGTGTGATCAAGATTTGTATACGGGTGATAACCACTTTGTACTGTTTGATCATTACTTAGTGGATTCCTCCAGGAGTTGGAGAAGAGAGGAGTAGAAGAATTACCCCATCTTCGAACCTCTATAAAAATTATTGTGTCATTTACATTTTAGCATTTTATTTCTGCATACATATCACTTTACATCTGCTGATAATTTGCTATCCAATTGATAATTAACAATCAAGTGTTATAACAAACTTAAATCAAATTCAAGGGTGTTAAGTCTTCCACTGAAAATCTCATCACAGCCAAGTTAAGGTTTAGCCTAAACAGCTGAGTTATTCTATCAACATCTCTTTCGAGTAGTGGCTAACTCTGCTGATTAACTAACTTAGATGTCCATCAAGGACTAAGTTGTGTAATTAACTCTGTAATATTTTAAAAGGACTAAAAGCGAAAAGTTGGTAAGGTGTATTCAACCCCCTCCCCTTCTAAACCTTACTCACACCCCTTGGGACCTTCAGAAATCAATGAAATGAACGAAGTGTTGAGAATTACATATTGCACCACTAATACTGTCGTCATCGAAACCATGTTTGCTAGTCACCGGAATCAATTTTTGGTCCCAAGTTAATTCTGCCGAGTTATGGGTATGTGTGTGACTCGAAATGGTGTAAAATGGCTTAAGGGGCATTTCAGGTTTTCACATGTCAATATGGCTAAAACATATGTGTTTAAAAAAATGACTAAAAATTATGTGTTTAAAAAAAAGCTAAAAAACAGTTTAGAGTATAAGGAATGGCTAAAAACTCGGGGCACTGAAACATATATCGTTATTTTAAGGAACTCATATGTCTTAACTACATTAATTAGTAGAAAAATCAATGGGGTTAGCCCAGTGGCCATGAGTATTACTCGCAATGACGAGACTCAGGTTCGAGTACCTACAATGATTGGGCCGATCTTTTTCAAAAAAAAAATGCATTAGTGGAAAATTCAATATGCTGCGTCAATTACTTAAATGAATCAATTTTTTTTATAAATGAACTATTGATAAGGGGAAATCATTCGAAGTTTCGAAATCAACCCTATATACTAAAAGAAAAAACAAGCTGCCACATGTCTTCACCTGAGCAATTTAGTACACGTGTCAATACCTTATTCTTCCAAATCCATGTGTCACCTTCATATTTAGCCATGTGGCAAACCATGACACCACCTTATTCTTCCAATTATATATTGATTTACTATATCAATTTACTATCAATTTATCATCAACTTAATAATTAAATTTCCTATTTCCTTATATAACTATTAAAATCCAGTCAAACATTTAATCAATAAATTAAATAATCCCAAAAATCAAGGATATAAAATTAGGAAGTTATTTTTGATTTTTCAAATTAATTGTGAATTAAATATTATTATGATACAAAAACCAAGGATATAATTTCAATTATTATCTTTAATACTTATTATACTTTTATTTTTATTTAAATCATTTACGGGGGTATAACAATTATATTTAATATATTTTTTGAGCATGACAATGATTCATTATTTTTACCATAACTAATTTATTAGCTTTTGTGCGAAAGCAAATTACGGCCAAATATTTGAAATTAACACAAATAATGAATTTTATAGAGATTTTTCTCTTTTCCAGAAAACATTCAAAAATCGAAATTGCACTCTTTCAACCATTTCATACATTTTTCATTTTTGTAGTTTTTTTGTCAGCATAGACTTACTTTATTGCTAAAACCTTCCAACATGAACATACCCCAGCAATAAGAAAAAAAAAATTAATAAGTTCCTTTCGTGTGTGTGTGTGTGTGTGCGCGTGTCATAGTTTGTTATATGAAGACATGCATGCTAATTGTTGGACGACTCTAGAATGTTGTTTGAAACATGATTATTTTATGCATTCCTAGCCCATGAGCATAAAAGCATGCATGATTTCTATTTATTTCATTTGGTATTTTAGTATACTATTCACTACACAAGAAAATTTCAGTTTACCAACAGAATTTATCGATAAAAATGATTTTGTCACTAAATTTTACAATTACCTACAAAATACCAATAGAATAAAAACATTTTTTCCCAAATTATCTTGACAATTACAAGCAGTTTTTCAATTATCGATGATTTTTTGTTGGTATTTATCAACCGTTTTAGATTCTCTAGGTAAATATTTACCTACATTAATGATTTTACCTACACTTTGTAATTTTCTTGATACTTACCTATAGGTTTTTCTATAGGTAAACTAGTTTTTCTTGTAGTGCTAAGTGAATTTCACATGCATATATAAAATGATGTCACCATTATATACATGATATTGTACAAGATGAAATACCATAAGAGATCGGGACTGACCCATAAGGTATGTTCATCGATCAACCATTTATGAACCGCAACCAAAATGCTCTTTTACGGTTGTAGTTAACCATGGCCCCTGTCGAGCACACAAGATCGTTTATTACGGCGTTTCTATGTTGTCTCAATACGCCAAATGAATATCATGCGTGTAAAATGATATTATTATTGTACACATAACATTTATATAATATATCAAAATACCAAATAAATAACATAGAGAATAGAAGATTCAGACTGCTAGTTGAAACCTTATACGTACATTGCATTTTAAAAATTAGCAATCATCTAGATATTTGCATTCGATTATTTGCAAATGAAAGCAACAATAAACATATATTCTTAAAACAACCAAACCTTAATGTTTTTCAATAAATGAAAATATATATAAAGAAAGAAAAATCTTGATCACAAGCCGACTAGATAGCAAAAAGTTGGGGCCTCATTAAAACCTTCGGGGTAAAATAAAAAACCCATGGAAGGAAAAGAGTACCCCATGGCCCCATAGTCAAAATAAAAACTCGAAAGTTCAAAACCTATCCGAGAAAAACAAAGATAAAACTAAGTAACAAATCTATATTGTGACGCCAATATAGTCATCGGTGAGTAAAGAAATTATATCCATCGGAGGAGTGTCCCTCCGGGGAAGGCGGACCATCGAACTTGCTAAGTTGATGCGGCCATCTATTTCTTTCTCGATAAATGTGAGAAATGACAAAATCAATCTGCGATAGCAAGTGTAAAGTGTATCTCCATTTGCTCACGAAGCCACCACGGAATGGAACCAACCTTGAGCCGTAAAATATCAACCACAAGTGGAATCTGATTCTAACCAAAGGCGGCCTTGACCTTTAGTAAAAGCAATAAAAATAGCTAACATGGCCGCCATTAATTCAGCCTCAAATACACAACAAACACCACAACATTTAACAAAACATCCCTAAAAAGCCCCTAGATGTACGAAAAATCCTAGAGGCCTTCTTTGAGTCTGGTGCGCCTCTGCCTTTTGCCATACGTATTAATCTTGATCAACTCGGGAAGAGGTAAAGACCAGTCAATACGGGCGATTTTAGGGGCTTTTAAAGGGTGTCTACTACATGAAGTCTCACGAAGACAAACAATGTTAGCTTCATCATTATTCATGCAACTCGGTCCATCATGGAAGACTCCACAGTAAGAATGTTTTTGAAGTTGTACAATAGCAGCATCAACATACCAAGGTTTATCATTAAAAAAGAACTTATTGTGGATGTGCCAAATGAGCCAAATACATGAGATAAAAGCCACACGTAACAAAATAAATATGATCGCTAAACCTAAAGGTCATCGCCTGAATCAAGAATTCGTTAAAACTAAGAGCAAATCGAAAATTAATCGCAAAGGCATCAAAAATCCACTTCCAAAGCACCCCTGCAAAAGTACAAGAAACAAATATGTGATCAATAGATTCAGAATGAGCATGACATAAACAACATATCAAAATCCCAATGAAGCCTCTATCCCGTAGAACATCCAAAACCGTGAGGCAATCGAAGATGGCTCTCCAAACAACGATAGACCTCCTTTCTAGAATATGGAAAGACCAAATACAAGAGTCCCATTCAATAGATGGAAAATAGGATTATAAATATAAGTTTGCAGATTTAGATGAAACATCTTCATCCATAGAGTGTGTCTAGATCCTCTTGTCCGATGGCATCAGAACAATCAGGAAACAAACAATATCCCGAACTAAATATATATACATCTCCACAAAAGAAATCGTGAAATGCCATGAATCCTCAAAAAATGAAATTCGAAATGCAATGGTAAAAATAATGCCAATACTTAAGCGGAATACCGATTCTATCAGCAATAGTGTAAGCCAGCCAATTATCGAGCCAAAACAAAACTATAGAATTATCTCCCAGAAACACTAATGTATTATCAAAGTTTAGGGGATATTTATACAACAAAACCTATAAATTGAGGAACATGCTCAAAATAAATGTTCACACAATACCAAAAAAAATGTTTAGTGACGCTAATTTAAATTTTCACTTCGTGACATTTATTAGCATCATAATGTACATTACCTATGCTTTTGAAAGTGTCATGAGTTGCGTTGTTAGATTTTTTGTCACGAAAGTATCCATGACACAAATCTATAAGTAGGTAAGATCCATTTCTAATGCTTTTAATCAAATACGTCATTATGTGGTGATACTACTTTATGTCACGATACTAAAAATTTACCATATTTTAATGAAACTTTCTTTGATGCTAAAACCGCTATTAAATTTAAAACGCTATTAAGCTTGCATCTTTAAAGTAGCGGCGCTTTTGAAAATTAGTATCATTGAAGTTGTGACGTATTTACATTAATTTCTATTTTTAAAAATTGATTACAAGTCAATTTATTAATTTTTTAAAAAAATAAACTAAATATTTAATTTTAATTATTTTGAATATAAGTGTTGTTAGAAAATTATGCACCACATGATCTTTAATTATTTACTCTCTTATGATCATTCTCCACGCGTTTATCTTTTGATGTGGGATAGGTATTATAATTTTTCACTTTGTGACCCTTTTTAATAAGGGTCATCACTTTAATGGCAAATAATCAAAGAGTACGTAAATCATAAAACCTTGGTGTGCACATAAGTAAAATCTAAAGTGTCTTCAATTTTATGACACTTTTTGCTAAGGTTCTTATTTTAAGGACGCAACTAAAAAACCGTAAATAAATTTATAAATATTGTGACACTTAAAAAAAAGTCAGTGGTTTTATTAAAATAATGATACTTCAATAAAAGTTTAATTAAATTGACGTTTTTTAACATTTTTTAGTAAGTGTATGTACTTTTTCCAATTTATAACGCTTTTTAATAAGCTTGTGTCGTCCTTATTGGTGTTGGATAAACTGGATAGTGTATATTTGAATGGCCGAAGAAAATCGAGCAGAGTAACAGAAATTCGAGGCAAGAGTTGGACTCTTTGTCTTTAAGACGAAATTGCCCCGCTCATGGTGTTAACGGAAAGTGGCAATCGCCTCCCAAGATACAATGACTTACATATTGTGATAGCAACACTACAAATCACAAGACACTTCGAACTTTTTTAGTATTTCGAACTCTCAAGACTTTTATGCAGTATGCTACGAAAATTTTGAATTTTTCTGATGATTTAAATGAATTCTGGGGACTGCTTTATATAGAGCTTCTGGTGCCTTCTGATTTGGGTGCAACCCCTGATCCGGATCAGTCTTGACCGTCAGATCATGCCATGTGGTTAATAATTGCGATCTGATGGTCCTGATCGTATCTGCCTGAAGGAACATACCCTTTGGCATACACCTCTGCACGCTAGACAGTCGTGTCTAGTCATGGTGTCTCGTCAATGAGCAGATGCATCCAATCAGCACCACATGTCACCACTCGGACGATTATGCCAAGTCATCTGCCACGAGTGCATACCGCCACATCACCAAGCCCGGGTGAACCCTGGTTCGATTTTCTAAAACTTTAAGGCTCCTCAAAGCTCCTCGTGATGATACGTATGTGCGAAGTGCAAAGTGTGCCTCTAAAGTGCTCAATGTGACTATGTGCGATGTGCACGGGCCTAAACCCAGCTCCGATGCGGATGGTGCTCTACACCGTCCTCGGTGCCCTTTGAGCTATCCAAAGGCTAGTCAAAATTGACTTGGTCCACTAGAGTGTACTATAAGGAGTTCCACATGATTACTCCTTACTAGTGGTGAAACTCTTTATTAACTAGTCAAACATTTAATATGTTTCTTATGTGGGATATGGCTTTCCATATTCCCACCCTTTTATATTCCATATATGAAATCACTTTAAGTGGCCAATTTCATGCATTTATTTCTCATTCACCTGACATTAGATTTGATAAATTCAAAATGCTAAACTCATCTACCTGCGGCGTAGATGACGTTTATCTCATTTATTTCATACATCGAATAAATGAACCCACTTAAATAATTGGTCAAAATTGGGTCAAAACCCGATTTATAAAAACCAATTCAACAATCCCCACATGAATGAAAATAAATGCATATGAGTATGCGAGACACTAAGAGAATTCAAGCGGAAAGCTATTGCATCGGGAGAGGTAGCTTGTGGCTTTGAACCTTCCTTAGTGGAATATTATCAGTTTACTAGGCGGCATGTGACGCGATGTCTTGAAGCTGTTGTTTGTTTATGTAAACCAAACAACAAACATCCACACAACATTTTTCCTAACACCATTTGGTTCTCATGGTTGTGTCCATTTTGTACTGGACAACATCTTGATTCATAAGTGTTTATTTGAAAGCGATCGTCTTCATACTTATATAGGTGATCTCCTATTAAGAGTATCCTACCATACTCCACTTCTTTAAAGTATAGGAATCATTAAAAGTTTATAACTTAACCTCACCATATTCAGCAGGTTTATAACATGCTCCAAGTGTTTATCCGAATATTTATAACTTAGTTGTCCCATTGAACCAAGGTCTTGGGATCTCCAATTCACTTTACCGCTATGAACACTCTTATTTTGTGGATTTTAAGCCCATTCATTTCGATAAGCAGTGTACTTGATCTCTATTCAAACCTTTAGTTAACGGATTCGCTAGGTTTTCTTTCAATTTCACATAATCGATTGTAATAACCCCATTTGAGATCAGCGCTACAGTGGTGTTATGTCTTTGACGTATATGTCGAGACTTACTATTGTACATACTATTTTGAGCCCTTCCTATAGTCGACTGACTATCACAATGTATCATGATTGCAGCCACCGGCTTAGGCCAGCAATGAATATCCTCTAAAAAGTTACGAAGCCATTCCGCTTCTTCACCAGCTTTATCCAAAGATATAAACTCTGATTCCATCGTGGATCGAGCTATACACATTTGTTTAGAGAATTTCCATGACACCGCTCCACCACCAATAATAAAAACATAACCACTAGTGGACTTGGAATCGTTTGAGTCAGATATCCAATTAGCATCATTGTATCCTTCTAATACAGTTGGATATCTCGAGTAATGTAATCCTTAATTTAAGGTGAGTCTTAAATACCTAAGAACCCTTATCAATGCCTTCCAATGGTCATTTCCAGGATTACTCGTAAATCTATTTAATTTATTAACTGCGTAGGAAATATCCGGGCGTGTGCAGTTTGTTACATACATTAGACTGCCAATAATCCAAGAATATTCTAGTTGAGATACAGGCTCACCCTGATTTTTAGCTAAGTGTAAGCTTAAATCAACAGGCGTTTTAGCTAGAGGATTGTCATAAGCAATTAACTTTCGAAGTACTGTCTCAGTATAATCAGACTGTGATAAAACAAGTCCATCAGATGTTTTAGAGATTTTAATTCCCAGAATAACTTCTGCTACACCCATATCTTTCATATAAAAATATTTGGTCATTATTTTCTTAGTATTCATGATTATATCATGATTACTACCCATAATTAGCATGTCGTCAACTTAGAGACAGACAATCACATAAGCATTAGGCGTGTCTTTAATGTAAACGCATTTATCACACTCGTTAATTTTGAAACCATTTGACAGCATAGTTCTGCCAAATTTTCCGAGCCATTGTTTTGGGGCTTGCTTAAGGCCATACAATGACTTAATGAGTTTGCACACCTTCTTCTATTGCCCAGGAGCAACAAACCCTTTGGGTTATTCCATGTAGATTTCCTCTTCTAATTCACCATTTAGAAAAGCCGTTTTCACATCTATTTGGTGTATCTCAAGGTTATGCAATGTTGCAATAGCAATGAGAACTCTAATAGATGTGATTCTTGTCACAGGTGAATACGTATCAAAGAAATCAAGGCCATCTCTTTGTTTAAATCCCTTAGCTACTAATCTGGCCTTGTATTTATCAATAGTTCCATCAGCTTTATATTTCATTTTAAGGATCCACTTGCATCCTAAAGGTTTATTTCCTGGTGGGAGATCTACCAACTCCCTAGTATGATTTTGCATAATGGAATCTATCTCACTATTAATAGCTTCTTTCCAGAATGGAGCTTCTGGACTGGACAATGCTTCACCAATTGTCCTTGGTTCATTTTCTAACACATAAGTCAGAAAATCTGGACCAAAAGACTTAGTTATTTTGGCCCTTTTACTGCGTCTTGGTTCTTCATCACTTTTATGATCACCATCAGCAGTATCACGTGTTCTTTTGCCAGAATTAGCTTCTTTCCTTTCTTGACAAAGAAATACGTCTTCGAAAAATACAGCATTCCTTGTTGTACCTTCTTGTACACCTGGAAATGCTTATTTGTGAACTAAAAATTGATATGCACTACTGTTATTTGCATATCCAATGAAAATGCAATCGATCGTTTTAGGCCCTATCTTGACTTGTTTTGGCTTAGGTATTTCTACTTTAGCCAAACACCCCCATACTTTCAGGTATTTGTAAGAAGGTTTTCAACCTTTCCATAACTCATACGGAGTTTTATCTTTATTTTTGTGTGGTATTTTGTTAAGAATGTGGTTAGCCAAGAGAATTGCTTCCCCCCACAAATTCTGAGGTAAACCCGAATTTATCAAAAAAGCATTCATCATCTCTTTCAGAGTTCGGTTTTTGCGTTCAGCAATACCATTTGATTGTGGGGAATAAAGAGTTGTCGTTTGATGAATGATACCAGAATCTGAGTAAAATTCATCAAAAGGAGCTCCATATTCTCCACCTCTATCACTTCGAATTATCTTAATTCATTTGATAAGTTGATTTTCAACCTCATTCTTATAGCTTTTAAAAGCTTCTAAGGCCTCATCTTTACTTCTTAAAAGATATACATAACAATATCTTGTACAATCATCGATAAAAGTAATAAAATACTTTTTCCCACCTCTAGTTTGCACAAACTTTAAATCACATATATCACTGTAAATTAACTCTAGAGGTTATGTTTCTCTTTCCACCAAGTGGAATGGTGTTTTGGCTATTTTTGCCTCAACACAGATTTCACACTTGATGTGAATCTATTTTAAAGTTAGGTAGTAATTCCAAGTTTACTAACCTTTTCAAAGTGTTAAAATTCGCATGTCCTAATCAAACATGCCATAAATTTGAACACTCGAGCAAATAAGAAGAAGCATTAATTTTATGGCTTTCAAAGTTTCGGTGTACACTCATTGCATTCATTTTGAACAGTCCATTATCTAAGTACCTTTTCCCTATGAACTATCCATTTTCATTAGTACAAACTTTTGAGCCTCGAATATTAATCTAAACCCTGCCTTGACCAACAATGATCCTGACACTAAATATTCTGAATATCTGGAACATGAAGGACATCAATGAGGGTCAGCTCCTTGCCCGAGGTCATTTTCAGCACCACCTTGCCTAGACAGACAATTTCAGAAGTTGCATGATTTCCCATATATAACTTCCTTCCATTGATAGGAGTATACATTGAGAACATGTCTTTGTCGGAGCATATGTGGCGTGTAACACCTGTGTCCACCCACCATTCTCTCGGGTTATCCACCATGTAGCACCTGTTAGCTTCAAACACAACAGCCGAGAGATTAAGATCGGACATATCAATTGGTATTGATTTGTCCTCGGTCACATGCACCTGGTTCCGATTGGCTTTCTTAGGAAGACGGCAATCTTTAGCCTTGTGATTTGGCTTTCCACAGTTGAAGCAGTTCCCTTTGAACTTTTTAGCCTTCCCCTGTTTCTGACTATTCCCTGGGTGCTTCCTCTTCTTGCTAGCATTGGGATCCACCAAGTTTGCCTTTGCCTCCATTGGAAGCTTTCAAGACTTAATTTCAGACTTGCGATTGTCTTCTTCAATTCGCAATCTGACAATTAAATCTTCAAACCCCATCTCTTTCCGCTTATGCTTCAGGTAATTTTTAAAATCCTTCCACAGAGGCGGTAGCTTTTCGGTAATGGCAGCTACTTGAAAGGATTCACTCATAACCATTCCTTCTATATCGTGCAGAATTATGAATTTCTTGAACCTGGCTGATCACCGTCTTGGTGTCAACCATCTTAAATTCTAGGAATTTCCCGACAACAAATTTCCTTGTACCAGCATCTTCCATTTTATACTTCTTCACTAAAGAGCTCCTGACTCTTTAGCAATCTTTCGAACAATACACATTATACAATGATGTGTTGTCGATCTGTTGAGAATGTAGTTCTGCATAGGAAAGTCGCTTTGACTCCAAGCATCGACGCCATTCTCTTGTCCTTATCAGTCTCCTCTTCGCCCACAGTTGGGGCATCCTGTCGAATCCACAGGGAATAATTATCGAATTATCGCTAAGTACTATAATATAGTAGTCTAACTTTATTTAGAAATTCAATATTTGATGGAGTTGATTATACTAAAAATACCAAAACTAAATCAAGAATATGAAAATATCAATGAGTTTATCTAAATGATTAAATGAATTCTAGAGGTATGATGAATCTAGTTATCCCTTATGTTATCAATATGGTTTATCAATCATCAATTACCAATTTATAAGTCAAGATTTCTACAATAATCATTCCCTCTCTCAAGTACCAAATGATTTTAGATTCAATTGGGAAATCAATATCTCTATAAAAATCACCAATTAAAATCTCAATAAAAGCTATGAATCTTGATAAAAGACTTCAAAGGATTCACAAATCTCTCAATTCCATGAAATCCTAGGTTATGCTATTCCAAGGTCATGTATTCAATTACCTTTCTCAAGTGTCAAATCAAATACACCAAACAATCTAAATTATTGATCAAGTAATTTAGAAGCAATAGATCCAAATAGCACAAATAAATTGATAGATCCAGATTGACAAACCACAATCTCAAAACATAAGTTCAAACATAGATTACATCATTCCTCTAGAATTATAGAGTTTAGCTCATGATTAAAGAAAATGAATCCATGAAAATACAACAATACATCTTACAAGATATGAAGAAAGCAACAAAATAAGAACAAGAGTAGAGAGATCTTCTCTATTTCTAGATGATAGAAGCCTCCAATCTTCTTCTCCAAATTCTTCTCAAGATGCTCCAATCCTTCTTCCTTGTCTTGTAGCTATTTTTCTTGTCTTCCCAAGGGTTTCAAGATACCCTAATTTCAAGCCCCAAGGCTAGTATATATAGTCCACAAAAATCCAAGAAAGGGGTAGGTGAGCCTGGGAAATTCTGCCCCGGGCGCTGCGGCGCCAGGGCGCATAATGGATGGCTGGGCGCCATCAATCACGTAGGCAACTTACCGCCCGGGCGCTGCAGTGCCGGGTGTTGGGCGCTGCAGCGCCCACATGCATGCTCCCCACCTGCATGCCCTGTCGCGGGCGCTGCAGCTCCCGCCCGTCCTTGGCCAAAGTGCGATTTTTTCCTTCTTTATACGCGATTTCTTCTTTCTTCGAGCCATTTTTCATCGTTTTCTTCATTTCTCGGCTACCAAATCTGTATTGACTCTACATTGACACTAATTGAAATAAATTGGACTCTGACGACTCTAAAAACACCCAAAAATAAAACCAAATTCTAATCTAAAATACTCAAATTAGTTGGTAAAATACCAATTTAACAAATACCCCCAAACTTAAGCTATTGTTTGACCTCAAACAATTATAACTCCAAAATGAAAGACAAACAATGCAACAACACAAGCAACTACAAAACTCCATAAACCAATAAAATTTGTCTAAAACCTCATTTCACTATCAATCAAGCATGCATTTTAACATTGTGATCAAATGTGTTGAGTATTCATGAAAATTCCGTTTACATTATTCAAATTGATTTACGCAATCAAACGTTATCAAGATGATCCACTTCTAAGTATCAAAAGATAATGACTATCGGATTCCATAGGATTGTTATTCACACTAATCTCCACTAATGTAGGTTAATATAACACAAGGATCAATAGGACTTTCAAAGCTTGTAATGTGGCTTAGGGTCGGGTAGGAAAATTTAGGATTAAGTGGCTCAACTCACCTAAACACAAAATTATCTCTTCAACTCCAATTGCCAAACAAAATGGCTACCTTCACTTTTGTTGAATTTTCAATTATTCTCCTTTACGAGCCTCTATTTTCAACACATTTTTTTCCGAAACCCCAAACTTGATCTTTTGCATATTTGAACACATGGGGTTTCATATTTTCTTTTTCTCGGCAACTTCATGCGAGTGAACATCTACCTTACTTATCACATCCTCCTCAACCTTTAATCATTTTGTGTGTATGAGTGATGGGTAATTAGGATTTTCACATGTAAGCTCAAGGTAAAAGATTGGTTGCCAAAGAACAGGTTTAATAGGCTCAAAAGGGGACACTAGTGAAATTATATCGTACAAAGGTAGTCATTTTGGCTCTAGCTTATTCAAAGATGGCCTAAATCATTTCCTTATGTTATTTCACCTAGGATTTCGCCTCAATTAGTGATCAAACAAGTTCTAGAATCTGGTGGGATCATACAAGCAACACTCAACTTCATTAATCATTTTCAAATAAGTTAACAGAATTATGCATGAATATGAAATTAATGAAGCAAAATATAGATCACCACTTAAAAGCATGCTCTCGTGATCAACAAATCTACTTAGTCATGCAGTTCTATAGTTCAACAAACTACCCGACTCGACTCAACTCGATTTTTTTGTTTTTGTCACGACTCTGCCACGACTCAAAAGACACAAATACAGATCACAACCCCCCAAACTTAAATTGAACATTGTCTCAATGGAGAGTGAGAAAACTTTCCGATGGCGGGGCGCCTAGGACTCCTCATCGGAGTCGTGTGGTGAAAAATGAGCAATAGGACCGGTGGTGGTGGTATTGGGGGCTGGGCTGCGGGTGTGTCGGCTATATATCAGGCAAGTACTCGGTTGTGCTCATTCTCATATTCTTCTCGTGTCAGCTACGTGGCGTTGCTCACTACAAAAGCCCTTCTCAATTCTCGCTTCGCGAACTAGTGCGTACGAAGGGTTGTTAACGTGATGTGAGCGTCTAGAACGAGAACGTCTTCTTCCGCCCCGGATGGAGCATCGATATACGTGGTTGGGCATGAGTATCGGGCTCGATAGTGGTAGAGCAAATTTGGGATCAAGAATATATCCCGCCTTTGGATTAGGCACACCGCTTTGCCCACTCGTCATAAGAAGCAATAGTAGCCGAATCTATAGGTCCCTTAGGATTTTCCAACGGCTCGGGCTATCCCACTTAACACCGCTCTTTTTGCATAACCCACAAATTAAACTCGGTAAGATTAGTCCCCTTTGTTTTTGGGGTTTAGCATTTTGTGATAAAGGGACGTTGAAATAATTACTGCTGGGTCGAATTGTATGTCAGTAACTATTGCATATAGAAGATGGGCTCGTTCCTTAGTTACATCACTGACATGCTTGGTTGGTATCAAATTGTTGCATATGAAGTGGTACCAAGCTCGCCCATATCGACTAAGACTCGTGTGCGGAAAAGCAGTAGCACCTCCCACAACTTTTATATGACGTACCACAGTTCCAGGCTGACATAAGGTATTACAAATCTCATCCATACTCGGTGGTTGCGAGATAAATTCGACATACGGTGAGTGATCCACCTCCGGGAGTCCATAATATTCATGATCAAATAACCTTTAGTACACAATGATGACAAGAATCAAATGCCTAGGTGTAATATTTTTCATTGAGACATTTTAACAAACACCTTGTAGGCATATATGCAAAGAAGAGAGGAACACTAAATTTGAAATTCAATTCATGCCCATTTTTCAACACTACCCAATTCAAGAATTTATCAAGAATTTATCAAGAATTTCGAAATTATCAAGAATTATGAAAATTCCCACATTTTTAACCTAAGCTTGAAAATTTGAAGAAAATTGGTGTACAATTGAAGCTCACTTACCCAATTGATGAAGAAGATGAATTTGATGATCAACTTGTTCAATTGCCCACTTGAATGATGTTAAAGTGAATGCTAGGTGGGATTTTTGTAGAAGAAAGCAAGATGAGGTGTGAGGGTATGTGTGTGTTGTGTTTTAAAACACAAGGCTGCAAACAACCTTAATTAGCTCCACGGACAGTATTTGCGTGGTAATAGGACTAGGGACGGTATTTACTGCAGGCCTTAGCATGCCTTAAAAATTTTTTTTTGTCGTCATTGTCAATAGTCGGTATTTCGACATTTTTTATTCGCCAATTTTTTTTTATCTAAAATTTAAAATCACAATCTAATTAAAAATTTAAAATCACACACAAATTAATTCACACAAAAATCACACCAAAATTCAAATAAATACACACCAAACAAAAAATAAATAAAATAAAATAAAATAAAATCACACAAAAAATTTGATCACACAAAAAACACTTGGGTTGCCTCCCAAGAAGCGCTAAATTTATAGTCTTTAGCCGGACTCAACTATTCGGGCTCAAAAAATTTCATCACCAAGTGGAAGATTTAAAACCTTCCTTACTTCGTTCCCGAAATAATGTTTCAATCATTGTCCATTCACTTGGAACAATTCCCATCGTTCCTCTTAACTCGACGGCACCATATGGAAACACACGTTCAACCCAAACGGTCCAGGACCATCGTGATTTGAGTTTACCGGAAAGAGTTTCAATCGAGATTGAACAATAATACTTGTTGGCGGGTAAGAATTCACGCCGCAAAATCATTTGATCATGCCATTTTTTTGTTTTTTCTTTATACATTTTGGCATTTTCATATGATTCTTGACGAAATTCTTGCATTTCGTTTAATTGAAGTAATCGGTTTTCAGGCCTCTTTCAAGTTAAAATTCAATTTCTTAATTGCCCAATAAGCTCGATGCTCAAGTTCACTAGGCAAATGACACGCTTTACAAACACCAATCGATATGGTGACATACCAATGGGTGTTTTATAAGCCGTCGCGATAAGCCCACAAAGCATCATCGAGCTTTTGTGCCCAATCCTTTCGATTAAAACTCACTATTTTTTAAAGAATTTGTTTCACTTCACGATTGGAAATTTCGGCTTGACCATTAGATTGAGGATGGTAACCAAGCGCAATCTTATGGCGCACACCAAATTTAGCAAGAAGGTTATTAAATAAATTATTACAAAAATGCGTACCTTCATCACTTACAATAGCTCGAGGTGTACCAAACCGAGTGAAAATATGCTTGTGCAAGAATTTGAGTAATACCTTAGCATCATTCGTTGGTGTAGCAATCGCCTCAACCCACTTGGAGACGTAATCAACCGCAAGCAAAATGTACAAATTTCCATAGGACGCGGGAAATGGCCCCATAAAGTCAATACCCCATACATCAAACAACTCCACCTCCATTATGTTTGTCAAAGGAAGCTCATGACGTCGTGAAATATTACAAACCCTTTGGCATCGATCAGAAGTCTTCACAAAAGCATAACAATCCTTGAATAATGTTGGCCAATAAAAACCAGATTGTAGTACCTTTGCAGTTGTTCGGGTTGGCCTGAAATGTCCCCCGTAAGATGAGGAATGACAATGCTGGACAATCTCTCCAATTTCTTCCTTAGGAACATAACGGCGAATGATAGAATCAGCGCATCTTTTGAACGATGTGAGATCATCCCACAAATAAGACTTAACATCATGTAGGAATTTTTTGTTTTTGTGTGAAGTCAAGTCCGGTGGCAAAACTCCTCCCGCGAGGTAATTAACAAAATTTGCGTACCAAGGTAATGATGTCTCGGCATGCATAATTTGTTCATCAGGAAATGATTCTTTTATTGGGCTTTCAATCACCTCGTGCGGTTGCTCAAGGTGGGATAGATGGTCGGCAACCACATTTTCACTTCCTTTTTTATCCCGAATCTCAATATCAAATTCTTGCAAGAGCAAAATCCATCGAATTAACAGAGGTTTTGCATCCTTTTTGGAGAAAAGATATCGGATTGCCGCATGATCCGTATAAATAATCACCTTTGTACCCACCAAGTAAGCTCGGAATTTATCAAATGCAAAAACTACCGCCAACATCTCTTTTTCCGTGGTGGTGTAGTTTTGTTGGGCATTGTCCATGGTCCTGCTTGCATAGTAAATTGCTTTAAAAATTTTGTCTCGCCTCTGACCAAGAACGGCACCCACTGCATGATCACTTGCATCGCACATAAGCTCAAATGGTTGAGCCCAATCCGGCACTATCATAATCGGAGCTGAAACGAGTGCCTTTTTTATCTGTTCAAATGCCTGTAAACACGACTCATCAAAGCAAAAGATAGCATCTTTTTCAAGGAGATTACAAAGTGGTTTAACAATTTTTGAAAAATCTTTTATAAATCTCCTATAAAATCCTGCATGCCCTAAAAAGCCACAACTTTCGCCCTGTCAACTTCCAAACCTGTACAAGAAATACGATGCCCAAGTACAATCCCTTCTTTGACCATAAAGTGACATTTTTCCCAATTAAGTACAAGATTAGTTTCCTCACAACGTTGCAAAACCAGAGATAGTTATGCAAACAATGTTCAAAAGAAGTACCAAAAACAGAAAAATCGTCCATAAAAATCTCCATGATTTCCTCAACCATACCATGAAAAATCGCTATCATACACCTCACGAAAAGTAGCGGTGCATTACATAATCCAAATGGCATCTGCGAAATGCAAAAGTACCATATGGACATGTAAAAGTAGTCTTTTCTTGATCTTCGGGGCAATGGCGATTTGATCGCACTCGAATAGCCATCAAGAAAACAATAGTATTCGTAACCTTGCCAACTTTGTCAACATTTGATCAATAAAGGGGAGGGGAAAATGATCCTTACGAGTAGCTTTATTCAATTTCCTATAATCAATACATACTGCCATCGCCATCGTGTGACGGTTCGTGTAGAAATTAATTCATTGTTATCATTTTTCTCACTTGTCATACCTCCTTTTTAGGAACAACTGTCTTAGGACTCACCCATGAACTATCGAAATGGCATAAATGATACTGCTTTTAGCCACTTTAAAACCTCATTTCTCACAACTTCTTTCATTGCGGGATTAAGTCGTCTTTGATGCTCAATAGATGGTTTATAAGATTCTTCCATTAAAATTTTGTGCATTACAATGGAAGGACTTATACCTTTCAAATCAAAAATATACCAACCCAAAGCCGACTTATGTTCACGAAGCACACGCAACAACTTATCCAATTCGGGTGAAGATAATGAAGCAGAAACAATTACCGGGTAAGTTTTATCTTTTCCCAAAAATGCATATTGAAGATGTACCGGAAGTTCCTTTAGTTCTAAAGTACCTTTCAGAATATTTTCAATATTGACATTTTCTAATGTTTCTTTTTGTTTTTCTTTTATAATTTCTTTAGCCTCAAGGGAAAGAATAAACTCAAGCAAATCAATATCATCATTATCTTCCTCATCACATTTCATTATTGAATTAATCAAACAATGTTCTAACGGATCTTTTAAATCTTGTTTTATAACTTCCGTTTGATCACATTGTTCGATCGTATCAATAAAATGACATGTGTGAGGTGCTTCTTGAAATTTCATTGCTTTATAAATGTTAAACAGTACCTCATCATCATTTACCCGTAATGTTAACTCTCCTCGTTGCACGTCAATTAGAGCTCGTCCTGTTGCTAGAAAAGGTCTTCCAAGAATCAATGGCATTTCATGATCTTCTTCCATATCCAATACCACAAAGTCCGCCGGAAATATGAATTTATCCACTTTGATCAACACATCTTCAATCACTCCTCTTGGGTAGGTGAGTGATCTATTGGCTAATTGCAATGTGATGGTGGATGGCGTTATTTCTCAAGGCCAAGTTTCTGAAAGCAGGATAACGGCATAAGATTAATGCTAGCACCTAAATCACAAAGAGCCTTATTAAAATAAGAATCACCAATAGTGCAAGGGATAGTGAAACTCCCGGATCTCTTAATTTTTGTGGTAGCTTTCTTTGTAAAATGGCGCTACATTCTTCGTGAGATTGACCGTCTCGTATGCCTCCAACCTTCTCTTTTCGACATCACATCCTTCATGAATTTTGCATAGTTTGGCATTTGCTCAAGTGCATCGGCAAAAGGGATGTTGATGTGAATTTTCTTGAATATTTCAAAAACTTGGAAAATTGCGCGTCAACTTTTTCTTGAAATCTCGTGGAAAAGGAAGAGAATTTGGTAACACATTATCGAATTGGAAATTGGTTTTACCTCATTTTTCGCCTTTTCTGATTGCTTATCAATGCCCTCTTCATTGTGGAGTGTTTCAGAGCTTGCTTCAAGTTCATTGGTGGCGTGAGTAGGCATCTTTGGTTCATCATATTCCGTTCCACTTCTCAACTTAATGGCCTTGCAATGCTCCCGTGGGTTCACCTCGGTGTTACTTGGAAACGTATCAACTTTTGCATTTGTGAATTAATAGCCGTGGCCAATTGACCCACATGTGTCCCCAAAGATTTGAGATGACTTTCAATTGTTGTAACCCTTGAACCCAAATTTTCTATGTTAGAATCGGCCTTGTTCATCCTTGCTCTTGATTCTACAAGGAATGAACTAAGTAATTCCTCCAAAGATGGCTTTTGTTCTCCCATATGTGTACTCGTACTTGCTTGATTCTGATATCCCGGAGGTGGTTGCAACACATTTCTCGTATTTCTATTCAAGAAATTTTCATGATTGCGAAGTCCCGGATGATAATGCGTTGGCAATTGATTCCCTCGATTGTTCACATAATTTGCTTGCTCCGTATCGGGATTCACAATTTCTTGACTTATCTCCATAACCACCTCTGGTTGTTGTTTTCCACCCGAATTTAGAGTAGCAATTTGCTTTGACAAAGCGGAAATTTGAGAGGCCAATGCGGACATAGTATCAAGTTCAAGAACACCGGCAACTTTTCTTGGCGTAGATCTTTCAGAAGGCCATTGATAACTATTGGCAGCCATTTCTTCGAGTAAAAGCATGGCTTCACTTGGAGTTTTAGCCATCAATGTACCTCCATTGCAAAGCATCTATAATAGTTCTCGAATGCCCATTTATACCATTGTAGAAATACTGAACTTTTTGCCAATCTGCGTACCCGTGTTGTGGACACCTCCTCAATAATTTTTTGAATCACTCCCAAGCTTCGTAGAGTGGCTCAAAGTTGAGTTGATGGAATTGAGCAATCTCACTTTTAAGTTGAAGTGTCTTGCTAGGTGGAAAGAATTTTGCCATGAATTTTTCAAAGTGAGATCATTCCAACTAGTAATACTTCAGTGGGAAGGTTTGAAGCCATTGTCTAGCTTTATCACGAAGTGAAAACGGAAATAACCTCAACCGAATAGCTTCAGCGGGGAACCCCATTCATTTTGATAGTGTCACATATCTCGAGAAAAATAGCCAAATGAGCGTTCGGGTCGTACGGCACTTCCCCCAAACTGATTCTATTGCACCATGTTTATTAGGGCGGCTTCAATTCAAAATTATTCGCATTGATAGGTTGGCGAATAATGCCCGAATAATTTTGATTCGTGGTTGGTCAAAAATAGTCTGAATGGCCCTTTCTGGTGGTGCAACAATAGGTATCGTTCTTCATCATCACCGTTTCCTGCCATTTTTGCAAATTCAATTCTTCGTGCGGCTCTAATCTTTCGAAGTGTTCTTTCAATTTCTGGATCAAATAAGATTAAATTAGCACTTTTATTTTTTCGCATCAACAATAAAATGCAAAAATGACAATAACCCTATTGTTACAAAAAAAACCAATCTAAATTAAAGTAAAACTACTAAGTAATAATATTAGCGCAAATAAGATGAATTATTCCCCGGCAACGGCGCCAAAAACTTGTTAGAGATTTTTCTAACCGCAAGTCTACGGTGTCAAGTTTTAATATAGAGAAGTAAGGTTGTCGAATCCAGAGGGAATAATTATCGAATTATCGCTAAGTACTATAATATAGTAGTCTAACTTTATTTAGAAATTCAATATTTGATGGAGTTGATTATACTAAAAATACCAAACCTAAATCAAGAATATGAAAATATCAATGAGTTTATCTAAATGATTAAATGAATTCTAGAGGTATGATGAATCTAGTTATCCCTTATGTTGTCAATATGGTTTATCAATCATCAATTACCAATTTATAAGTCAAGATTTCTACAATAATCATTCCCTCTCTAAAGTGCCAAATGATTTTAGATTCAATTGGGAAATCAATATCTCTATAAAAATTAAAATCTCAATAAAAGCTATGAATCTTGATAAAAGACTTCAAAGGATTCACAAATCTCTCAATTCTATGAAATCCTAGGTTATGATATTCCAGGGTCATGTATTCAATTACATTTCTCAAGTGTCAAATCAAATACACCAAACAATCTTGTAGGTCCCAAGGGGTGTGAGTGTAAGGTTTAGAAAAGGGGGTTGAATAAACCTTACCAACTTTTCGATTTAGTCCTTTTAAATGTTCGGAGTTGATACTACAGTGTGTCCTTGGTGACATGACTAATTTGGTTAATTAGTAGAGTTAGTCACTCAACAAACTCGACGAAATTTGTTGATAGAATAACTCATTTTGTTAAGATTAAAGACTTAGTTCAACTGTAGTTTGTTTTATTGGAAGACTTAACACCCTTAAACTTGGTTTAGTTTTGATTTAATCAAGGCCCGTACTTGAGGGTAGGCACAACAAGCTTGTGCCTAGGGCCCCAAAATTTTAGGGGCCCATTTTTATGTTTAAGGAGTAATTACAAAAAGCCCCTAAGGTTTGGGCTAATTACAAAAAAAAAAGAGATTTTTGGAAATTATAAAAAAATCATTTTTTCCTCGTTCACATGCAAAAATATTTCAAAATCTCCCCCACGTTTATGAAAACATTATAATCACCCCTTAAATTTAATACACAATCAAATCTTAAGGTTTTGGGGGCCCCAAATTTTTTAAGTGGTTAAGTATACTCTTCACACACGCAACACCAAAAAAAAGACGGAATTCAACATGAAGCCTAAATTTGTGAAAAAGAGAAATAATTCACTCGAATGTGAGGTACATATAAACTCTAACTCATACGACAATTTTATTTGATAATGAACATTAAATCCTTCTCAATAATTTCCTAAAATTCTTATAAATAATGACAATTTTTTGAAAAAATCTTTTTACAAAATTTTTGAGTCAATAGTTTTATTATTTTCATTGTGTTAATATTTTTCATTTTGCTTATTTTTTTAGCTTTTGCTTAATTTTGCCCTTTCATTGAATTGATTTAGTTAGCAACGTGATTTATGACTTGGCGAGCAATAATTTTATTTATTTATTTATTTATGGTTTATGAGTATCGATAAACTTGGGGTCACATAGTAATTTGTGTGGACTCGAATTTTTTTTTTTGTTGTCAAAGTTTTTTGGGGATTAATATTACAATTGACTTTTTTGCCCTTGATTTATAGCAATATTTTAAGACAAAAAAATAAAATTAGCCGATATAAGGGCCCATTTTTTTATCCCGCTTAGGGCCTCGTATTTCACAGTCCGTCCCCTGGATTTAATGCTTGGTTTTAGTACCTAGAGATTATCAAGTGGATAGCAAATTTATCACAGTGAGTTAAATAAATAAGATGCAGGAATTAAAGTCTTGAAATGTAAATGACACGATAAGTTTTTATAGAGGTTCGAAGATGGGGTAATTCTTCTACCTCCTCTCTTCTCCAACTCTGGAGGAATCCACTAGGTATTGATCAATTATACACAGAGTGGTAATGATCCGGATACAAGTCTTGATCACACAAAGTTGACTTGATCCTTTGGGACTCGATCACGGAGATGCCTTAGTCACGAAATTGGCTTCTCGTGCGACTCGCTTCTTCACAGGGCGGTTTTTGCTACTCTGCCCACTTGCTCAAGCTCTTTGGATTTGATCACGAAGCCCTCCAAAAACTTGAGGCGGTTCGACTAGAACCTTCCTACAATCCTCCGTGGAATGTAGACCCCTTGATTCTTCAATAATTTCCACTTCAACTGATTGAAGTTATCTTTCCTTCACAGGTGAGTGTTGGATTGATTTCCTTCGTAGTTTAGGCTTGAGGATTGAACTTGAATGATTTGAGAATATTTTTGTTCTGAGATATTGCTTTTCTAGCTCGTATTTGTTTTTTAAATGTCAAGGTAACCAACATTCTCTCAAATAAACTCCTCGGCCTTTTATAGTGTTCTTTTGAAAATTTGCCCGTTGAAGAGATAGGCTTATTCTCAAAAGACACTTGTGGTCGTTGGCTTGTCTTGTTCAAATCCTTGGAATTGCCACTTCCTCGTATGAATTGTTCTTGACTTTTGAGTTCGACATGTGCGATCTTCCCGTTGGTTTATTCCTTTTGCACGACGCTTCGGGATTTGAGCACTTCAAGAAAGGTAGCATGGAGGTATTACTTGTTTAAGTAATTCTCTTGATTTACGTGCAACGGATCTCTTTCGATTATCTCGACTTATTTGCATTTCCTTGCTTTCCCGGGTGACTTAGAGTCGACTTCCAATCATTGGATGACTCTTCTATCACTTCATTTGAGACTTGGCTATCTTGAGTTGACTTGGTGATACTTTACTCAAATTGCATCTCGGTTGTACCTTTAGTCGAGTTCCGTCTTCTCTTCTTTGCCATACTGTTTGTCTTGCGTGAGTCTTCCTTCTAGTCTCGGTTGTCTTCTTGCATGTTTAAGCATAGGTGACTTAACTCGGTTTGACATTTACCCTATTTATTACAATGCAGTTTACAACAAAAATGGGGTGCCAACTTCCTATTCTAAGTTTTACATGGCATTCATCAAAATCTAAACAATAAATTTCCCAACAAATCTAAATTATTGATCAAGTAATTTAGAAGCAATAGATCCAAATAGCACAAATAAATTGATAGATCTAGATTGACAAACCACAATCTCAAAACATAAGTTCAAACATAGATTACATCATTCCTCTAGAATTATAGAGTTTAGCTCATGATTAAAGAAAATGAATCCATGAAAATACAACAATACATCTTACAAGATATGAAGAAAGCAACAAAATAAGAACAAGAGTAGAGGGATCTTCTCTATTTCTAGATGATAGAAGCCTCCAATCTTCTTCTCCAAATTCTTCTCAAGATGCTCCAATCTTTCTTCCTTGTCTTGTAGCTGTTTTTCTTGTCTTCCCAAGGGTTCCAAGATACCCTAATTTCAAGCCCCAAGGCTAGTATATATAGTCCACAAAAATTCAAGAAAGGGGTAGGTGAGCCTGGGAAATTCCACCCCGGGCGCTGCGGCGCCCATCAATCACGTAGGCAACTTACCGCCCGGGCGTTGGGCGCTGCAACGCCCACCCGCAACATCAACAATTTCCGCCCGGGCGCCGCCCGCCCGTCCTTGGCCAAAGTGCGATTTTTTCCTTCTTTATACGCGATTTCTTCTTTCTTCGAGCCATTTTTCATCGTTTTCTTCATTTCTGGCTACCAAATCAGATTGACTCTACATTGACACTAATTGAAATAAATTGGACTCTAACGACTCTAAAAACACCCAAAATAAAACCAAATTTCAATCTAAAATACTCAAATAAGTTGGTAAAATACCAACTTAACACATCCTGTCAGGAAACGAGCAAGGTTCAGAGTCGTAAGATAGAATAGCATCTTCATTGCCATCTTTTGAAGTGTGAACCACCAAACTTCTCGGTTTTTCTCCGGTCTTGCAGTCTTTGGTCTTTGGAACTAATGATGTCGATGCCATTTGATACACATGAAATTTTCGTCTTAAACTGTTGGATAAATTGGATGGTGTAT
>JABTTQ020003025.1:28-250892 GCA_016081115.2 Rehmannia glutinosa
TTGAACAAATCGCGAAAATCGCAGTAAAAACATTTATCTAACAAACTCCCCACCCAGTGATTTGACAACGATTTTCCATGAGAGGTAATTTTGAAAACAAAAAAATTTACGGTTTTACGAGTGAACTATCGTTAAAGCTATTTTTATAAAGCTCCCCACAATTGATAGCACATCAACAAATTATTGCATAGCATAAGCGTAAACATATGACTTTCACGGGATACCCGTAGGCGTCGCGGAAAGCTAATATTTCCCTTGACCAATACTTATAATCTATTGCAATTAAGTCCATAATACAAGCGACCATGGACTGGGTATGCTTTGGAAGCCATATCTTATAGATTTTATTGCGAGCTTTTATTAGCTTCTTGAGCTAACGAGCCATTTCTGTTTTCCCCTTAGGAATCAATGTTAATGAATGTTAGGATAATAAAAACATTATACAAGTATATCAAAGTGCGCCTAGAATACGATTTATCAACCATTCAAAGAAGACTTAAAATCCACAAGAATGGGAGAATGTATCATGAACAAACCATAAGCTAGTTTTGTATACAAGACATGATCTCACAAGTATATAAGACTTTGAAAGCAAGAGAATCATGTAGAAGTTGAAATTTTCATTGTGACATTTCATCGAAAAGCACTTTGTGGCGTAAAAAATAAAAGAGTTGCATGTAGCCCTTTGTAAATGAATCAAGCCAAAAATATTTTCATCACCAAATCATACCAAGATCATACAATACAAGATAACAACTAAGCTCATCATGATCATAAAATAATTTCATCAAGAAATATACAAGAAGCCACAAACTCAAGGGTTCAACCTAATTGAGCAAAGAAAGGAAAATTCTTACTACCATTGACCCAGAAAGATGATGAGTATGATGATGATAAACATGCTATATAAGCGTCTAAGATATGAATTGAATGCGTGATGAAAACAAATTTTGAGGAAATTTGTGTGAATTTAACAAAGGGATTTGAAAAATGGCAAAAATGGGTTAAAATGACTAAAGGCATGAAGACAAAACGGTTTTAACCAAAATAGCTTTTGCAAATGACGATTGAGCGAGGGCGACGCTATTTGCCTCAACCTCATCGCCCCACCTTTTGAGTTTTACAAAAATCCAATTTTCCAGCAAATACTGATTTTTTCGCCCCTAAGTTTTAGAAATATGCAAATGCAAACGCAAACCTCATTCAATATGCATTGCCTAACCGAGCTCATAGTGGATGCAAAAGTCTCGAGATGAGGTCCATTAGTTTAAAAAATAACAATTGATCTTGAGACGGGTTCAAAAGATATCAAATTTTCGCTTAGAAACACAATCCCTTAGGAAATGATGTCGATCTCAATATGTTTAGTACGGTTATGATGAACTGGTTTTGAGCAATGTTTATAGCGGATATATTGTCGAAAAGATAGGAGCGTTTTTGAAAAGAGCATTTGTAATCCATTTTTGTTTCATCAAGAAGTTAGAGTACAACAAAAAAGTCATGGAAATATTCTGACTTCGGCCGTTGAAAGTGAAAAACACAATTTTGCTTCTTTGAAAACCAAGAAACTAAAGTAACAAAATTGACATGATCCGAAGTACTTTTCCATACATCAATATTTCCCCGCATAATCCGAATCACTATAACCTTTAAGAGAAAAATTTTCATTCTTGGATAGAATAACCATATTGAATAGTGCCTTTCAAATCGAAAAATCCTTTACGCGCACTCATATGAGATTTCTTTGGGATTGCTTTGAAAAACGAGCACATAGCATCGGATGAAGAATGTCCCAGTCTACTAGCGGTTAAATAAGTAAACTACCAATCATACCTCGATAGTTTGATTCATCCATGGACTTCGCTTTCATTTTTTCATCTTGTCAATTTTGACATTGGTTGCCATAGAGTAGACACTTGGTTCTTCTTCTTCAATGCCGAACTTTTGAAAGTTCCTTTTTCCATATATTTTGATTAGAAAATGTATATACCTTCGCATTGTTTAATTTGAAGCCCGAAAAGAAGTTGAGCTCCCCATCATACTCATCTCGAAGGCATGGCCCGACGGTCGGAGGTGAGGCGTTGACGGCAGGCATGGCCGGGTCGGCCTTACCCAGTTAGCCTTGTTTCGATGTTTTGCAAAATCCGAAGTTTGAACCAAAAATCCAATTTTTAAGCTAAGTTTTAAAAACATGCAATATGCAAAAACGTAAGCCTCATTCAATATGCATTATGCCTAACCAAGCTCGTATTGGCCTTAAAAGTCTCGAAAGATAGCGGTTTTGCAAAAAAAGTTCGCCAATTGATCTTGAGATGAATACGAAAGATATCTCAATTTTCGTTTAGAAACACAATCCCAGAAAATGATGTCGAATCTCAATATTTTAAATACGGTTATGATTAACCGGGTTTTGAGCAATATTTATAAGCGGATATATTATCACAAAAGATAGGAACATTTCAAAAGAACATTTGTAATGTCTGCTAAAGGTTTGTTTCATCCAAAAGAAGTTGAGTACAACAAAAAGCCACGAAATATATTTATTTCTGGCCGTTGAAAGTGAAACGATTTTGTTTCTTTGAAAACCAAGAAACTAGGCAATCACCCAAAAATTGACATGATCAGGAAGTAGTCTTACGATCATCAATATTACCACATAGTCTGAATCACTATAACTTTAAGAGAAAAATTTTCATTCCTTGGATAAAATAAACCATATGAATAGTGCATTTCAAATATCGAAAAATCCTTTAACGGCACTCATATGAGATTCTTTGGGATTGCTTTGAAAACGAGCACATAGGCATACGACATGAAGAATGTCCGGTCTACTTGCGATTAAATAAAGTAAACTACCAATCATACCTCGATACTTTGATTCATCCACGACTTCATTTTCTCATCTTTTGTCAATTTTGACATTTGTTGCCATAAGGGTAGAGGCGGTTCTTCCTTCTTCAATGTCAAACTTTTCAAAAATTCTTTTGTATATTTTGATTTAAATATAAATACCATCTTGGCATTGCTTAATTTAAAGTCAAAGGAAGAAATTAAACTCCCCCATCATACTCATCTCAAATTCACCTTTGCATTAACTTAGAAAATTTCGCACAAGGATTCATTAGTAGCACCAAAAAGATGATATGATCAACATAAATTTGCACAAGTAAACAATCTTGCCCTTTTTCAAAAACAAAGAAAGTAGTATCAACTTTACCTCTTGTAAAACCATTTTTGCCAAAGAAAAGAGTAAGTCTATCATACCATGCATGGGGTGCTTGCTTTAAACCATACAAGGCCTTTTAAGTTTATAAACGTCATTAGGCCTAGAAAAATTTTCAAACCCCGGAGGTTGTTTTACATAGTCTACTTCTTGAATAAAACCATTTAAAAGCGGATTTAACATCCATTTGGTAAAGTTTGAAATTTTTATAACAAGAATAGGCAAGTAAAATACGAATAGCTTCTAAACGTGCTACGGTGCGAAAGTTTCATCATAATCAATACCTTCTTCTTGACAATACCCTTGAGCTACTAACCTTGCCTTGTTTGAACAATGTTGCCTTGATCATCAACTTATTCGGGAATACCCATTTTGTACCAATAATAGCTTTGAGAAGAAGGATAAGGTACCAATTCCATACATCATTTCTTTCAAATTGATTCAATTCCTCTTGCATCTCCAAAAAACCAATCCTCATCCTCAATAGCCTCCTTAGCATTTTTAGGGTCTGTTTGAGATATAAGAGCTTTTTCGGCAAATTTTCTTCGGGTCATCACTTTATCAAGGGGATCACCAATAATAAGATCTTTTGGGTGATCTCCTTTAAATTTCAATGCCACGGGAAGATCCGAAGTATCACCTTTATCTTCTTGAGGAACACTAGAAGTGGATGGTTGATCATTTGATGTAGTAGGTTGATCATTTTGAGCATCATTTTGAACAATGGGTTCAATAATATCCTCTTCATCACTTTCATCATTGGGTATTCTTTCAACACCCGAAGCTTCATTGAATTTGACATGGATGGATTCTTCAACAACCCCACTAGTCTTATTGTAAACCCGATATATTTTGTTTTTTGTTGAATATCCCATAAATATCCCTTCATCGGCCTTAGGATCAAGTTTGTCCAATTGATCCTTGGTATTCAAAATAAAGCACTTACAACCAAATATCTTGAAATAACTAATATTTGGAGTTCTTCCTTTCCAAAGCTCATATGGAGTTTTATTCATTTTAGGACGAATATAAACTCGATTAATGACATAGCAAGCGGTACTTATGGCTTGACCAAAAATATTTTGAAGTGAAAATTCATTGAGCATGGAATGACTCATCTCTTGTAGTGTCCGATTTTTTCCTTTCGGCTACTCCATTTTGTTTAGTGTCTGGAGCCAAAATATTATGAGCATATCCTTTAGTTTCACAAAAAGACTCTAAATTCACCATCAAATTCTCCACCTCGATCACTTGAATAGACTTAATAGTATCTTCCTTTTCATTCTCAATAAGTCTACACAACTTAACAAACTCATTAACGGCATCACTTTTATTGATAAGAAAAAGAGCCCAAGTATATCTAGAAAAATCATCGACAATATAAAGTGTAATGTTTTCCACTTAGACTTGCTTTACCAATATCCCCATACAAATCAAGGTGAAGCAATTGTAGGGGTTTGGTTGTGGAAATTTCATTTTTGGGCTTAAAACTACTTTTAACTAATTTGTTCTTTGACAAGTGTCACATAAGCCAAGATTTTCAAAATTCAATTTAGGTAGTCCTTTCACATGTTGGTTTTTTGTAAATATTTTTCAAATTCTTGTATCCAACATATCCAAGTCGCCTATGCCATAAACTAGTTAAATCATTATTGGCGACTAAACAAGAAATATTTTGACTAACCAAATCATTTGTACAAATTTTGTAAATATTGCCTTTTCTATTTGCTTCACAAATAATTTCACCATTTTTAAGTATTTGGCATTTTTCTTTATTGAAAGAAACATCATAATTGAATCACAAAGTTGGCTAGATTATCAAATTAAACTTAAGCCCTTCTATTTAAAGAACATTACTAAGAGAGAAAGAAGTTACCAATTTCTCCATTTCCAAGAATTCTTCCTTTGCCATTTCTTAGGAACATGACCATACCTCTTCTTGGAGCTTGATGTTGGTAAAAGTTCTCTCCTTAGGTCATATGGCGTGAACATCCGCCGTCCACGAGCCATTTTGAATCTTCCATTGTTGTTATAGCCCTATTACCTCCAAAAGAATTTTAGGTAATTTATAATTTTGGGGTCCATGGGGTTAGTCTTGAGACCTTTGGGTCTCCAAACATGACTAGAGCTATTTCTCAATTTGCAATTATTAGCATAATGTCCAACTTTGCCACAATAAAAACAAGTAGGAGTATTAGAGCTACTAGTACGCATTACAAAAGTCTGGACCTTAATTTATTTTTTCTTAAAAACACTTTGAAATGGTTTATAACCAAGTCCCAATTTGGAATGCTCACCTTTTTGTGCATCTAAAAGTTTTGTAACTTTATCCGTGCTTATGTTAAAACGATGCACATCATTTTTCAAACATTCAAGATCTTTTGTGAGCAATTCCTTTTCGGTTTCAAGAGTATGAACTTGAAAGAGTAATCGCATGAGCTTTATCAAGAGATTCATAAGAAGTAGATAATTTATCCTTTTCAATTTTAAACTCTTTATGCTCCTTTTTCAAGGTCTTGTATTTAACAATCAAATTTTGAAATTCAATTTGCAATTCATCAAAATCACATTGCAATTCATCAACTAAGGAGGAGATAGAAGAGTTAGAGCGCACCTCATTATTTTCATCGTCTATGGCCATAAGACCATGTTCGGTTTCTCCTTCCTCGTCGGTTGTTTCAAGTAATTCATCCCAAGTTCTGACCTCCGCATTTAGAGCCTTCTTTTTCGAAAAATGCTTCTTTTTCTTTTGTTCCTCCTCATCGAGTTTTGGGCAATCGGCAATGAAGTGCCCGTGTTTTCCTCATTTAAAGCAAGCATTATCTCTCGGTTTTCTTGCCTTATTTTTGTTCACAAATTTTGCAAATTTTCGAACAAGTGCGGCCGTCTCCTCATCATCATCATCATTATCATAGTATGCATTATTAGAAGAAGAAGCAAGACCTTTAGGAATATTTTGCATACCCGATTGATTGATGGTTGGTTTGGAATTTTTCCTCTCCTTGAGATAGACTTCATAGATGAGGAGATTCCGATGAGCTAAGTCAAATTTGAGTGTCTCAAGATTTTGTGCCTCTGTGATAGCCGTCACCTTTTTGGGACCATTAGCCGGGAAGAACATTCAATACCTTAGTTACATTGTCTTCTTCGGAGATGACTTTACCGAGAGCCACAAGAGGATTGACAATGTTGTCAAGCCTTTCCACCATCTTAGAGATGCTTTCACCATCATACATGTTAAAGTTTTCAAAATCTTTAACAAGCATGGTCTTTCTTGCTTGCTTGACCTTCTTTGTCCCTTCATATATAGTCTCCAATTTTTCCCAAACCTCATGTGCCCACCTTATGCCTCTTATGCGATTGTACTCGGTGGCGGTAAGAGAACAATGCAAAATATTTAAGGCCTTACCGTTTAGAGAGAAAGCCTTTTTGTCATTTTCATCGAACTCCTTGAAAGGCTTAGGAGCCGAGGTGCCATCCTCCAATTTCTTGGTTGGTTGATCAACTCCTTCAACAACCACATTCCAAATGTCGAACCCGCACCCCAGAGGAAGCACTCCATACGGTCTTTCCAAAATACGTAGTTGTTGGCGTCGAATAGAGGTGGCTTGTTGGTGGAGGCGCCGGTGGTGAGATGAGCATCATTCGTAGCCATGGATCTTTCCTCTTTACTCGGAATGAGCTAGCCAAAGAGTTTGGCTCTGATACCACTTGTAAGTCCAAGTGGCTACGATAATCTAGAGGAGGGGTGAATAGATTATCTCGTTTTTCAGATTTTGCCCTCTTTTTCGAATAATCAAGTAAAGATGAAAGCTAAATACGGAAAATAAATACACACGCGTTGATTTAAAGAGCTTCACCCCACCTAGGGACTACGTGATCTACCACCCCAGTATATCCAGGGATGGGTTTCGAAAAAGAAAAGAAATTTTATTAATTACCAAAATTAATACAACACCTTGAGGATTACCACAACCCTCTTACAATACCTTGAGGAGATTACCACAATCTTCCTTCACCACCTTTGAAGAGTACCACACTCTCCAAACTTCTATCACCTAGATCACCCAAAGTGTATTCTTACCACAAGAATACTCACAAGGATGTCTTGTGTTGAATGATGACCAAAATCAAGATTACAACTCAATAGTGAATGATACAATATGAGTACAAGTGTAATCAAGAATTGAAAGCCTAGAACTCAAATGTGTGCAAGTGAAAGTGGTTAGGCTAATACAACAAGATATATGAAAGTTTGTTTGTTTGCTCTTTGCTTGTGTAGTATGTTGTGTCTTGTTGTTTGAATGGAGCCTATATTTATAGGAGAGGTCTTGGCTTTGATTTCCAGACATAGGCTCTTCATTGGGGAGTGATTTGCTGCGAAAGAAACCATTTAAAATCATCAATATAATGTTAGAAATCAATCCCACAAAATAGGGAAAAGCTATATCGAAAATGCAACGGATAGTTTCTTTGATAAAATGGGTTCGACCGGTCCGCGCAGAGATAAGATTCAAATTGGTTTTGCGATTTTTATATGGGGACCGATCGGAGGAAAAGCAACCGGCCGCCCTTGATCTTGACCGGTTGGGTTGATTAAAAATCAAAACAGAGAAGATACAACTTCAGGAGGGCTCCAGTGTAAACGGGCGTCGCCTGGGTGGTCGACAGTCTGCCTTTAATGGCCGACCACCCCTTGGCCAACCGCCACCCTCCATATTTTTATGTCCTTTTTTTTCTCCAAAACTCAACTCGTGCACGGGTTCTTATAAGGCGACGGTCGAGCTCCGAAATGTATGTGTTGTCCAACTTTTTATCGAAAATAAACTCCAAGAAATACAAAAATAGTAAAAACATTTTAAATCGATCGGAAGTATTTAAACATAACATTTAGGGACATTGTTTTGGTTTTAAAACACATTTGAACAAAATCATCAAAATCATGATAAAAACATTTATCTAACATATTATGCTTTCAGATTGCTTAAATGTATGTCGCTTGATAGAAACAACCTTCTATGCACTTTACAGAGACTTGTCTTCACTTCACTCACCGCCACTCAATCGAATCTTCATCTTGGTGTCCACCGACTTCTTATTGAAATCTTCAACTTGGCTGTTTTCGACTCACCGATAAAACTTTATCTATTACAAGTTGATTTACGGTAGAATTAAAGCCAACTTCCTAATCTAAGTTTTACATAGTATCATCAAAATCTATTACATAAATTTCAATGCGACATGCCGCTTTTATCTACTTCTTCAAATTAGCTGCGATAACAACTTGAGTCTTCCGAAACTAAGTCACTTTTACTTCAACGGATATATCACGTGGCAACTAGGAATAGAGAGAGCTTAGTTGATGAGCCAAGTTGGGACTTGTCTAAAACGATCTTTAGGGGAGCTTTCTTAAGGGATCATTCCCTCTTAGTTCTACTACCTTCCCCTTTTCTATGTTTCCCTTTTTTTGGCATCATCACCAACAAGAGAGGTTTGAGGAGTGTTGGATGTAATACCATCAAGCTTGTCATGTGTTCTTTGAAAGTGAGCTCTTCTATGTTCCGATCGAAGAGCCTTCATTTTGCAAAAAGACTAATTATCATCATCTCTGCATTCATTATATTCATCTCCACATGCATATTACTTTTAGTAATTTGAAGGTCTTGCTTGTGTTGAGCCTTCAACAACTCCATATCCGTTTGTGCATCCGATCCATTATGAACATATGATCGATGTCTCGGCCTGAAACTTAGCATTGTCGGCCTCAATCACCAATTTGGCGAAGAGATTTGAAGTAGTTGATTTTCTCTCTTCTCGGTGCTTTGTCGCATTGTCCACTCACGAATCCTGAGATCGCTTGCTCGGATGTCTCGAGAAATCATAACATCATGGTTGTTTAGTCTTTGGTTTAGTGCGGAAAACCTATTTCCATTGCTTCCATCTCGGAGCACATACCCTAAAAAGGCTCTTTCCAAATCTTACGCATTTTAGCCGATTGATCTCCGCCAATACATCATCGAAATTGAAACCAAATGGCACAACCCTTAAATAATGGGAGCTACAAATTCTTCTCGATCTATCGATCGCATAATGTGCTCTTTCTTTCGTTTAAATTCTCAAGCGGAAACTCCTCCACAAATGGAAAGTAATCCGCAAAAAAGGTCACTAGAGACTTTAGGAATATCACCCACTTATCCTTTGGGAGCCTTTTCTTTGTTCCCCGACTTGTTTATGCTCATTGTGCCTCAAGCGTAGCCCAACATCACAGCGGGCAAATGCGGATTGTGTTGCTGGGAGACGATCGAGCCTCAACCATTTTAACAGACTTCATTGGCATCAACGGGTTTTTCTTGTTGAGTAGTTGAAGCCTCGGTGCCTTGAAGCAAAGATCACGCGGCCGGGTGATGGCACCATTGGGGGTGGTCCATCAACCAATGTAAACTTAAACAAGCCTTCCTCGCGTGCCTTATTTGTCTCTCTTTGCCATTTCCTCTCTTTAAAAGGTCCTCTGACTTTCTCCTTGTGGATGGACTCAACTTCATTGCCGGTATCCAAAATCGATTTGGCACATTCTCTTGAGTCATGTAGCGCACTAATCTCTTCCTTTCGGTGACTCGATAGAGGAACCAAAAATTTCCTTTCTCAACAAAGAACCCCTTAGCCACCTTATTAGCGGTTTCAATCTTTGCAAGGCCTTCATCAATCGCTTCTACATCTTTGAGATGCATTGGGGTCTTGTACAATGGAATCCTTCAAGGTCTCAACCTCTTGGATTGTACTTCATGACAAGCGGTCTCTTCCATGGTCTATTTCCATCATTTGCCTCGCTTGCATCAACAACATCATCGGCAAGAAGACAGATGGAATTTAGTTGAGATAGTCTTAAACCGGCCTCGTCAATCCCACTGCTCAGTTCTTTTTCACTTCACCATCGCCTCCTATCTTCAATTTGGTTAGGTCTCCCATCCTCCAACCCAATTGTGGTGTGTTCGATTTCCTCCTCATCGGTGCACCGGCTAAATCACGATCGAGGGTCCTTTGGACACATGAGACTCTACTATTGTTTGTTTTTAGTTGTCGGTGATTGGGAAATTATCTCAACAACTTTCGCAGGGGGGCTGGCTATTAGTCGCCCACTTCATCTTCAATCGTAGCTTCATCGCAGTTTCTGGGATGTCCTTTGGAGTGTGTCTTTGGTGAGGTAGAAGCGTCAATGTTCCTCACCATTTCCAAAATATTAGGGTATGAGAGATTTGAATTGATGAAGACTCTCCAGGACCCCTTAGCAACGATTGCTTGTGCATCTCCTTGGTCTCTTTCAAGAACTGCTTGCCGCAGCTCATCCTTCTCGATTGGGTCAATCGCATCCACCACTTCCACGTCATTGTCGCTCGTAGTAAGGCACTTTCGGGAACATTGGTGAAAGGACAAGAGTGAGGTTTTAAGGATTCCTCAATCGCTTTGGCCTTCTCAATTGCCTTGACCTTTTCTCTCATCCTTCTTCAAAGAGGATGGTCGTGAAAAATCTTCATCGAGCAGAGCAGAGTAGCAACGTTTTCCAAAAACTACGGGAGATATTCCTCATCCTCTATTAACTCACTTAATTCTAACTCATGTTGGGACGCACTAAGTTTCCGGGCCCTCCATATATGCAACCTTTCTTGAATGTCCGGATACGGGGATAATATTTAAAGGTCATCATCATCCTCCTACATATGCTCGTCAGCAGCCTTTTCTTCCTCAGCAACAATAGCATTTGTCTGATGGGATGTCACATATATTTCTTCTTGTCTCGTGTCAAATGTATCTCTTTCAGATGTCTCAGTTGTGGGCCTCGTAGCTGAATCTTGTTCAGATGTGGCTGAGCAGCTGCCTGAGGTTCTTGCTCAGTGTTTTCCATACCATCTCCTTCTTTTGATATATGCTGCTCATCGACAACAATCTTCTCCACTTTAGCAGGTCATCCACGATTCGGCCTAGCTCAATGACTAAGTCGGATTTCTTCACCAGCCTATTCCTTGTTTTTCTTTTTAGAAGAGCTTCAGCTTTCTCCTCTTGTTCTTTGGCCACAACAGTAGACTATGCCATCTTCAGTTTCTTGGAAGCAGATGGCTTGTAGGCAACAACTGTTCTTTTCTTTCACCACAGGGAATGGAACATGAGCTTTCTTTGGTCGAGATATTTGGAGCAGGCTTAGGTGGGGGCTTGGCGCGGAAGAATTTGTGTCCACGGGGACATGTTTAACTGATTCCCCCTTGCTTGTTGCAGATTTATTTGCATGTGCCTTCCTCTAGGCACCAGAAAGGTCCGGCTTAAACATTTTTCTATTCTCATGAAAGGGTTTCCCATTTGGGAAAGGAACACCCTTCTTCTCCATTAGATGACCTAGAGTCAAGCCATATCCAAGATAGCTAGTGAATTTTCCATCTATACCAACCTACATATTTAGTACATTCTGGCACAGTTTGCTGAAAATAAACTCAGCCCAGTTGACTTCCTTCTCCTCCAAGATGACTGCCATTACAATCAGCTTAGTCTGAGAGAGCTGATTAACTGAGCCAAACTTCATGTCAATGTACTTCGCTGCCACACCCATCAACTTGTGGTAGTCTTCCTTTATCAGCTTCTTTAAATATGAGTAGTTTGGCTTATCAGCAGCCTCCGGCTTGGGTATCTGTTTTCATGCAGCAGCCAAATCAACATCTTTATCAGTCAGCCCTTTCATTCCACTAGTAAGGAGAAAACAATGTTCATCTAGGTCAGCAGCAACCAACTTAAATGACTTGTTGTTGACATATGAATGAATTTCATCATCATGAACCTCAACATTCACGTAGTACAAAGCAACCTGTTTAAGGTAGGTGTGCGAAAACTCCATAGCATGAAACTTCTTGAGACCTTTCTTTTCAAGTTTTTTAGCAATCTTCTTGGCCAACTCCTTGTCTACGCTCTGCTTGACAAGGCTTTCGAATCCACGGTGGCTCTAGTGTGGATCTTCTCATCAAGGTTCGTGAAATTGTATGATGGTGCCATTTTCAGTCTTGGTCTTGAGAAATGAAAGCTAGGGTTTGAACTTCTTTGCAGAGAGAAAAACTTGGGTGTAAGTGTGAGGAGAGAAAAATCAAATTTCTCTATATAAGGGACTTGAAAGGACGATTTTTAGAATTCAAAAAGGTTAACACTGATCAACGGTTGAGATCACATTTTGAAAACCGCATTAATTTTCCCGTATTAAGGACAACAACATTTATATCCAATTATGGATAAACTGGCGCATGCTTTTACTGACATCATTAATTATCACTGACGTCAAGCTAAAACATTCCCACTCAGGAAACCAACCTCGTTTTGTCACTTAGGTGATAAATGACTCACTTTCTTCATTTATGACTCGACTGCTATCCTCTTCTTATGAATCGACTAAATGATCACTTGTATGTGCAGCTAACTCGATACAGCTGACTAGCCACATAAGCTATTTCACTTAGCTGATAAGTGAAACTCTTCTGATACATATTTCTCTCATCTTCAACCCTGTTGAGTGAGTCTTCTGAGCTTCCTAACACAACTCAATCAATCCAAGCTCATTCTTAAGATCTTCAAACCTTGATTCACATAAAGGTTTTGTGAATATATTAGCTAACCGCTCCGGTTGATATGTATTCCAATGTGATGTATTTCTTTTCAACATGATTTCTCATAAAATGATATCGACATCAATGTGTTTGGTTCTTGAATGCACATCTCTTTTGGATTACGAGTGATTGCAATGGCACTTGTGTTATCACACATAATTAGGATCTCGTTTTCTTCAATATCATAATATCTCGATTTGTTGCCTCATCCATAACACTTGGGCAGCTATTCGTTGCTATAGCAATGTACTCCGCCAATTTGTGGATGTAGCTATTGAATTTCGTTTCTTGTTAAACCAAGAAACCAACCTATTTCAAGCATTTGTGGTGCGGATGTACTTTTCCTGTTAACTCTACATCCAACATAGTTTGAGTATGAATATCCAATAAGCTTGAATCCTCCATCCTTTGAATACCATAAGCCAACTTCCTCGCTTCCCTTCAAATACCTTAGGATTCTCTTCTTTAATGATCATATGACTTTCCTTTGGAGTAGATTGAAATCTAGCACATACACCTACAATAAATGTGATATCGGCTTTCTTTTTGTTAAATAGAGAAATAATCCAACGAGGGCTCTATATCTAGTTTGGTAAACAAATTTTCCTTCTGCGTCCATATTCATATTGACTGATGTATTCATGGGAATCTTCACAGATGACTTCTCTTCCATACCAAATTTCTTCATTAAATCTCTGGTATATTTGGTTTGACTTATGAAGGTTCCATCTTTCATTTGCTTGACTTGAGGACCTAGGAAGAAAGTCACTCGCATCATACTCATCTCAAACTTCCATTGCATATGGTTTGAGAATTTGTCACACAACTCTTTGTTTGTGGATCCAAAGATAATGTCATCCACGTATATTTGAACAAGATGTATCCTCTCTCCATCTTGAATTCTGAAGAGTGTTCTATCAACATTGACTTTGGGGAATCTATTGTCCATAAGAAATTGAGATAATGTGTCGTACCATGCTCTTTGTGCTTGCCTCAAACCATATAATGCCTTTTTGAGCTTGTGGACCTTATATCCAATAGTTTTTTTGCTCAAAACCTGGAGGTTGTTCCACATAAACTTCTTCTTCCAAAAGTCCATTAAAAATGCACTCTTCACATCCATTCTATAGACTGTGAAGTTTTTGTGTGCTGCATAAGCAAGAAACATCTTACTTGAAATCTTGCAACAAGTGCAAAGGTTTCATCAAAACTTATATCCTCTTCTTGGAAATACCCTTTGGCTACCAATCTTTCTTTGTTTCTCACTACAGATCCGTCTTCATTCATCTTGTTTATAAATATATAGTTAGGACCAATAACATTTTGGTGTGTAGGCCTTTGAACCAATTCCCAAACTTTATTGCTTTCAAAGGCGATTCAAATTCTCTTGTATGGATAGAATCCAATGTGTGTCATCCAAGTAAACAAGTAAACATAGATTCATGTTTAGTCTCGGATCTAGTTCTTACTCCATTTCTAACATCTCCAATGACAAGCTCTGAAGGATGGTCTCTCAGCAATCTCACATCTGGTTAAAGTAAGTCTGACGGATTAAGTCATCTTGCAGTTAAGTTGTCTTGAACAGCTTCCTCTTCATTCACCTGCAAATCTTCTAGATGTCTATGAGATTCAACTATCTCATCTTCATTTGGGTTGAGTCTTCTGATATATGCATCAACATATGGACTCTTCTGAATAGTTGGTTGATTCATGTTGTCAGCTAACTCATCAATGTCTTCTCCATTAAAATTGGGTTCATCAAAAATCACATGGATAGACTCTTACGTGACCATAGTCCTCTGGTTCAGCACTCTCAAGTATCCTAAAATGATACCTCCATCAGTTTTAGCATCAAAGGCTTTCAGGTTGTCCTTGTCATTGTTGTGAATGAAGCACTTACATCCAAAGATATGAAATTATCCAACATTTGGCTTTTTCCCTGTCCAAATTTCATAAGGGGTTTTGGACATCTGCCTATTGATCATACACCTATTCTGAGTGTAGCAAGCAGTATTAATAGCTTCAGCCCAAAATCTTTTAGGCAATCCAACTTCAGCTAACATGGTCCTTGCAGCTTCCTTGAGAGTTATGTTCCTTCTTTCAGCCACTCCATTCTGTTGTGGAGTTATTGCAGCTGATAACTCATGAGCAATACAACTTAAGCTCACTCACTCACGGTACACGATTCAATTAGCTTCTCTATGAAATACTAAGTTATATTCCTATTGACAAACTTAGTTCCTCTGTCAGACCTTATATTGATAATGGTTTGACTCTTCTAATTTTGAACTCTTCTCATCAGCTGAGGAAGCTTCTGCAAAGTTTCATTCTTTTTACCCATAAAGATGGTCCATGTGTATCTTGAATAGTCATCCACCACCACTAAGGTGTATTTTTTCCTCTCGATCTCGGGGCTGGTTCATGAACCAAATAAATCCATATGCAATAAGTGCAATATCCTGGTTGAAAAAGGACTTGTCTTGTCCTTAAATGAAGACATGATTTGCTTTCCCATCTAGCATGCATCACAAATGCTTTCCTTCTTGTATATTGAGTCCGCGGTCCTTCCACAAGATGACTCTTGCAAGCTCTGTTGATTGTCTTGAAATTGGTGACTCGACTTTTGTGTCACAACCAACTTGATTTGGTGTACTCTTGGCCAGCGACATGTACTTGGTGTAGCACTTGACCAATCTACTACATACATATCTTTCTCGTCTTGATCCACGATAGCACAACTTCATTAGATTTAACATTCTTGATTTGGCATAGTCCCATGTTGAATCCTACATTGTGGCCCTTATCATAGAGTTGGCTGATACTCAGCAGATTGAAGTTCCACCCTTCAACTTATGCTACATCTGTGATTTCTAGGCCATTTTTCCTTATGGATCCAATGCCTCTAATTTCCCCTGGAGCTTCATTTCTTCCAAATATAACTTTTGCTCCTATTATTTCCTTGAAGTTTGATAAATTCTTTTTAATTTGTCTGTCATGTGACTGGAACAACCATGATTAGTGTAAAATATACATGCATTTGAGGGTCTAAAATGATATATTTGATACATTTGCACGCATATTCGGTGTGTTTTGCTTGGTTTCCCTTGTTGGGCGTGATACTGCGTACTTTTGTGAATTTTGCAGAAAATGGAGCTAAATTGGATAAAAAGAGATATAACGTTCCAAAGTATAGGTCAAGAGCTAATGTACGAGCAAAAATATGAAGGTGAAAAGCATGGAAGGTCAAACAAAAGGAAATTTCCTTCAAAAATGTCAAAACGCGCTAACAATTTCCAGCACTGACAGGGTTTAGTATTTTGGCCATAACTTCCTCTATAAAATTGATATTGAGGTGATTCAAGTGGCTATAGAAATCTAAGAGAAAGATATACAACTTTCATGAAGACCCCAAGATCAAATTCCGATCGCACGACCCGACCGTGTGGGATTACGTCGTGGCGGCGAATTAACTAGGGCTGAATTGGTCTCCTTTTCCTACTCAAACTCGCAAGTGACCTCTCCAAGCATCTATAAAGGGACCTAAGGCTATGCACGAAAATTGATCATTCCATACAACACCTTCATTCATAGCACTTTAGACTTTAGTTTTTGGTATTTTTCTCTTCCATTTGGGATTGCTTGGGTTTTTCCCCTTGAAGTTATTTTGCTTCTTAATCAAAGAGTAAGATTTCTTCATCTCTTTTGTCTGATTTCAATTGGTGGGTGATTATTATTGTTGCATGATTATGTTTATGATTGTTTTCTTTCCTTTAGTTGAGATTATGATTCCATCTCCAAGCATGAACTAATTTCATTGTTCTAGGATTAGGATGATTTGATTCAAACAAACAAACATGAGTATTGATTAATTGATCTGCTTTCCTGAATAAATTGTTTTACTTATTGATTGATTGCTTGGACAACTCTTGATTGTTTGAGGGGATAATTGAGATCGATCGAAGATATTATTCTGGACTAAATTTATTCAGGGGTTAGATATGAATCATAAATGTATTATCTAATACTAGGTTTAATGAAAATAGCAAATTATGTTGGGATATCCCTAATCTGTGAATACGAGAGTTATCAAATCTAGACCTATCTTTACATGATTGTTATATTTGTTAACCGCATGATCAATTAATTAATATTCTCCTTGCAAGTTTGATGAGATGAATCCATAATCCTAGACTTTCTTCCATATCTTTTTCTCCAAGTTTATTCGTGCTTAGTTTTAATTAATCTTTTTAATTGTTATTTTTTTAGATTATTTAAAACCAACAAATCTGGTTGGAGTGTTTATGATTTATTTTCTGTCAATTGTGTTGCATAATAATTATTAGCCGGCTAAGTCTTTCTTGAGAGATGACTTGTGGTTAACTTGCTACCCTACAATTGATCTTGTTCTCTTGCGAGGATTGTTACACTTTTATAAGTGTTTAGCGGTCGAACAAAACACTATCTATGTACCAGGTTCCTTGGCAGTCAGTTGTTCCTTGAACCCGCAATCAAGGAAATCAATTTCTAGGCACCCAAACATGTCTGGGTCCTGAGGGGTTAGCACTATAAGGTGGTCCAACCAACCTATAACCAAATAGTCTTACTCTAAGAGATTGCCATCTATCAGTTCCATAATCATAATGAATATTTGCAAATTGCTTGGGAGCTTTAGGCTCATACAACTGTGTCTTTGTCTATATGCCTGTGTGCGAGCTTGTGAATTTGCTTTCTTGGGATAATAATAAAACTTTTTTGCATAGTGAGCATCATGCTTGGGTGCATATGTGTGCTGATAATGGTTTCTTTGCCTAGGGAATGGCCTATTTTGAGTCTGAGGTCTTTTCCACTTGGGATTGTATCCCTTTGGACTTGGCTGATATCTTATTTGATTATTCCAATCAGCTTGGTTGGAATAATTTCTACCATTCTCATCATATGGGTTTTTCTGCTGAAACCTCTGGGGCTTTTGGTAGTTCTGTTTTGATTTCACATAATATTTTCTGTTTGGAGTCTGCTGATGGACTCTTCTGAATTTAGTTTCAGTTGTCCTTTCATCATACTCTGCTGGCTTTTTGCCTTTCCCTTTATATCCTAGGCCATCATGTGTATGATTGTGTTTGTGAGTAGGTGCAACATATTGCTTTGGGTTTTTGGACTCCTTCATTGCTTGAGGATCCTTTCACCAATTCCACTATTGGAGACTGAACATCACAAAGGAATTGAATCCTATGCCTATTTTGTCTCCACTTTCCTTTTGTATCATTATCAATTCATCTAGTGATTTAGATGCCTTGCTAAATGATGCAATCACATTTTTCAAATCTCTTTCTTGATTTTCTGTTTCAGCTAAGTCAGTTTTGATCTTAGCAATCTCAACCTTCAGCTCACTGTTCTCAGCAGTTGTGTGACATAGATTACTCAGCTCTTTAGTCAGCTGTGAGATTTGGACATTGAGCTGGTTATTTTTCTCATTCAAGATTGTGTGAGAGGTTTTTACGTGCTCAAAGTCTTTCATCATTTTTCCTAAGGAATCATAAAGATTTGTGGTGATGAAGTGTTTGTGTCACTATCACTATCATTAATTAGAATGAGATGAGTTAAGTGGTACCTCATCTTCCCCGCTCTTTGGCCATGAGGCATATCAAAGCATTTTCTTGATCTAAGGAGTAGTCACCTCATTGTCTGATCAATGGATCTTTGCACTTGGTTGTGTTAGTTTAAGCCAACATGGCTTTCTTCTTTTCTTGTCTCCTTTCTCCGAAGACTTTTATTTCCTCCTCATTCTCTCGCTTGTTGGTCGTGGATAGGGTCAGTCAATAGCAAAGTGTCATGGATGTCTGCAGTTCCAGCACATGTTTTCAGCTTTCTAGTAGTCAGCTCTGTCAGCTCTTTGATTATCACTCGACGATTCAAATTGTTTGATGGTCATCTCACTTTGGTGGTCGTTCTTCCCTTGGATTGGAAGGTGTTTAGTGTTTCCTGGAGGTTTCACCTTTGTTTCTTTTATAGTTCTTATTAAAGAACTTGTTGAATCTTTTCACCATTAGGGCAATCTTCTCTTGGTTAACGGTTTTCTTGGAGTCAACTCTTTTGGATTCTCCAGCCAAGAGTGAAGTTGTCTTGGGTATAGCTGTCTCTTCTTGCTCTTTCCTTTAGAGCTTGAAATTCATAAGCTTTAAAGTATGAGAATAGCTCATGGTTGGAAGTTCTTGTCAAGTTCATGAAATGTCTCAAAGCCATCGTCTTCATTTCCCACTCAGCTAGGAGCGACCTAAATATCTTCATACACATTTATTTCTGAGTGTATTCATTTCCAAGAGCTGAGAGATCATTTGTAATCTTTGTGAATTTGGCATCCAACTGATCCAGAGTTTCACTTGCAAGCATTTTAAAATTTTAAAATTTATGTACAACAACAGTCAATTTATTTTCTTTAATTTGAATATATGCTTCACAAATTAAAGTTAGTTTTTCTCAAATTTCTTTCCTCGTTCTGTAAGATTTCACTTTGTTGAGCATGGCTTTATCGAGGATTTTTATACAAAATAACCTTGGAAACATTATCCAAGTTGTATATCTTTCAATCCTCGTTAGTCCAGTCGCATCAAGGTTTCTTGTTCATGGCTGGTCTTGGTGCAACAGGTACAATTGGGACATCAGCAGCATGTGCGCCACGTGCAGCAGGAGCTGCAGCAGCCTCTCGCCAGATTGTGGGTGCAAAGCAGTTATGAGCAAGAGCTCTAACTTGATTGTGTTCACTTTCATTATCCGTAGTAGCCCATCCTAAATGACAAACCTTATCTCATCATGTAAGGCTGAAAGACGTGCCTGCATGCGTATTTTCCAATCATCAAATTCCTTGACAGTAAACATAGGAATACAAGTTAAATTTGCTTCCATGATAATAACTTCTTTTTGAAAGAAAATATTAAAACAACAAGCATTGTATCTTTTGAAAAGAATTGAGATCTAGTTCAGAATCGGTAGGTGCAGAATGCTCAATGAACAAACTGCTCTTATACCACTTGTAGGTCTCAAGGGGCGATAAAGTAAAGTCTAGAAGGGGGGTGTTGAATAGACATTACCAAATTTTTGATTTTAGTCTTTTTTAAATTAGAGTTAAGTCACATGTTAGCTAGGTCCTTGATGGACAACTTAATTTACCTTCCCAGTAGAGTTAGCCACTCAACAAACTCGACTAATCTGTTAATAAGATAACTCAGCTGACTCAGTTAACTCTTTTCGAAATTCAGTAGACTTGGTTTTACAAAGGAAGACTTTCACCATTTGATTAAAATATGTTTTTAACACTTGTTTTTAATCTTAGTTATTATCAGTTGACTTAGCAAATAAAACAATCAGCAATAAAAGTATGCAAGAGAGTAAAATGTTGAATGTAAAAGGCACCGAGCAATTTGTATAATGGTTTGAGGATGGCAGTCCGAGATAGCCTTGATCACACAGTTGGCTTCTACTAGGACTCAGTTTCTTCACAAGACGGTTGTCTTGCTACTTCAGCTCCTTCAGACTCTTGGATTTGTTCACACATCCCTCCAACAAGTCCAAAGCTTCTGGTTCAAACTCGAACCTTACAACACTTCCTTCAACCTTGGATGTGTAGACCCCTTTGTTTTTCAACAAATGTTTTCCTCTTCAACAGTTTGAAAAATTGTCTTTCCTTCACTGAGTGTGTTGGATCAAATTCCTTATTGCTTGAGGATAGTATTGAATGCTTGAGAGTATTATGCTCAGATTGCTTGATTTCTCTTGTGTGTCTTAAAATTGCATAAGTGTCTTCTCTCTTGAAGTCATAGCCTTTTATGGTGCCTGTTTGGAAAATATATTCGTTGAAGAGATAGATGTATTTTTCAAACTACACTTTGAGGTTGTTGGCTTGTCTTTTCTTGATCTGCAATAGGTGATGGTGACATATCCTAGTTTAATTGAACTCTGCAGTTTTTCAAGTTCTAAAATACGCTCAGTGATTCCCATTGGTTTATCCTATTTGCACACTTATGGGATAACTACTTTAAGCACTGCAGTATGGATGTATTACTATAATAAGTAATTTCCTTGACTTGTGTGCAACAGATCCATTACAGTCGACTTTGACTTAACTGCCACTTAGCTGGATCTCCATCTTGGTATCCAGTCGACTTCTACAATCTTCAACTTGGCTGCTTTCGACTAAACTGATAAAACCCTATCTATTACAAGTTGATTTACAGTAGAATTGGGGTGCCAACTTCCTAATCTAAGTTGTACATGGTATCATCAAAATCTATTACATAAATTTCCCAACGACTTCTTACAAGGTTGCGGGTTTGATATTTGGAACGCGGTCATTGAAGGAATAGCTCAACCAACCAAGAAACAAGAGGATGGAACTATAGGTCCCAAAAGTTTCAAAGAGTTCGATGAAAGTGACAAGAAGTCTTTTTCTCTAAACAGTAAGGCTTTGAATATTTTGTATTGTTCACTCGCACATGAAGTATGGGAAAAACTCAAAACCATCTATGAAGGAACTAAGAAGGTTAAACAAGCTAGAAAAACATGCTTTTGTTCGCCAAAAATATTTGGATCATACAACCGCAAGTGTGCGGTGTAGTTTATAGAATAATGGCAAGCGATTGTCGTATTCCTCAGGATCGATATGTGAAACACTTAAGCTATAATAACATCGTATTCCAATTTTATTGAAGCGACCGAATATTGAGTTTAAGTAAAAATCAAATAATAACATAAAAATAAATAAATTTGCGAATCCCACAAGTATTGTCAATAACTACAGGAGAAACCTTAGGCACATAATCTTAACATGTTTCTTCAATATTAAATCTAAATAAACTTTCAAAACGAATTCATGCAATTCTATGAGTTGAATTCCTAAGATAGTTTATTTCCCCTCCCGGGCGGCGCATAAATAGTAGATTAATAATAATTGTAGGTCTCCCAACTCGATACAACTATTATTAACTACCAAAAGATTTATGAATTGAATGACTCCCCACAAACAGTTGTAGGTCTCCCGACTCGATACACCCATTTATGTCTGAATTCGATTTCCGTCTTTGTTAGAACTCCTTTTCCGAATTTTGCATTAACAAATATGACATTCTAAATATTGATTAGATAAAAAGCAATTAAGAACAAGCACTCAAATTTATAAAATAGAAAGCGAGAATCAATTAAGAAAGCAACTAATCAAGATTTAACATGAATCCACAGTTTTGATTATGCCCCTAATATCCGAAAGATTAGCCAAACATTTATAACAAATTCATTGACAAATTCGAAATCAATATTATGACATCGATTAAGCACAGACAAGAGATCTAGACATAGAAAGAAAACTCCTTCTTGTCAGGATGGATTCCCCTCCTAAGCCTTCAAAGCTCTTGTGATCCCGTAGATGTGAAAGGCCTTGTGGTGTTCTTCGCGACCTAGCCTTCCTCTCTCAAAAGACTTCGAATCTTGTGTTCCTGCATAATTTGATGTGTTGTATGATGTATGAAGTGATGATTTTTCGTGCAAGTCTTGGGTCCCTTTTGTAGATGCTTGGAGAGATCACTTGTAGAGTTGGAACGGGAAAAGAACTCCAAAAAACACTTTTGGAAGAGTACCCCATGGCCTGGCCGTGTCACATGATCGTGTGGTGTATTGCGTTGCCCTTTCCCACAGGCCTGTGTGGACTCACATGGTCTGGCCATGCGGGCTTGGTTTCGTTCCCTGTTTTCTTCCCCACTTCACACGGTTGTGTCATTCCACACTGGCATTTTCACACGGCCGTGTGACACTACACGGTCCGGCCGTGTGAAGTGTTTTTGTTCATTTTCTTCGTCATTTTGATCCTCTCTTCGCATTCGTCTGTCCTATTCGGGCATTCCAACTAATATTTCTCCATTTTAAGCTCCGTTTCCTATAAAAAATTACAAGAGTACGCAATATCATGCCCTTCCAAGGAAACCAAGTAAAAACATACTAAATATGCGTGCAAATTATATATCATTTTAAGCCCCAAAATGTATGTATATTTTACACACATCAAAATCCCTCAAACTTAAAGCATTGCTCATCCTCAAGCAAAATGCACGTATATCATTTTATGCTATATGTTTTTTTATAACCGGGAGTTTGTCGTGACGCCTCCTACACAACAACTCAAGAAAACTAAACAAAACTAAAAATTAAGTTAATATGAATAAAAATAAAATTGAAATTAGAATTGAAGGCGATAATAAAAAAAAGAATGGAAATAGGAAATAAATTGGGTTGCCTCCCATAAAGCGCTAAGTTTTACGTATTCAGCCAGACTTCTGATTTCTAATCACTTTCGCTAAACTGTGTCATTCGAAATCTGTGAACCTTCAGTGTCATCCATCAGACGGATGGCATTGCATTGTTCTCGCAGATGCAACTCAGTATCTCTTGGGAATTTGCCTTTTCGATGATGGCCTCCCACAGCAGTTGTGATCTGGGCCACTTGTGTTTCCAGAGATTTGAGTCTTGCGTTCACATTCGTGTTCAATTTGAGTGACTGTTCTTCTATCCTCGTCTATCTTTGCTTCATCTTTGTTAAGTCTTGCCCTTGTTTCTCCGATAAACAAGGATATCATCTCTTCAACAGATGCTTTCTTTTCGTTTGACTCTGCTCTGCCTTGATTACCTACATTGTATCCCAGAGGTGGCTGCAAAACATTTTTATTGTTAGCATAAGAGAAGTTTTCATGGTTTCGCAATCCCCGATGATAGTAGTTGGGTGTCTGATTATTTCTATAATTGTTTTTGAAGTTCCTTTGTTGGCCCACAAAGTTTGCTTTTTCTTCAACAATAGCAGGATCTCTTGGAGCCACTTGCTGCATCGCATCAAGTTTCATATTCAGTACTGATACCTGTTCTATGAGCATGGCGGCTTCTCATCCTGGACTTATGCTAACGTCGGACAGTAGACCTCTCGGATGGCCATTGGTAACTGTTGTTCGCCATCTCCTCTAACAATTCTAGTGCCTCCTCGGGATATTTCCCTAGCAGTGCACCCCTAGGTGCATCATCTATAATTGTTCTTGTGTTGCCACTCAAACCATTATAGAAGTACTGGACCTGTTGGTAGTTGGGATATCCGTGTTGGGGCACTTCCAAAGAAATTCGGAATCTATCCATGCTTCATATAGTGGCTCAAAGATCTAATTGCCTAAAGCGGGCGATCTCCAATTTCAGTTGTAGCGTCTTACTGTGGGGAAGTGTTTGGCTAGAAACTTCTAACTTAGTTCTGCCCAATTTGTTGTTGCTGGTGTTAGAGAGCATAACCATCCCTTAACCTTATCGCGTAGAGAGAATGAAAAAAGGCGGAATCGAATAATATCCTCATAAGCACCATTCATTTTAACAGTATCGCAAATTTCTAAAAAGTGTGCCAGATGCGCGTTTGGATCCTCAACGGCTCTACCCCCAAACTGATTTTGTGACACCATCTGGATCAATGCAGGTTTTAGTTCAAAGTTGTTTTCATTGATCGACAGACGGGTGACTTACCTCCGGCTGGAAGTAGTCCCTAACTGCTCTTCTCGCGGGTCTTTCCACAATTCGGTCCTAGACGTCTACCCCAAGTGGGCGCTCTTCATTGTTTTTGTTGTTCACTGCGTTTGGATTTGTCCCATCCGCCATTGTTTTGGCTCTTTTCCTTAATTGCTTCGTTGTCTTCTCGATTTCCAAATCAATGGGTATCGGCTGGGTAGATCTGGAACGCGTGATCATGCACTATCTGCACTTAACAAAAACAATGTTAGAACCGAACAAATAAAAATAATTTCAAAATTTTTGAAAAATTAAAATAAAAATAAAAATTATGCTTCAATTAAGATTGAACTACTTATTACTATATCTAAGTAAAATCTAATCAATCCCCGGCAACGGCGCCAAAAACTTGTTTGACAAAAATATTTGGATTATACAACTGCAAGTGTACAGTATAGTTTATAGAATAATGGCAAGCAAGGCCATATTCCTCAGGGATTGATATGTGAAACACTTAGGCTATAATAACATTGTATTCCAATTTTATTGAAGCGGCCGAATATTGGGTTTATGTAAAAATAAAAAAATAACATAAAAATAAATAAATTTGCGAACCCCACAAGTATTTTCAACAACTACAGGAGCAACCTTAGCACATAATCTCAACATGTTTCTTCAATATTAAATCTAATTAAAGTTTCAAAACCAATTAATGCAATTCTATGGGTTCAATTCCTAAGATAGTTTATTCCCCGTCTCGGGCGGCGTATAAACACTAGATTAATAATAATTGTTGGTCTCCCGACTCGATACAACTATTACTAACTCCCAAAAGATTTATGAATTGAATGACTCCTCACAAGCAGTTGTAGGTCTTCTGACTCGATACACCCGTTTATGTCTGAATTCAATTTCTGTCTTTGTTAGAACCCCTCTCCCAAATTTTGTACTAACAAATATGACATGCTAATTATTGATCAGATAAAAAGCAATTAAGAATAAGCACTCGAATTCATAAAATAGAAAGCATGAATCAATTAAGAAAACAATTAATCAAGATTTAATATGAATCCACAGTTTTGATTATGCCCCTAATATCCGAAAGATTAGCCAAACATTGATAACAAATTCATAGACAAATTCGAAATTAATATTATGACATTGTTTAAGAACAAACAAGAGATCTAGACATAGAAATAAAACCCCTTCTTGTCTGAATGAATTCCCCTCCTTAAACTTCGAAACTTTTGTGCTCCCGTAGATGTGAAAGGCCTTGTGGTGTTCTTCGCGACCTAGCCTTCCTCTCTCAGAAGGCTTTGAATCTTGTGTTCCTGCGTAATTTGATGTGTTGTATAGTGTATGAAGTGATGATTTTTCGTGCAAGCTTTGGGTCCCTTTTATAGATGCTTAGAGAGATCACTTGTAGAGTTGGAACTGGAAAAGAACTCCAAAAAATGCATTTGGCAGAGTCCCACACGACCTGGCTGTGTGGCAGCATACGGTCGTGTGGTGTATTGCATTCCCTTTTCCCACACGCCCATGTGGGCTCACACGGTCTGGCCATGCGGACTTGGTTCCATCCCCTGTTTCTTTCCCCACTTCACACGGTTGTGTCATTCCACACCGGCATTTTCACACGGTCGTATGACACCACACGGTCCTCCCGTGTGAAGTGTTTTTGTCCATTTTCTTCGTTGTATTGATCCTCTCTTCGCATTCGTCAGTCCTATCCGGGCATTCCAACTGGCATTTCTCCATTTTAAGCTCCGTTTCTAGTAAAAAGTTACAAAAGTACGTATTATCATGCCCTTCTAAGGAAACCAAGTAAAAAATATACTAAATATGCGTGTAAATGCATCAAATATATATCATTTTAAGCCCCAAAATGCAGTATACTTTACACACATCATTTGTTAAAGACTTCAAAAACTTCATAATGCTCGAAGGTGAAGGGATTTCGAAAATGGTGGAAAGATTCGACAACATCATCAATCCTCTATTGGCGCTCGGAAAAGTCATCTCTGAAGAAGACAAGGTAACCAAAGTATTGAATGTTCTTCCCGGTTCTTGGTCTGAATAGGTGATGGCTACTACGGAATTTCAAACTCTTGAAACTCGCAAGTTTGATGAGCTTATTGGAAATCTTCTCATTATGATATCTATCTCAAAGAAAGAGAGAAAGAATTACAAACCATCCACCTCTAAATCGGGTATGCAATCTACACCTAAAGGCCCTGCCTCAAGTTCAAATAATTATTCTTATGCTAGTGATGATGATGATGAGGCAACGACCATCCTTGCATGAAAATTTACCAAATTTGTCAATAAAAATAAGGCAAGAAATACAAGAGACAATTCGTACTTTAAATGCAAAAAAACCCGGGCACTTTATATCCAATTATCCAAAGATGGCGGAGGAAGAGCAAAAGAAGAAAAAATTCTTTCCAAAAAAGAAGGCTTTGAATGCGGATGCCAAAACGTGGGATGAACTTCTTGAAACATCCGATGATGAAGAGGAAACCGAACAAAGACTTATGGCCATAGATGATGAAAATAATGAGGTACGCTTTCACTCCTCTTCTTCTTTAATTCATGAACTTCAAGGAGATTATGATGATTTACAAAATGAGTTTAGAAATATAATTTGCAAATACAATAGTTAGAAAAAGGATTTTAAAGATTTAAAATTAGAGAAAGATAAGTTATTTTCCTCTTATGAATCTCTTGACCATGCTCATATTATTACTGTTGCTATAGCTAAGAGTCTTGATTCTAAAAAACAATTGCTCAAAAAAGAGATATAAAATTTGAAAAAGGATGTGTCGCGTTCTAAATTGAGTACCGATAAGGTTACAAAAATCCTTGGTGCACAAAGAAGTGAGCAATCAAAACTAGGACTTGGTTACAAACTTTTTCAAACTGATTTCAAGAAAAAGAACCAAGTTCTAACGTTCATACGTGCTAGTAGTCCGAAAATGATTACTAGTTTTTATTATGGTAAAAATGGACATCATGCTAGTACTTGTAAAATTAGAAATAATAATAGTCATTTTTGGAGACCCAAATGTCTCAATGCTAACCCCCATGGACCTCAACACATTAGGATACCTAAAAATAGATTAATTGTAGGTACGTGGGGCAATCAAAATCAAGGAAAATTTCAAATAGATTGTGGACAGTGGATGTTCACGCCATATGACTGGAAAAGAACATATTTTTATCAATATCAAGCTCTAAGAAGAAGTAATAGTTATGTTCGGGAATGGCGAAGGCAAAATCCTTTGCAGTGGAGACGTTGGTAATTCTTCTTTCTCTCTTAACGATGTATTATTAATAGATGGGCTTAAGTTTAATTTGATAGGTGTAAGATAACTTTGTGATTTAAATTATGATGTTCTTTTAAAAAAAAATAATATTATTCTCAAAAACGGTTAAACTATTTATAAAACTAGTAGAAAAGACAATCTTTACAAAATTTGTACAAGTGATTTGGTTAGTCAAAAGGTTTCTTGTCTTGTCTCTAGCAATGATTTAACTAATTTATGTGATAGGCGAATTGAACATGTTAGATACAAAAATTTACAAAACATTTGCAAAAGCCAACATGTCAAAGGACTATCCAAACTAAATTTTGAAAATCTTGGCTTATGTGACACTTGTCAAAAGATCAAATTAGTTAAAAGTTATTTTAAGCCTAAAGATGAAGTATCCACAACCAAGCCTCGACAACTTCTTTACCTAGATTTGTATGGGGATATTGGCATGCGTAGTCTAAGTAGAAAATATTACACTTTCGTTATAATTGATGATTTTTCAAGATATACCTGGAGTATTTTTCTTGAAAATAAAAGTGATGCACTAATGAGTTTGCTAAGTTGTGTAGACTTATAAAAAATGAAAAAAAAGATATTATTAAATCTACAAGGAGTGATCGAGGAGGTGAATTGATGGTGAATTTAGAGTCTTATGTGAAACCAATGGATATGAACATATTTTTCTGGCTTCGTGAACTCCTCAAAAAAATGGTGTAGCCGAAAGAAAAAATCGGACTTTACAAGAAATGTGTCTGTTTATGCTCAATGAGTTTTCTCTTCCAAAATATTTTTGGGCCGAAGCCGTAAACTCCACTTGCTATGGTATAAATGGAGTATATCTTCGTCCAAAGTTGAACAAAAATCCATATGATCTTTGGAAAAGAAGAACACTAAATATCAGTGTTCGCCTTATTTTTTTAGCTTCACCGCAAGTGTACGGTGCATTTTATAGAATAGGGTTAGCAAGGTTGAATCCACAGGGACTAATAAATCAATATACTAAGTACTGGATTATAATGGCCTTATTTTTATCTAGACGATCGAAAGTGAGTGAATTGGTTTTATAAACTAAAGCAGAAATTTATCCTAAAAGAAACAAAGCAAAGAGTTGATTAAAAGATCAAGTAGATTAATGGATTCCTGGGTTATGGTTTCAGTTAATATCCCCTTTTATTATCAGATTAATCAAACCAAAGTTAAACGTATTCTTCCCTATAGACCGATCACAAAATAATTTACCCTCTCTCGAGATGCATGTAAAAGTGTTGTTTGGAATATCTATGCTAGCATCTCTACTCAACATGAGATATCCAACTCCCAAAAGCTCAAAAGATTATAAAGCCTCACGAATATTCACAGACTTCTCAATCATGCAAGATATTCATGTCAAGTACTCATAGATCAAGTATTGAAACTCATCGGTTAGAATTATGAATCAATACATCAAACAAGTTAAACCAAACGCGTTTTGATAAAACAAGAATTAAAGCAAAGTACTTGAATGGGGTTGGAAAACATTAACTTCAATTGCAATTAATCATCAAATAAAAGTATCCATTAACATACTCCCAAACCCGGGAATCACAAGAAGTTTAGCCAGACATAGAAAATAAATAATCCATAGACAAATTATTCATATTCATGTCTAACTAATTAAATGATAAAAATACTATGGAATGAGTGAACTCAGGGATGTTGATGATCTCTCGATCTATCTTCAATCCTCGAAAGTGTGGTTGTGGTCTTGATCGATATCTCCAATTCTCTGGTGGAAAATTGCTCTTTTCTCTGCTTTCTAGGGCAAAAATCATCATTCTTTTGTTTGTGGCCGCCCCGTCTCTATTTGTACTTTGTTCGGGTCGAAAACCTTGTTTGAAATAGGTCAGACTCTGTTTTCCCACACAGGTGCGTGGGGCGTGCGCCTAGAGCACGCCCAGCTCGTGTTGGGTGCTGCATAAACTTTCACATTGCTGAAGGATGCATGGGCCGTGCGCTAGAGCACGACCAGCCCGTGCTTGTAGTCGAACTTTGAGAACTGGTCTTGAGTAGGCGCACGAGCCGTACTAGGGACGCACGCCCTGCCCGTGCGCACCTGCTAAGCTTGATATCACCCTGTTTTCTGTCGTTTCTCACTCAGTTCGTCTGACTTCTTCCCGATTCAACTCTAAACTTTGTACATTACGTCAAGTATTGGCGGTTCTTTATCGGAATGCTCCGAGTTGTTGCCAAAATGCTACAATTATCAATAAATCCCTACAAAACGAGCAAAGCGTAATACCTTTTCCACAAAAGTAAGCCCAAAATACATGCAAAATACATGTCAATCAAACCCCCAAATTTAAACTGTTGACAGTCCCGGTCAACACTCTATAAACAAGACAAAACACAAATGGGGTAAAGAAAAACAGATCAAGAACAACGCATCACAATTCATGTCATTTATCCATAGATATCAAGCACAAACCAACCAAGTTTCAAATATCTAACACGGAGCACAAGTCTACCAAAATCATGGCAAACACCAAATCACGCCTCTCATGGATAAAGTGTACTCTACTCACTAGGAAAATAAGGGACGTGTATTCGCTCAAGTCATATCAATGTTGAAGAATTACCATATGCTTACAAATCGTCTCACATCTCCGCCACTCGATTGTATGCAATTCACAAATCAGAAAGGACTTTGCTTATGGTTGTAATGAAGGATCTTTGGTTAAGGTAAGGAAATATGGATAAAGTGACTAAAACTCAAGCGTATAGATTGGTAAGCACATCATTTTTCTCAAACAGTTATTCTTATTCAAATCAACTATGCACCCCCAATCACCTTTTATTCTATCACATCTATATTTCGCCCTTTTTTTTCATACAATTTATTCTCCTACGCCTTACATCACAATTTTCAACCTATATGTTCTTTTACGGCCAACTCACTTTTGCAGTCGTGTTTTTTTTTCCGACTCTTTGTGAGTATTCTTCCTTTTCCTCATTTTCTTCCTTTATTCACAATCACCCAATATATATACCATTTCTTAACTTCTCAATACCCTTTCATTCAACCCTTTATTCAATCCCTTTACTCAATGCTATACGCTCAGGCTTAGGGTAACAAATATATCAAGTTAAGGCTTAAGGCTTGAAATGTGGCTATGAAAAATCAGGCAATAGGCTCAAATTGGCTAACTAGGGAAATCAAATATCATAAGGTAGGCAAAAAGGCTTGAAAGACTTAACAAAAATGGCCTAAAATCATTTTCATAAACCGCATACAACATGTGACTTCGACGAAGATACCAGAAAAAGTTCTAGAATTCAAATCAACATGAATGACACACTCAATCAACAAACAAGACTGCATAATATGAAAGCAGTAAAGGCTCAAAAAGCTCACAGGCTTGTAAGTGCGTAATTCAAAGTATATCAACCATGACTCCAATATTCACATGCTCCATATCATTTATTCTCAACCCGGTCAACTCACATTCAACACCCAATTCAAAACAACATAAGCTGTTCAACAAATGCTCCCAAGATCAACAAGCACACAATAGCGGTCAACTCACTCCCTAAACAACTAAGAAAGCAATAAACGTGCTAAAAATAAAAAATAAACATCTAATGCAAGGCATCCTACATGCTCTAAATGCAACTACATGAATGAAAGAACGCCACACCCTTCAATAAAATTACTACCTCTCCCCCCAAACTTGAATGAAATTATAGCGCATAGAATAGAATATAGAATTTCAAAGAAAAGTGTGGAAAGGACCTGGTACCTCAACTCCTGGGCTTGGTACCTCTGCTCCTTGTCTGTTCGGAAAGCACGGAACTCCTCCTGGTGATGCAAGAAATCATCCCGGTACTGCCGGAAATCATCCTGGTGATGCTGGAAATCGTCTCTGTGCTGTCGCATGCTCTCCTCAAGAGCATAGATTCTATCCTGATAATCCGGTCCCACACGCTTCTCACCTTGGTGGGAGCTCTCTGGAATGTTGGGCCTTCCCTGTGGGAAGCCGTGATTGAATCCTCCCTGCTGGAAACCCTGCTCAAAGCCCCTCTCTTGCCGATCATATTCCCTTGCCTCCATCGCCAAATCCTCTTCATCGGGTAACCCTGCTATCCTCATCCTTTTCCTTGCAGTCAGGCCTTCCATTACTCTGATATGTGCCTCAGAGTTCATGAGCCAATTACTTTTCATTATCCACCACAACTGCGAGCTGCGGGTTAGGAAGGGGGAAGGCCGGTCCAACCTTTTGTTGAAAACGGAGGATGTTCTCCTTGTCTGTTATGATCTTCATGGTGTGGAGTACATTCATGTTGATGCTCCGACAACCCGCTATTGGCTCCATTCTGCGCATATCAACCCCAAAATGTTGAGCAATGGGGGTTAACATTCCCCCTGTAGGTCCCAAGGGGTGTGAGTAAGATTTAGAAGGGGGGCTTGAATAAACCTTACCATCTTTTCGAATTTAGTCCTTTTAAAATATTACAGAGTTAATTACACAACTATGTCCTTAAGGGAGAACTAAGTTAGTTAATCAGCAGAGTTGGCTACTCAACAGACTCGATAGAGCTGTTGATAGAATAACTCAGCTGTTTAGTCTAAACTTTAACTTGGTTGTGATGAGTTTTTCAGCGGAAGACTTAACACCCTTGAATTTGATTTAACTTTGTTTTAACACTTGATTTTAGCACTTAGTTATTTATCAGTTGGATAGCAAATTATCAGCAGATATTAAATAAGTATGCAGAAATGTAAATATGCTGAAATGTAAATGACACAAGTAATTTTTATAGAGGTTCGAAGATGGGGTAGTTCTTCTAATCCTCTCTTCTCCAACTCCTGGAGGAATCCACTAAGTAATGATCAATTAACGAAATGATTATCAGTCTAGAGACAAGTCTTGATCACACAGCTGATTTGCTCATTGGACTCAGTCTGTAGATGCCTTGGTCAAACAGCTGGCTTCTCGTCCGACTCAGCTTCTTCACAAGGCAGCTGCCTTGCTACTTCAGCTCACTTTCTCAAGCTTCGTGGATTTGATCACGAAGCCCTCCAATAACTTGAGATTGGTTTGACCTTGAACCTTCCTACAATCCTCCTTGGAGAGTAGACCCCTTTTGATTCTTCACAAGTTTTCCTCTTCAACAGTTTGAAGTTGTCTTTCCTTCACAGCTTTGTGTTGGATCTATTTCCTTCGATATTTATGCTTGAGGATTTTGCTTGAATAACTTGAGAATATTTTGCAGGTTACAGATTTAATAATGCTTGCTCGTTTGTTGTTCAGGTAATCAAGATAACCTTTTCTCAATGAAATTCCTCAGCCTTTTATAGTGAACTTTCAAAAATCTGCCCGTTGAAGAGATAGGCTGATTTTCAAAAGTCACTTATGTTCATTGGCTTGTCTTTTCTTGGTCTTCAATCTTGAGATGTAGACCTTTCCTCGTATTAAATGAATGTCCACCTTTTCAGGTTCTGACACGAGGTGCAGTGCTTCCCATTGGTTTATTCCTTTTGCATCCTTCTGGGACTGAGCACTTTAAAACATGGCAGCATGGGTGTATTGCTTGTTTAAGTAATGTTCTTGACTTCTGTGCAACGGATTCTTTTCAGTTAACTCCTCTTTGCAGTTGCCTTTTCCCCATGTGACTTGAGTCTGCTCCAATCATTGAAAGACTCATCAGTCACTTCAACTTGTGACATGGCTTCTTTGAGTTGACTTAACTGACTCTTCACACAGCTGTCCCTCAGTTGTTACATCTTCATTCGAGTCCTTGGTCCTCTGTCTTGGCCATACTCAGCTGTTCCGCAGCGGAGTCTTCACTTCACTTCTTCAGTTGACTTTTGTATTTCTAGGCATAGTTGACTTGACTTAGCTCATTTGAGCCCTATCTATTACAATGAGAATTACATGGAAAATAGGGTGCCAACATTCTAATCTAAGTTTTACATGACATTCATCAAAATCTTACAAAATAATTTCCCAACAATTTTCCCCTTTTTGATGATGCCAAAACTTAAAAACATTAAACAAAATGTAAACAACACAGATACATACAGACAATGCAGTAACAAAGAATGTATGCGTAGAATCAATCATTTTATTGATCATAACATTCTTGTCCTTTACACAGCTGTTTACAAGGTGTATCAAAGCATAATCATATCCAAGCAAATTTCAAGCATCTATGCTAAGATACAAATATAGAGAGAAATACAACAACATTTTATTGAATGTACAGATGACTTACACATACATGTATTTACAAGAGTAAAATACACGAAGGGGTTAGCAAACAACACTTCATCGCCATTTGCCCTCCTTCTTTCTTCTTTAGCTCTATCATCATCAGCTCTCTTCCTTTTTCTTTCATCTTCAGCTGCTTTCTTCTTTTCATAAGCTCTCTTCACATCATCGTATTTTCTTTTCCTTTCTTGCCTTTCTTGCAACAACTGATCTTGTCTTTTATTTTCCTCTTCTATTCTTTTTGCGTATTCATCATTTTTTCTAGCCACTTTCTGATTTGCTACTTCATCGTACCCAGCCCAGTAGATCCTTCCCTTATTGCCTGGATCTATATATTCAATATTTTTTGGTAAAAGTCTAGGTTGGAAACCTCTTCCTCCACCACTTCTTCCTCCTACGGGTGTATATTGTACGGAGTCTTCTTCTTACCAAATTTGAATGGGCTAGTGGTCTGCCAGATATCGCATATTTCTTCGCACAATTTCGGACCCTTCTCCCAGTACAAATCCCAGGCTTGGGCTACAGACATGTTCTTGAAGTAACCTTCGGATTCGAGCATTTTAAATTCTTCCACTGATCTTGGCTCGTCTCCGTCATCTGGAATGACATCTTGATCCTTCCCTGTCGGAATGCCACCGAATTGTTTCACCATTGCTTCAACGTTGGCATCCGTATTTTTATTGAACTCCAACTGATCTGCTATTATAATCTTTCTTTTCTCTGACATACGCACACCAGAGTGTTCGATCAGCAGAGTTACTGGAAGTTTGCTGAGTATTGAAGCTATGACATGACCTTGTTGAGGGGTTTTCGCAATCATTAGTGTCAAATCTTTTGACTTTTCCCCCTCAACAACTTTTCCCTTCTTCTTCTCAGCAGCTGTTTCTTCCTTTTGCTTCTCAGCTGTTTCTTCCTTCAATTTTCTCAGGTATTCCTCTTTCCCCTTTTTGGCATCATTGAAAGAGAGAGGAACCCCAGGGAACACTACCGCGAGCATGAAGTCCAGACAGCTGAGAGCTGAGTTCTGCTTGGAGTCTGCTGCGACATGTGTTGTTCGAAATTCTGTGTGAGTGGCTTTCGATTCAGCTGCCACCAGTTTCATTTCAGCCATGAGAAGGCTGAATTTCGTATTCATGTTTTCCTCAACACGCAGAATTTCTTTTCGATGAAATTCACGCAGTAACTCCATTTTAGTTGTACGAGAGGCATGTAATCTCTCCATATAGGCCTGCATCCTCTGCTTCATATCAACACTGTCAACACTCCAAACCAGCATTATCTTATTGTATAATGCCTTGAAATATCTAACTTGTTCATATCGCATTGCACTCTGCTGCTGACACCAGTCCCTGATCCGTACCACCAGTCCCTGATCCGTACCACAGTTCTTGAAGACTTCACGGATATCAGCTGTCACACCGGATTCAGCTGGTGGCCATTCAAAATCGAAACTAAAGTCTGTTGGCACAATGGAGTCTGTAGGGATGACTGTATCTTCTCGAACTGTATATTTTCGCTGCTCTTTAGCTGTCTCCTCTTCTAGCTCTTGTTAGGAATTTTATTGTTTAGATTTTGATGAATGCCATGTAAAACTTAGAATAGAAAGTTGGCTCCCCAATTCTTGCTTTGTAATGTATTGTAACAATTAGAGCCGACCAAGCCGAGTTAAGTCGCCTACGCTCCAACTAGCAAGAAGACAATCAAGGCTTGAAGGAAAACTCTTTGTGAGACAATTTGAGTACAACAAAGAAGAGCAGACGGGAACTCGATGAAGGAGCGGTGAGATACTGTTGAGTGGAACATCACCAAGTCAACTCAAGAGAAGCAAGTCCCAAGTCGAGGTGACGATGAAGAGTCATCCAATGATTGGAAGTCGACTCTAAGTCACCTGGGGAAAGCGAGGAAATACGATCAAGTCGAGATAATCGAAAAAGAACGTTGCCACGAGTAAATCAAGAGATTTACTTAAACAAGTAATATCTCCATACTACCTTTCTTGGAGTGCTCGACCCCGAGCGTGCAAAGAAATGAACCAATGGGAAGCACTACTCCGTGTCGAGTTCGAAAAGGTGATAAAACATTTCATACGAGGAAATGGCAATTCCAAGAAGCGCAAACCAACGATCGCAAAGTGATTTTCAAAAATGAGCCTATCTCTTCAACGGGCAAATTTTTGAAAGTTCACTATAAAAGGCTGAGGAGTTTGATTGAGAAGAATGATGCGTGGATGCGTGAATGACACACACGTGAGATATACGAGCTTATCAAAACTGAAACATTCTCAATCCTCAAGCCTACATCTCGAAGTACATCAATCCAACACTTACCTGTGAAGGAACGAGAACTTCAATCAGTTGAAGAGGAAAACACTGAAAACAAGGGGTCTACATTCCAAGAAGGATTGTAGAAAGGTTCAAGGCTGAACCAAGTCTTAAGCTTTTGGAGGGCTTCGTGATCAAATCCAAAGTGCTTGAGCAAGTGAGCTGTAGTAGCAAAAGGCAACGCCTGTGAAGAAGCCGAGTCGCACGAGAAGGTGAGTGATCAAGGCGTCTCAGATCGAGTCCCAAAGGATCAAGTCATTTGTTGTGATCAAGACTTGTATCCGGATATTACCACTTTGTAAACCGATCATTACTTAGTGGATTCCTCCGGGAGTTGGAGAAGAGAGAAGTAGAAGAATTACCCCATCTTGAACCTCTATAAAAACTTTCTTGTGTCATTTACTTTACAAAGACTTAAATATCTCGCACTTTTAATTGCTTATATCTACCGATAAATTTGCTATCCATTTGACAATCCATAAGTACTAAATCAAGTCAGTAAAACTTTGCTTAATCAAACTTAAGGGTGTTAAGTCTCCATTGAAAAACAAAACCACGGTGAAGTCAAATTATAGCCAACGGTGAAAGTTACTCTACTAATACTCAATTTGAGTCATTGAGAGATTAACTCTCTTGAGTGACTAATTAGATGTCCATCAAGGATACATTTGTGTAGAACTCAGTAGATTTAAAAGGACTAAATCGAAAATTTGGTAAGGTTTATTCAACCCCCCCCTTCTAAACCTTACACTTACACCCTTGGGACCTACGACTCTGGCGGCTCAAGCGAAAATGGAAATAATTGCTCAAAGGTATCATCTCGCACATAGGGATTGCAATTGCGGTTTGTGCCTTTGATGATCTGGTGGAATCGGTTCTCTTGCCAGAATTTGTGGCGACTACTTGTGAGAAAACTTGGTTCCGGTGGGCCTTGTTGAGTGGGTTGGCCGGTGTTAGGAATTTTATTGTTTAGATTTTGATGAATGCCATGTAAAACTTAGAATAGAAAGTTGGCTCCCCAATTCTTGCTTTGAAATGTATTGTAACAATTAGAGTGGCTGTCGAGTTAAGTCGCCTACGCTCCAACTTGCAAGAAGACAAGCAGAAGGCTTGAAGGAAAAACTCATTTGTGAGACAATTTGAGTACAACAAAAAGAGCAGACAGAACTCGATCAAGAAGCGGTGAGATGCGGTTGAGTGGAACATCGATCAAGTCAACTCAAGAGAAGACAAGTCTCAAGTGAAGTGACGGAAGAGTCATCCAATGATTGGAAGCGACTCTAAGTCACCTGGGGAAAGCAAGGAAATGCGGTCAAGTCGAGATAATCGAAAAAAGAACCGTTGTACGTAAATCAAGAGATTTACTTAAACAAGTAATATCTTCATACTACCTTTCTTGGAGTGCTCATCCCTTAAGCGTGCAAAGAAATGAACCAATGGGAAGCACTACACCGTGTCGAATTCGAAAAGGTGATAAAACATTTCATACGAGGAAATGGCAATTCCAAGAAGTGCAAACCAACGATCGCAAAGTGATTTTCAAAAATGAGCCTATCTCTTCAACGGGCAAATTTTTGAAAGTTCACTATAAAAGGCCGAGGAGTTTGAAAAAAAAAAAAAAAGATGATGCGTGGATGACACACACGTGAGATATACAAGCTTATCAAAATTGAAATATTCTCAATCCTCAAGCCTACATCTCGAAGAACATCAATCCAACACTTTTTGTGAAGGAAAGAGAACTTCAATCGAGTTGAAGAGGAAACTACGAAAACAAGGGGTCTACATTCCAAGAAGGATTGTAGAAAGGTTCAAGGTGAACAAGTCTTAAGCATTTGGAGGGCTTCGTGATCAAATCCAAAGTGCTTGAGCAAGTGATTTGTAGTAGCAAAGGTTTGCGCCTGTGAAGAAGCCGAGTCGTCGAGAAGTGAGTGATCAAGGCGTCTCTGCATCGAGTCCCAAAGGATCAAGTTGGCTGTTGTGATCAAGACTTGTATACGGATGTTACCACTTTGTAAATCGATCATTACTTAGTGGATTCCTCCGGGGAGTTGGAGAAGAGAGGAGTAGAAGAATTACCCCATCTTCGAACCTCTATAAAAACTTTCTTTGTGTCATTTACTTTCTGACATTTAAATATACGCACTTTTAATTGCTTATATCTCTTTGATAAATTTGCTATCCATCGATAATCTATAAGTACTAAATCAAACTGTAAAAAACTTGCTTAAACAAACTTAAGGGTGTTAAGTCTTCCATTGAAAACAAAACCACGCCTAAGTCAAATTATAGCCAAAACACCGTGAGTTACTCTACTAATTTCAAATTTGAAGTGTTGAGAGATTAACTCTACTAAGTGACTAATTCATTGTCCATCAAGGACACAATTGTGTAGAACTCTAATAGATTTAAAAGGCCTAAATCGAAAATTTGGTAAGGTTTATTCAACCCCCCTTCTAAACCTTACACTTACACCCTTGGGACCTACAAGTGGTATCGGAGCGGTTGGTTCATTGAACCCTCCGCACCGCAGTTCTTGAACTAGATCTCCAAACTTTTCAAAAGTCCGCTTTAGTACTTAATCTTTCAAAACTCTTTTCTATCATTAAAAGTTATCATCATGGAAGCAAATCTAACACGCATTCCTATGTTCACTATTGAAGAATTTGATGATTGGAAAATTCGTATGCGTGCTCATCTATCAAAGCATTACATGATGAGATGTGGATAGTGATAGAAGATGGGCCTCTGCAAATATTAAAGGTGAACAACTGCACGAAGAGTTGCGGGAAGGGGAAGAAGATGCAAAGACACCCAGACCAGTCATGGTTGAAAAACCAAGAACCGAGTGGACAAATGATGACAGAAAAAGATACAACCTGGACAATGTGGCCAAGGATATTCTCTACAAAACCTTGGACAAAGCCATGTTCAATAAAGTGAAATCTTGCAAAACAAAGCTAAGGAAATCTGGGACAAACCGACTTTGATTTGTGAAGGCTCAGAAGCAAATCAAAGAAAACAAACTTTCGGTGGCTGTACAAAAATTTGAGAACTTTAAAATGATCTCGGGAGAAAACCTGGATCAACTGGATGCTCGATTTGAGAAATCACAAATGAGCTATCTACACTTGGAAAGGAATATACACAGAATGAAATGTGTATGAAGATCCTGAAAAGTCTTCCACTGAATGGGAGATGAAGGTCATGGCACTCGAGACATTCCATGGACCTATCAAAGACATCCAACCATGAGTTATTCTCGGACCTCAAAGCCTATGAGTTTGAGCCGAGAAGGAAAGACCAGGAAGAGACAGTTGTACCCAAAACAATGCTCTAGTTGTCAAAGATGGAAGGAGAGTCAAGTCAAAGAGGCAATTGACCCGGTAAGAAGAAATAGCCCTAATGGTTAAAAGATTTAACAAGTTCTTCAACAAGAACTACAAGAGAGGAAAGGGTGAATCCTCCGGAAGACACTCGGCTCCTCCAAATCAAGGGATGACAGCCAACCAAGAGGACAGATCATCAACAAGCCGAGTATCAAAGGATCGACAACTCAAGAATAGAAAGAGTGAGCAAAAGGTGAATATCTATGTTGGAATTGTAGACAACAGGTCACTATGCCATTGATTGCTCATATCCTCGTAGTCAACAAGTACTTAAACGAAGAAGAAAGAAAGGTCTTGAGAGAAAGAAGACAAGAGAAGAAAAAGGCAATGATGGTGCAGAGACTCATCGAGATAAATGTTTCAGAGGCTGGTGACTCGAGAGAGCGGTAGGCGACTACTCAAGTGACTCGAAGAAGAAGCCTTGATCCGCTTAATGGCCAAAGAACAAGATCAAGAAGATGAGGTACAATCTAACTCAACAAGCTCGGACACTAGTGATAGTGAGTGACGTGACACACACACCTCATCACCCACTCGATCTTTATGATTCATTAGGCAAAATGATGAAAGATTTTGAGCACATTAAAACCTCACACACACTCTTGAATGAGGAAAAAAAGACCTACTCAAAAGTCAAAACTCAAAGCCGACTAAGGAGCCGAGTACTCTAAGTCAAATAGTGATGAGAATAAGAGTTTAAAGGCTGAAAATGCTAAATTAATAGCGTAAATTGCCTGCTATAGAAAAGAGGGAGAATGACCTCAAAATGTTATTGCCTCATTCACTAAGGCATCTAAATCATTGGATGATCTTATTATGAGTCAAAAAGAATGTGGAGACAAGACAGCTTAGGATTTAATTCCTTTGTGCCATGTCAAACCTCAAGAGTAATTTTGGAAAAAGGATCTTCAAGTCATGAAGAGTCCGAAAAATCCAAAACTCTAAATGATGCACACACTTTCAATCCAAAGCACAATACTAAGCAAAGCGGCCTTGGTTACAAAGGAAAAAGGGCCGAGTTGAGAGTCTTTGAAAGGATACGGTGAGAAGAGATTCGGCCCGAGTCCTCAGCCAGAGACTCCAAACAGAAAATACTCTGTAAAGAAGAAGAAGAGCTGCCAAAAATCCTTAAAACTCATAAAAGAAATACATATGATGGGAATGGTAGAAAATATCCAAGCAAGCCGACTGGAATAATGTGAACTATCACCTAGACTTATGGAATACAAGCCCAAATGGCAAAGGCCTAGAACTCAACAAAGGCCATTCCAAAAGCATAAGAGCTTTCATCAAAGACAAATATGCACCTAGGCACTACACTCAAAGACACCACAATTACCCAAGAAAGGCAATTGCTAAAACACATATGCAGCATACAGACAAAAGAGACAATTTGTATGAACCTAGACTCCCAAGCAATTTGCCAGGATTGATTATGATTATGGCAATCGGCGGATGGCAACCTCTTAGAGTCAAATCATTTGGCTATAGGTTGGTTGGATCATCTTATAATTCTAACCCCTCGGGACCTGACATAAGAATGGGTACCTAAAGCTTAATTTCCTTGATTGCGGGTTCAAGGAACAGTGAGTGCCAAGGAACCTGGTACATGGATAGCGGCATTCGGACATATATGACAGAAATAAGAGAAATCTGTCAAAATTCAAGGAAGTCAAAGGAGCCAAAGTCATATTTGGAGGAAATGAAGCTCCTGGTGAAATAAGAGGCATTGGATCCATCCGGAGGAATGGTTTAGAAATCACGGATGTTGCATATGTTGAAGGATTAAACTTCAATTTACTAAGCATCGATCAACTCTGCGACAAAGGGCTACAATGTTGGATTCAACATGGGAATATGCCAAATCAAAAATGTTGAATCTAATGAAGTTGTCTTTGCAAGGATGCAGAAAAATATGTATGTAGTGGATTGGTCAATCGCAACACCAAAGACTCTACTAGCAAAGAGCAAAATTTGAATCAAGTTGGCCGTGGCACAAAAAGCCGAGTCATCCGAATTTCAAAACGATTAATAAGCTAGCAAGAAGTCATCTTGTGGAAGGACTTCCAGGACTCGATATACAAGAAGGAGAGTATATGTGATGCATGTCGGAAGGAAAACAAATCAAGTCGTCGTTCCAAGAAAAGACTTGCCCATCCTCAACAAGAATATTGCATCCGCTTCATATGGATCTATTTGGCCCAAAGTGGAACCAAAGCAAGCATAAGTGGAAAGAAATACACCTTGGTGGTAGTAGATGACTACTCAAGATATACATGGACAATATTCATGTGCAAGAAGAAAGAAACTCTACAAAAGCTACCACGGTGATGAAGAGGATACAAAATGAGAAGAGTCAAACCATTATCAAAATAAGATCGGATAGAGGAACCGAGTTTGTCAATGGAATAATAACTCAAGATCTTGTGTTGAGAATGGTATTGGTCATGAACTATCACCGCAAGGACTCACAATGAGAATGGAGTTTGAAAAGAAGAAAAGTAACCCTCAAAGAAGCGAAGGACCATGTTAGTCAAGGCGGGGTTACCAAAAAGGTTTTGGGTCAAGCAATCAACACACTGCTACACCCAAAACAGATGTATGATAAATAGGCGGTGACAAAGACTCCTATGAGATCTGGATGGAAGAAAACCAAATGTTGCATATTTCGGGATATTTGGATGTAAATGCTTCATCCACAATAATGGCAAAGATAACCTAAAGGCTTTTGATGCTAAAGTCGATGAGGGTATCTTCAGATACTCATTTGAAAGCAAAGCCTACTGAGAATACTCAACAAAAGAACTATGGTTCTGAAGAATCCATTCATGTAGTATTCGATGAGCCAAACATAAATGGAGAAGACATTGAAGAGTCGGTGATAAGTCAAACATCCAACCTTACGAAGAGTCCCTATCTTTCAAGCCAAGCAAGGATTATCAATTGAGAAGAAGATGAGATATTTGAATCCCAAAAGCGTTGGATGGAAAATCTGTTGTTTGAATGATCACGAAGAGAGCGACCCAAAGAACACGATTTGCAAGTCGATCATTGGCTTGACTAACTTACTTCAACTCGACGTAAGATGGTGAGAGACCATCCACGTAAATTGTCATTGGAGACATGAGAGAAGGTGTCAAGACAAGATCGAACTCAACAAGAAGCAATGTTCACATGCTTCATCTCGCAGATAGAGCCCAAAGATGTGTCACAAGCATTGGATGACACACATTGGATTCAAGCTATGCAAGAAGAGTGAATCGGTTTGAGAGAAATAAAGTATGGGAATTAGTACAAAGACCCATACATCAAAATGTTATTGGAACCAAATGGGTATTGAGAAATAAGATGAACGAGGAAGGATCCGTGGTAAGAAACAAAGCAAGCGGTAGCCAAAGGATATTGCCAAGAAGAAGGAATAGATTTTGATGAAACATTTGCTCCCGTAGCAAGATTGGAAGCTATAAGGATGTTTCTTGCCTATGCAGCTCACAAAAATTTCATTGTATATCAAATGGATGTAAAAAGTGCATTCTGAATGGATTATTGGAAGAAGAAGTGTATGTTGAACAACCTCCAGGATTTGAGCAGAAGACTCTTGGAGACAAAGTGTACAAACTCAAGAAAGCCTTGTATGGATTGAAACAGGCACCCAGAGCATGGTATGATACCTGTCACAATTCCTAATCGAAAATGGATTCACTAAAGGAAAAGTGGATAGAACACTTTTCTTTAATTCAAGACAAGAAAAGTAGTATCTTGCTTGTTCAAATATATGTGGATGACATCATTTTTGGATCCACTAACAAAGAGTGTGTGAAAAATTCTCAAATCTCATGCAAAGTAAATTTGAAATGAGCATGATGGGAGAGCCGACATTTTTCCTTGGACTTCAAGTGAAACTGGTGAAGGATGGAACCTTTGTAAGTCAAACAAAATACACAGAGATTTAATGAAGAAATTTGGTATGGAGGAGAAGTTTCGTAAAAATACCAATGAACACATCATCAAAATGGACATGGACGCAGATGGCAAGCCCGTAGATCAAACAAGATACAGAGCACTTATTGGATCATCGCTTTCTATCTCACGGCTAGCAGGCCGGACATCACCTTTTCTTTGTAGGTGTATGTGCAAGATTTCAATCGCTCCAAAAGAGAGCCATATGATTGCGACTAAGAGAATATTGAGATACTTAAAAGGAAGCCAAGAAGTAGGGCTATGGTATCCAAAGGAAGGTGGATTCAAGCTAATTGGCTATTGAGACTGACTATCTTTGGATGCGAGTGGACGGAGAAAAGTACTTGAGGCACATGTCAAATGCTTGAAACAGACTAATTTCTGGTTTAGCAAGAAGCAAAACTCAATAGCCACCTCTACTGGTGGGGAATACATAACTGCTGGCATTGTTGTAGCCAAGTCCTATGGATGAGACAAAGTGAGAGATTATGAAGTTGAAGAAAAAGAAATTCCAATCATGTGTGATAACACAAGTGCAATTGCAATCACTCAAAATCTGTGTTGCACTCAAGAACAAAACACATAGATGTCGATATCATTTCATAAGAGATCATGTTGAAAAGAAGGACATTATCTTGGAATATATCTCAAGCGATAAGCAACTAGCCGACATCTTCACAAAACCATTATGTGAGTCAAGATTTGAAGAACTCAAACATGAGTTGGGGCTAATTGAGCTAAGTGAGACACGTAAGAGTCAAAGAAACGAAATGGAACAGAAAAGAAGGTGAAAAAGAGTGAAAACAAAAATTAGCTCAATAAATCACCAGATCGGAAAAGTCACTATACCAAGTCGGTGATATTTGAGTCACTAAGAGAAATGTGAGAAGCGAGTTAAATCGGCTAAGAGATAAGTTTGAATAACTTATGAGCAAAATGACAAAAACGCAATCGTTTTGACTAAGCGGGAATGTTTTAAGGAACACGTCAAAGATAATGATGATGTGTACGGACATAAAGCGCACACCAAGCTTATGATTGGATATAAATCTTTGCCGCATTAAATACGAGACATGAATCGCTCAATATGCGTGCGAAATCCAAGCCGTTGATTTCGATCACGATTCAAAAACCGTCTGCGCACGCCCTTTCATAAACCATATTTAAACCATTTTTCGTCTGCGTTTCTCTCACACTTCTAAAAACTGTTCAATCTCTCTCTCAAAAAGCAAAGGCAAACACTCTCAAAACCCTATTAAACTTCAAATCTATTTTCGAACTTTTCTTGAAATTATTTCGAGAAATGGCACCAACATATGACTTTACCAAGTTGGGAAAACAAATCCACACCGGTTCGACCGTGGATTTCGACGGAATGGTGAAGCAGGTCCGACGACACCCTGGTGAAGAAAATCGCGAGAAGCTAGAAACGGCAGGATCGAAACCGTTTCTAACATGGAGTATACTATGACCTATGTGGAGGAGGTCGCACAATTCTACGTGAATGCCGAGATTCACGACGAAGGAATCAAGTCATCTGTTCACGGGAAGCGGTGACTATCACATGCCAAGGATTTGGTGAATCTCGCTCACTACCGGCAGAGGAGCATCCGAGATCAAAGAGGCTGATGTAAACTTGGCGACGCATGGAAAGAAATAGCCAAGTCGGCGTTTGACAAAATAATATACACAAACAAACAAGAGATGCTTTGAAAGAAGATTATCACAAATTGTTGGACATTGTTGCCAAGTGTATCGACATCAAATTTGGCGACTTTGACCAATGTCAAAGGCAAAATTGATTGTGATGGCTGCAATAATCGAAGAAAAGAAGATAAAGGGCTGAGTTTATCTACAAAGATTTCTGCCAAAACGTGGGAAACAAGTCCTTCAAAGAAGATGGGTCATTTGGAGGATCCTCGGGATATGGCCTAGTGATTGGCGGCTATTGGAGGTGAAAGGAGTACCTCTTAGACATGGGAAAGCTTTCCATGTTAACAAGAGGATGTTCGAGCTAATCTCTCTCGGTGCTCGAAGCGTGCATACGCCAAGAGAGCGACACGGTGAGGGGGAATCGTGACCCAGAACACACCGCTTCCTCTCCAACCAAGAAGAAAGTCGCCCGCGCCTACCAAGAAATCTCTTGCGCCCCTGCAGCAAAGAAAGAAAACCAAACATGCTCCCGCCCCGCAGCGTGAGTCACCGCCTAAGCAGCGGCCGTGTCACCCGCCCCCGCTGCGGCGGTCGAGAAGGACTCACAAATTCCTTCTACGATCGTCAAAAAGAGGAGGTCGACAAACCTAGACGGCTCCTCGAAACAAACACAAGCACCGGCCCCACCGCCCAAGACTCGAGAGGACACCGTCGAACGAGTAAATCCCTACGGTACAAACCAAGAGACGAAGAAGACTTGTAAAGCAATCCGAGCGGGAGAAACCAATTTGAGTCGGCTACTCGCCTAGCACATATACCGGAGACTCCGGAGAAGTAGAGTCTCCGGATGTAATTGATGAAACGGCCAAGTCTCACAAGGTGATCAGCAGAGGCAATCGAAGACACGGTGTAGCTCACATATTTGAAACTCAAGAAGAACCAGCCCAAGACGGTGATGTAATGATCCTATCTCCACCTTACCCGGACATCGAGAATCGTGCGTGAGTGGAGAAAATGGAAGTTGAGCAAGTCGGGAACAGTTCCAACGGCTTTGAATTCATAGAAGAAGAAGAGGAATCGCTAAATTTCCTTGGATTATCCACTGTATCTCGACTCTAGATGAAGACAATTGCATGAATATTGCAGATCTACAAGGACAAGGAGAGAGAAGAGCAAGTGAAGAAGCGAAAAGTACGAGAAAAGGCAAGTATCCGCCCTATCTCCCAAGCACCACGTAACACTTCCATCCTCTCCTTGATGTCTTCTCCGAAAGTGACGAGGAACCGGAGGATGTCAGCGCCACGAAGAATTGCGGATGCGGCAAGCATTGCGTGAATCAAGAATCCTTCACGAGCAAAGATCGATGGAGGGACCAGGAGAGTCCTCGAACACAAAACTGAAATCGATCCAATGGGAGTGGTTCAAATAGCCAGCGATATTTGCCGCTACCACTTCCCGGTGACTCGGAAGAAAGCGATAAGGAGATGGCGATGAAACCGGGCTAGTGGGGACCCCGGTCGAGCCAACCCCTATTGAAGGTGTGCCACCACCGCCCCAACTACGGTGAACCATCAATCGCAACAGCCGGGAGTTTGGAGACGAGTGACCCCACTCCAAGTCACTCGGTGGTGCTCGGTGGGGAAACTCCCTCCACCTGCAGCAAGGTCGGAGGATCTGCAGATGACTCCACAAAGAATATAGGAGGCGAAGCAAAGAAAACTCAAACACAAGAAGAAAGACAAGTTGCCATCAACGAAGCTCTCAGGCGATTGAGACTGTCTGGTTTGAGGTGCCAACAGCAACGAAGGCTAATGACGCTGATGCGTCGATGCAACGAGGCAAGGAAGGAATGTACCGGGAGTTAACACTGGCGATGAAAGCGCAATCCATGGGGTTGAGACTCAATGGATGCCATGTAGAAGACCCTAAGACAGTGACACATCGAAAGGGAAGACAAGGCCTCGCAGCAAAGAGAGACTCTTTGGAGGAAATGAAGGCCACGGGAGGTTGAGACTTCCGGGGTAACACAAACCAAGTAGAGAACATCCCTCCCGCAACCATCGATCCATCTCGAGAAGGAGATCAGCGCACTTCATGATTCCCAGGACAACCCCGATGTCACCTTCGGGATCGAAGGCGAAGAGGAAGGCCGAGTCAACTCCCATGACAAATCCAAAAGACTCATTGCGGATGTTCCAGGCACGAGCAAGTCGATCCCAAGACTTCTCGTCGACCTTTAATTTTGATGATGAGCCACCAATGGAAATCTCATCATCGTCCGATGACGCTCGATATGGCCGAGGACCGTCTACTCAAAAGGAGAAATTTGAGACCAACGGTGTTAAGATACCGGTGAGGCTCGCAAGCCGAGTCTCTTGCACCACAAAAAAAAGTGAACCGAGACCACTTTGCTCCGGCTCCTCAAGCTACAATTTGGATCTATTCCCGAGAAGAACTTCACGTCCACCGCTTATCATCGAACAAATCCCGGATGGCGGTGATGAATCCTTTGTGGAATCTTTCCCATTCTCACCGGAGATACCAGAACTCCACGAAGAGTCGAGAAAATGAGCAAGCACGCTACCACGGACCAGCTCTGTTTTCCACTCAGGCACCATTGTCCCGGCCGACTTCGATTTCGACGTTTGTATGGCCATCACCGCAATGAAGAAGAATCAATTTGAAGCACGAGAAGTGTTCAAGGCACTCTTTCTTTGAAGTTGAAAAGATGGAGAGGCATCAGGCCTCCTTGGATATGCGCTGACAACAGAGATGCCAACCTTACTGGTGACTTGAGAGGCATCACAATCAGGATAAGGGAATGGTGGCAACAAAGAAAGAATCAATGCGTGTGGAGCAGGTGAGATACTTGGACAATTATTCAACAAGTGCTGGTGTGGGAGAGTCGAAAATGTTGACGCGAAAACGAAGCTGCGGGAACATATTGAACATATGCACGAAGCTCACACCGCCGAGATCAAGGCCGCTGCGTGAGCGAATGCAAATGATATACTGGCGTTTGGAAGAACACATGACAAGAAAATTCAGCCTTCTCATGGGTGAGATGAAGCCGATTGTGAGAATCCAACGCGCTACTCGGTCAATTCCGTGCGGCAAAGATACAACGCAGCATGACTTGAAGCAAAATTCAACCATCGAAGACTTCGACTTCATGCTTGCCAAGATGTTCCTGGGGTTCCTCTATCCTTTGATGATGCCAAAAAGGGGAAGAGGAATACCTTAAAGCGACAAAATCAAGCCGAGAAGAAAGGAAGCGGTGACAAGGGAACAAATTTGAGAAGGAAAATCGGTGAGGAAATTTTGAAATCAAGAAAGGAAAATCTGAGGGGGAAGGATCAAAGAATATGACCTTGATGATTGCACAAACCCCCAACAGGTCTGTCACGGTGACATTATAAGCGCAAACAAACTCCCGTGACTCGCCACTCCAACACTTGTATCTATGGTGAGAAGAGAAAAGAAATTGAAGCAGGGATGAAGGAGGTGGAAGGAAGAATGGATGCCAGGGTGATGAACATTTTGAAAGAACACGGAGGCATTCCGGTTGACAGAGACACGTATGCCATTTCGGATGTCGGGACAGAGCAAGATCGGTTGACGAATTCAAAACGCTCGAATCAAGGTTATTTTGCAAATTTGTCTTTGGCTCAAGCTTGGGATCATCTTGGGAAAAGGGTCTCACACTATGTGAAGAAGCTGACAACAACAGACAACCGCGATCCTCTGCTGGTCACTCCGTGAGCACTCATTTGGAAAGAAGAAGGCCCCAAAGTCAAAGATATCATGAGGAGGTAGAGGAAGAAGCGGCGGTGGAGGAAGAAGCTTGGACTCCAGGCCTCGCCCAAGAATATTGAATACGTAGATCCGGGAAAGAAAGGAGGGATCTCTGGGCGGGCTTGACCATGTGGCGAACTTGCAAGTGGCCAAAACCAACGCCGAGTATGCAAGAAGGATAGAAGAAGAAAACAAGAGACAAACTCGGCTATGGCGGGGAGAGAGACAGGAAAGAATAAGGAAAGATGAAGGCGCCGAGGAAGGCATATGAGAAGAAAAAGAAGGCGGTGATGACGAGAAGAAGAGAAGAAGAGAAGAAGATCTTGATCAAGATGAAAGAAGGAGACAATGAAGGAGATGAAGTGTTCTTTGTCAACCCTTCGTGTATTTTATATGTAAATACATACAATGTAAGTCTTACGTAATAATGCCATAAATTTTTTTTTTTTGACATACTACGATACCTTGTGTGATTGTGTTAAGTACAAGAATGATATGATCAATAAAAAGATTGATTATGCGCATACATTCTATGTCAATACACTATCGTATGTATCTTTGTTATTTGCATCTTTGTATGATTTAAGTTTTGGCATCATCAAAAAGGGGGAAATTGTTAGGAATTTTATTGTTTAGATTTTGATGAATGCCATGTAAAACTTAGAATAGAAAGTTGGCTCCCCAATTCTTGCTTTGAAATGTATTGTAACAATTAGAGCTAAGCAGCCGAGTTAAGTCGCCTACGCTCCAACTTGCAAGAAGACAACTCAAGGCTTGAAGGAAAACTTCTGTGAGACAGTGAGTACAACAAAGAAGAGCAGACAGAACTCGATCGTGAAGAAGCGGTGAGATGCGGTGAGTGGAACATCAGTCAAGTCAACTCAAGAGAAGACAAGTCTCAAGTCAAGTGTGAAGAGTCATCCATGATTGGAAGTCGACTCTAAGTCACCTGGGGAAAGCAAGGAAATGCGATCAAGTCGAGATAATCGAAAAAGAACCGTTTTGTACGTAAATCAAGAGATTTACTTAAACAAGTAATATCTTCATACTACCTTTCTTGGAGTGCTCGTCCCGAGCGTGCAAAGAAATGAACCAATGGGAAGCACTACACCGTGTCGACAGAAAAGGTGATAAAACATTTCATACGAGGAAATGACAATTCCAAGAAGTGCAAACCAACGATCGCAAAGTGATTTTCAAAAATGAGCCTATCTCTTCAACGGGCAAATTTTTGAAAGTTCACTATAAAAGGCCGAGGAGTTTGTGAAAAAAAAAAAAAAAGATGATGCGTGGATGACACACACGTGAGATATACAAGCTTATCAAAATTGAAATATTCTCAATCCTCAAGCCTACATCTCGAAGAACATCAATCCAACACTTACCCGTGAAGGAAAGAGAACTTCAATCAGTTGAAGAGGAAACTATCGAAAACAAGGGGTCTACATTCCAAGAAGGATTGTAGAAAGGTTCAAAGGTGAACCAAGTCTTAAGCATTTGGAGGGCTTCGTGATCAAATCCAAAGTGCTTGAGCAAGTGAGTGTAGTAGCAATGTAAAGGCGCAGCTGCCCGTGAAGAAGCCGAGTCGTACGAGAAGCGGTGAGTGATCAAGGCGTCTCGATCGAGTCCCAAAGGATCAAGTTGGTGTTGTGATCAAGACTTGTATACGGACCGTTACCACTTTGTAAAGCGATCATTACTTAGTGGATTCCTCCGGGAGTTGGAGAAGAGAGGAGTAGAAGAATTACCCCATCTTGAACCTCTATAAAAACTTTCTTGTGTCATTTACTTTCTGACATTTAAATATCGCACTTTTAATTGCTTATATCTGTGATAAATTTGCTATCCATCCGATAATCTATAAGTACTAAATCAAAACTGTAAAAACTTGCTTAAACAAACTTAAGGGTGTTAAGTCTTCCAATGAAAAACAAAACCACAAAGCTAAGTCAAATTATAGCCAACAATTTGAGTTACTCTACTAATTGACTCGGTGAGTCTGTTGAGAGATTAACTCTACTAAGTGACTAATTCATTTGTCCATCAAGGACACTTTGTGTAGAACTCTGTAGATTTAAAAGGCCTAAATCGAAAATTTGGTAAGGTTTATTCAACCCCCCCTTCTAAACCTTACACTTACACCCCTTGGGACCTACACCAGCTGACTGAGCCTCAACTGTCTTAACAGCGTCTTCGGCCTCAGTAGACTTTTCTAAATGATTTACCTATTCCTCGGCTGCAACATTAGCGTCATCGGAGGATGATGAAACCTGGGGGCTTGGTTCATCATCGAAGTTGAAAGTTTGTCGAGCAACTTTGAAACTTGATTGACTCATCTGTGGGAGAATATCCTCAGCTGGGTCCTTTTGATGTGCAACAGGTGTGGACTCAGCTTCGTCTTTAGATCCCAGAAAAGATATGTCAGGATTGTCCTAGGAGTCATGAAGAGCACTAATCTCCTTCTCAGATTCAGTAATGTTGAAAAGAGGGATGTTATGGAATTCTTCAGCTTTACCCAGGGAAGTCTCAACCTCCCTTAGGCCTTCAACACCTCCACCAGTCTCAACTGCAGCGAGGCCTTCTACATTCCCTTCGACAGACGCAGCTGTCTTAGGGTTTTCAATAGTGGCATCCATAGGAGTCTCAACTCCTTGGCTTGCGCTTTCAGTGCCCAGAGTGTTAACTCTCGGGGTATTTCCAACCTATGCCTCGACTGTAATAGCAGTGTCCTCAGCCTGCAAAGCAGTTGACACTTCAGCTGGGACAGACTCAACTATCCGAGCTTCATCAATGTCAGTCTGCTGTGGTTCTTTTTCTTTTTCCACTTTGCCTCCTTTATGCATTGTGGAGTCATCTGCAGCATCCTCGGACCCTACTGCAGTGGAGAGAGTTTCCCCCTCAGCTGGCACACCAGCTGAGTGACTGACGATGGGGTCACTCTTCTCCAGACTCCCGACTGCTTCCGTTGAGTGCTCAGCCGTGGGGGCCGGTGGTAAAACACCTTCAGTAGGGGTAGGCTCAACTTGGGTGCCCAAATTCCCAGTTTCATTGCCAAGTCCCCTGGACCCATCTTCTGAAACAACTGGGGACGTAGCTGCTGCTGTGGTTGTGGCAATCTGCTGCACTACTCCCAATGGGTCTGTTTCCAAAAGAGATTGTGAGGACTCTCCTGGTCCTTCGAACATTGATTGCTCATGCATGATCTTGGATTCCCTCAGAGATTGTTGCATGTCCGACTTCTCTATTGCAGCAACGGGATCCATGTCTTCATTACTCTCCGAGAACACATCTATATGAGAGTTTGATTGGCATGTATTTTGCATGCATAGCAACACATTCTATCCAAAAGTAAGCCCAAAATACATGCAAAATACATGCCAATCAAACCCCCAAATTTAAACTGTTGACAGTCCCGGTCAACACTCTATAAACAAGACAAAACACAAATGGGGTAAAGAAAAGCAGATCAAGAACAACGCATCACAATTCATGTCATTTATCCATAGATATCAAGCACAAACCAACCAAGTTTCATATATCTAACACGGAGCACAAGTCTACCAAAATCATGGCAAACACCAAATCACGTGTCTTATGGATAAAGTGTATACTCTACTCACTAGGAATATAAGGGACGTTATTCGCTCAAGTCATATCAATGTTGAAGAATTACCATATGCTTGCAAACCGTTTCACGTCTCCACCACTCGATTGTATGCAATTCACAAATCAGAAAGGACTATTCTTATGGTTGTAATGAAGGCTCTTTGGTTAAGGTAGGGAAATATGGATAAAGTGACTCAAACTCAAGTGTATAGATTGGTAAGAAAATCATTTTTCTCAAACAATTAATCTTATTCAAATTAACTATGCACCCCCAATCACCTTTTATTCTATCACATCTCTATTTCTCCCTTTTTTTTCATACAATTTATTCTCCTACGCCTTACATCACAATTTTCAGCCTATATATTCTTTTACGGTCAACTCACTTTTGCAGTCGTGTGTTTTTTTTTTTTTTTTGACTCTTTGTGAGTATTCTTCCTTTTCCTCCTTTTCTTCTTTTATTCCCAATCACCCAATATATATACCATTTCTTAACTTCTCAATACCCTTTCATTCAACCATTTATTCAATCCCTTTACTCAATGTTATACGCTCAAGCTCAGGGTAATAGATATATCAAGTTAAGGCTTAAGGCTTGAAATGTGGCTATCAAATATCAGGCAATAGGCTCAAATTGGCTAACTAGGGAAATCAAATATCATAAGCTAGGCAAAAAGGCTTAACAAAAATGGCCTAAAATCATTTTCATAAACCGCATACAACATGTGACTTCGATGGAGATACCAGAGAAAGTTCTAGAATTCAAATCAACATGAATGACACACTCAATCCACAAACAAGACTGCATAATATGAAAGCAGTAAAGGCTCAAAAAGCTCATAGGCTTGTAAGTGTATAATTCAAAGTATATCAACCATGACTCCAATATTCACATGCTCCATATCATTTATTCTTAACCCGATCAACTCACACTCAACACCCAATTCAAAACAACATAAGTTATTCAACAAATGCTCCCAAGATCAACAAGCACACAATAGCGGTCACCTCACTCCCTAAACAACTAAGAAAGCAATAAACGTGCTAAAACAATAAATGTGCTAAAAATCAAAAATAAACATCTAATGCAAGGCATCCTACATGCTCTAAATGCAACTACATGAATACAAAAATGCCACACCCTTCAATAAAATTACTACCTCTCCCCCCAAACTTGAATGAAATTATAGCGCATAGAAGAGAAGATAGAATTTCAAAGAAAAGTGTGGAAAGGACCTGGATCACTGTGGGGGTGGTGGCGGAAAGTGGCCCTAGGAGATATGCCACATTTATATCTGATGCATTATCTGCAACATCTCCAACTCCCGCTGCTCCTGGGCCTGGTACCTCAGCTCCTGCTCTGTTCGGAAAGCACGGAACTCCTCCTGGTGATGCAGGAAATCATCCCGGTACTACCTGAAATCATCCTGGTGATGCTGAAAATCGTCCCTGTGTTGTCGCATGCTCTCCTCAAGAGCATAGAGTCTATCCTGATAATCCTGTCCCCCACGGCCCTCACCTTGGTGGGAGCTCTCTGAAATGTCGGGCCTTCCTTGTGGGAAGCCGTGCTCGAATCCTCCCTGCTGGAAACCCTGCTGAAAGCCCCTCTCTTGCTGATCATATTCCCTTGCCTCCATCGCCAAATCCTCTTCATCGGGTAACCCTGCTACCCTCCTCCTTTTCCTTGCGAGTTAGGCCTTCCATTACTCGATATGTGCCTCGAGTTCATGAGCCAATTACTTTCATTATCCACCACAATCGCGAGCTGCGGGTTAGGAAGGGGAAAGGCGGTCCGACCTTTTGTTGAAAACATAAGATGTTCTCTTAAATGCTGTTATGATCTTCATGGTGTGGAGGGCGTTCATGTTGATGCTCGAAAGCCCGCTATTGGCTCCATTCTCGCGCATATCAACCCCAAAATGTTGAGCAACGGGGTTAACATTCCCCTGTAGGTACAAGGGTGTGAGTAAGATTTAGAAGGGGGGTTGAATAAACCTTACCATCTTTTCGAATTTAGTCCTTTTAAAATATTACAGAGTTAATTACACAACTATGTCCTTGAGGGACAACTAAGTTAGTTAATCAGCAGAGTTAGCCACTCAACAAACTCGATAGAGCTATTGATAGAATAACTCAGCTGTTTAGTCTAAACTTTAACTTGGTTGTGATGAGTTTTTCAGCGGAAGACTTAACACCCTTGAATTTGATTTAACTTTGTTTTAACACTTGATTTTAGCACTTAGTTGTTTATCAATTGGATAGCAAATTATCAGCATATATGAAATAAGTATGCAGAAATGTAAATATGCTGAAATGTAAATGACACAAGTAATTTTTATAAAGGTTCGAAGATGGGGTAGTTCTTCTAATCCTCTCTTCTCCAACTCCTGGAGGAATCACTAAGTAATGATCAATTCACAAAGTGATTATCAGTCTAGAGACAAGTATTGATCACACAGCTGGCTTCTCGTCCGACTCAGCTTCTTCACAAGGCAGCTGTCTTGCTACTTCAGCTCACTTTCTCAAGCTTCGTGGATTTGATCACGAAGCCCTTCAATAACTTGAGATTGGTTTGACCTTGAACCTTCCTACAATCCTCCTTGGAGAGTAGACCCCTTTTGATTCTTCACAAGTTTTCCTCTTCAACAGTTTGAAGTTGTCTTTCCTTCACAGCTTTGTGTTGGATCAATTTCCTTCGAGATTTAGGCTTGAGGATTTTGATTGAATAACTTGAGAATATTTTGCAGGTTACAGATTTAATAATGTTTGCTCGTTTGTTGTTCAGGTAATCAAGGTAACATTTTCTCAATGAAATTCCTCAGCCTTTTATAGTGAACTTTCAAAAATCTGCCCGTTGAAGAGATATGCTGATTTTCAAAAGTCACTTATGTTCGTTGGCTTGTCTTTTCTTGGTCTTCAATCTTGAGATGTAGACCTTTCCTTGTATTAAATAAATGTCCAGCTTTTCAGGTTCTGACACGAGGGACAGTGCTTCCCATTGGTTTATTCCTTTTGCATCCTTCTGGGACTGAGCACTTTAAAACATGGCAGCAAGGGTGTATTACTTGTTTAAGTAATGTTCTTGACTTCTGTGCAACGGATTCTTTTCGATTAACTCCTCTTTGCTTTGCGCTTTTCCCAGGTGACTTGAGTCTCCGCTCCAATCATTGAAAGACTCATCTGTCACTTCAACTTGTGACATGGCTTCTTTGAGTTGACTTAATCGACTTTTGACTTGGTGTCCCCTCATTTGTTACATCTTCAGTCGAGTCCTTGGTCCTCTGTCTTGGCCATACTCAGTTGTTCCGCAGCGGAGTCTTCACTTCACTTCTTCAGTTGACTTCTTGTATTTCCAGGCATAGCTGACTTGACTTAGCTCATTTGAGCCCTATCTATTACAATGAGAATTATAAGGAAAATAGGGTGCCAACATTCTAATCTAAGTTTTACATGGCATTCATCAAAATCTTATAAAATAATTTCCCAACAATTTCCCCCTTTTTGATGATGCCAAAACTTAAAAACATTAAACAAAATGTAAACAACACAGATACATACAGACAATGCAGTAACAAAGAATGTATGCGTAGAATCAATCATTTTATTGATCATAACATTCTTGTCCTTTACGCAGCTGTTTACAAGGTGTATCAGAGCATAATCATATCCAAGCAAATTTCAAGCATCTATGCTAAGATACAAATATAGAGAGAAAATACAACAACATTTTATTGAATGTACAGATGACTTACACATACATGTATTTACAAGAGTAAAATACACGAAGGAGTTAGCAGCAACACTTTATCGCCTTCGCTGCCTCCTTCTTTCTTCTTCAGCTCTATCATCATCAGCTCTCTTCCTTTTTCTTTCATCTTCAGCTGCTTTCTTCTTTTCATAAGCTCTCTTCACATCATCGTCTTTTCTTTTCCTTTCTTGCCTTTCTTGCCACAACTGATCTTGTCTTTTATTTTCCTCTTCTATTCTTTTTGCGTATTCATCATTTTTTTCTAGCCACTTCCTAATTCGTTACTTCATCGTACCCAGCCCAGTAGATCCTTCCCTTCTTGCCTGGATCTATATATTCAATATTTTTGGGTAAAAGTCTAGATTGGAAACCTCTTCCTCCACCACTTATTCCTCCTCCTCTGGGTGTATATTGTACGGGAGTCTTCTTCTTACCAGCTGAATGGCTGCTAGTGGTCTGCTGCATATCAGCTTCTTCGCACAATTTCAGACCCTTCTCCCAGTACAAATCCCAGGCTTGGGCTACATACATGTTCTTGAAGTAACCTTCGGATTCGAGCATTTTAAATTCTTCCACTGATCTTGTCTTGTCTCCGTCATATAGAATGACATCTTGATCCTTCCCTGTCGGAATGCCACCGAATTGTTTCATCATTGCTTCAACGCGGGCATCCGTCTTTTTATTGAAGTCCAACTGATTTCCTATTATAATCTTTCTTTTCTCTGACATAGGCACAACAGAGTGTTCGATCAGCAGAGTTACTAGAAGTTTGCTGAGTAATGAAGCTATGACATGACGTTGCTGAGGGGTTTTCGCAATCATTAGTGTCAAATCTTTTGACTTTTCCCCCTCAACAGCTTTTCCCTTCATCTTCTCAACAGTTGTTTCTTCCTTCAATTTCCTCAGGTATTCCTCTTTCCCCTTTTTGGCATCATCGAAGGAGAAAGGAACCCCAGGGAACACTCCCGCGAGCATGAAGTCCAGTCGGCTGAGAGCTGCGTTCTGCTTGGAGTCTGCTGCGGCATGTGTTGTTCGAAATTCTGAGCGAGTGGCTTTCGATTCAGCTACCACCAGTTTCATTTCAGCCATGAGAAGGCTAAATTTCGTATTCATGTTTTCCTCAACACGCATAATTTTTTTCCGATGAAATTCACGTAGTAACTCCATTTCAGTTGTACGAGAGGCATGCAATCTCTCCATATAGGCCTGCATCCTCTGCTTCATATCAACATTGTCAACACTCCAAACTAGCATCTTGTTGTACAATGCCTTGAAATATCTAACTTGTTCATATCGTATTGCACTCTGCTGCTGACACCACTCCCTGATCCGTACCACAATCCCTCGTAAGTCTGTTGTGAGGGTTACATCTCTATTGTCCAGATGCATATCTAATGAGGCCTGGTGCCGTTCAATCTTCTCAATCTCTCCACAGATTTTCTTAAAGACTTCAAGGATCTCAGCTGTCACACTGGATTCAGCTGGTGGCCATTCGACATCGAAATTAAAGTCTGCTGGCACAATGGAGTCGGTGGGGATGGTTGGATCTTCTCGAACTGTATATTTTCGCTGCTCTTTAGATGTCTTCTCTTCTAGCTCTGGCAGCTCAAGCGAAAATGGAAATAATTACTCAAAGGTATCATCTTGCACATAGGGGATTGTAATTGCAGTTTGTGCCTTTGATGATCCTCGTGGAGTCGGTTCTGCTGCAACTATGGGAGCCTGCGCAGAAGACTCGGTTCCAGCTGGGCCTTGTTGAGTGGGTTGGCCAGCTGACTGAGCCTCAGCTGTCTTAACAGCGTCTTCGGCCTCAGTAGACTTTTATAAATGAATTACATGTTCCTCGGCTGCAACATTAGCGTCATCGGAGAATGATGAAACCTTGGGGCTTGGTTCATCATCGAAGTTGAAAGTTTGTCGAGCAGCTTTGAAACTAAATTGACTCATCTGTGGGAAAACATCCTCAGCTGGGTCCTTTTAATGTGCAACGGATGTGGACTCAGCTTCGTCTTCAGATCCAAGAAAGGATATGTCAGGATTGTCCTAGGAGTCATGAAGAGCACTAATCTCCTTCTCAGATTCAGTAATGTTGAAAGGAGGGATGTTCTGGACTTCTTGACTTTACCCAGGAAGTCTCAACCTCCTTGGGCCTTCAACACCTCCAACGGTCTCAAGCAGCAATGCGAGGCCTTCTACATTCCCTTCGACAGACGAATGTCTTAGGGTCTTCTTGATGGCATCCATAGGAGTCTCAACTCCTTGGCTTGCGCTTTTAGTGCCCAGAGTTTTAACTCCTGGGGCATTTCCAACCTATGTTTCGACTGTAATAGCAGTGTCCTCACCGCAGCGATTGACACTTCACCGGGAGAGACTCAATTATCCGAGCTTCACGTCGATGTCGATCTGCTTTGTGGTTCTTTTTCTTTTTCCACTTCGCCTCCTTTATGCATTGTGGGGTCATCTGCAGCATCCTCCGACCCTACTGCAGTGGAGGGAGTTTTCTCGGTGGCACACTAGCCGAGTGATTGACTATGGGGTCACTCTTCTCCGGACTCATTTACGCTTCCGTTGAGTGCTCGGTAGTAGGGCGGTGGTAAAACACCTTCAGTAGGGGTAGGCTCAACTTGGGTGCCCAAATTTCCAGTTTCATTGCCAAGTCCCCTAGACCCATCTTCTAAAACAACTGGGGACGTAGCTGTAGCTATGGTTGTGGCAATCTGCTGCACTACTTCCAATGGGTCTGTTTCTAAGAGAGATTGTGAGGACTCTCCTGGTCCTTCGAACATTGAATGCTCATGCATGATCCTGGATTCCGTCAGAGCTTGCTGCATGTCTGACTTCTCTGTTGCAGCAACGGGATCCATGTCTTCATTATTCTCCGAGAACATATCTATATGAGGCTGAGTGTGTTCTGGAGTTCCAGTAAGAGGACATATACTGGCTTTCTCGAATGCTTCTGCTTCCTCAGCTGCTCTGGCCTTTTCTTTCTCTTGTAGATTTGTAGAATATTCAGGAAGTTATCCTCATCAAGAGCTTGAAGAACAATGTTGAATTCGAGAAATTGCAACAACTACTCTTTTTCCTCGATAAACTCAGGGTGTTTAAACTGTTCCCTTGAGTGGCTTAGCTTCCATGCCCTCCATTCACGTAGACGGCGTTGTATGTCCAGATATACAGGAGAGTACATGATGACATCATCATCCTCATCCCCCTCTTCCTGTCCTTCTTTTTTTGGGATGGAAGGTAGTATGATTTGCTGCTCTTCGCCTTCAGCAACGTCTGTAGCAGGTGGTGAGACAACTTTTTCAACGGGAGATTTAGTTATCTCAGCTGCTTCTGTGTCTTCAGATGTCCTCACTATAGCTGGGTCTTCGGTAAGCCTCTGCTGATCACCCTCAGTAGACTTGGCAGTTTCATCAATTATTTTAGGAGACTGCACTTCCTCAACAGTCTCAGAGGATTTCTCTAGCTGAGTGGCGACTCACTGCCCATGCATTCAAGCTCAAAGCTTGGAGATTCTTTTTCTTCTCTTGGTTTGAACCAGAGGAATTTTCAGTTCCTTTTCTTCTTCTCGATTCTTCTCCCAAGTGGGTGGGCATCTTTCTTGGGAGGAGCTGTCTTCTCGGGCTTGGCAGTCCTCTTCTTTCTTATGGCTGGAGAAGGTATTTGGGCTTCCTTCTCAGCCATCTTCTCTGCTGTGGCTGCAGGGGCAGGAGACACGGCTGCTTGGGCAGGTGACTCGGCTACAGGGGCCGGTGCATCCTGTTTCTTTGCTGGAGGGGAAACTTTCTTTTTAGCATTGCAGGGTAATCGTTTCTTCTTGGGAGGGGAGAAACAAGCTGTGTCCTCGGGTTCGATTGATTCTCCTCACTTGTATCCGCCTCTTCGCATGAGCTCTCTTCGGGCTCCTAAAAAGATTAGCCCTGAACATCGTCTTGTTTACATGGAATGGCTTTCCATGCTGAAGGGGAATGCCCTTCACTTCCATCAGATGGCCAATTACCAGGCAATAACCAAATGATACTCCAAAGGATCCATCTTCCCTGTAAGTCTTGTTCCCAACGTTCGGGCAGAGTTTGATGTACACAAACTCAGCCCAGTTGACTTTATTTCCTTCCATGATCGCAGCCATGACGATCAGCTTGGTCTTTGATAGTTGATTGAAATTGCCAAACTTCATATCTACACACTTTGCAACGACATCCATTAACTTGTGATAGTCGTCCTTCAGCAGCTTCTTCTCAGCTGTGTAGACTACTTTCGCAGCACACTCCGGTTTGGCTACTTATTTCCATGCAACAACCAAGTTAACATCAGCTTCGTATAATTCCGGCATGCCCTCAGACGGCAGGAAACAGTGCTCCGCAAGGTCCTTAGCAGTAATCATGATGTCCTTGCAGTGGACGGAGGACTTGATTCCTTTGTCCTGCACCTCAACATTTACATAGAACTGTGCCACCTCTTCAAGGTAGGTGTGCGAGTACTCCAAAGTAAGAAAAGGCCTGAGACTGGACTTTTCTAACATATCAGCTATTTTCTTCACTAGGGTTTTATCTGAACCCTGCTTTACCATCCCTTCAAAATCTACAGTCGAACCAGAGTGGATTTGCTTCGATAACTTGACAAAATCGAATTTTGGTGCTATTTGTTAAGAGTTTTACCGAATAAAACTTGATAAACTTGCTTGAGAACTGGTAGGGTTTGCGAGAGAAATGAACTTTCTTTCATTTGCTTTGAAGATGGACAGTTTTGAGTGTGAGAGAGAGAAAACTGAAAAATGAGTATATAAGGGTTATGAAAGGACGTGTTTTTTATTTTTGAAATTTGATCAAGATCAACGGCTCAGATTTAGCATGTCAAACCGCATTTAATTCCTCGCATTTAATGCATCAACATTTATATCCAATCATATGCTTGATGTGCAGCTTTTGACTGTACCCATCATTATTACGCTGATGTCATCCTTAAAAACATTCCCGCTCATTTAAAACGGCTGCGTTTTTGTCTCTTAGCTCATAAATGACTCAGCTTATTTCACAAATGACTTAACTCTTCTTCTCTTTTCTCATTAAGCAAGTCAATTTGTCGCCTAACTCGATCTGGTGACTTTACGATATAATTTGTTTCACTTGGCTGATGTGTAAAACTTATTTATTTCTTACTTTTTCAACTTCTATCTCTCCTGATTGAGTCTTCTGAGTATTAACTCAGCTCAATTAACCCTAGCTCATGCTTAAGATCTTCAAACCTTGACTCGCATAGAGGCTTAGTGAATATGTCAGCTAACTGTTTATCAGTTGAGATATATTCCAAGGTGATGTCTTTCTTTTCAACATGATCTCTTATGAAATGATATATCGACATCAATGTGCTTTGTTCTTGAATGCAACATCGATTTCGAGTAATTGTAATAGCACTTGTGTTGTCACACATAATCGAATTTCTTTTTCTTCAATTTCATAATCTATCGTTGTTGTCTCATCCATAAGACTTGGCACAACTTGTTTTACCGCAGACTATGTACTCGCTTGACTATGGATGTGGCTATTGAGTTTGCTTCTTGCTAAACCATTAAACTAATCTGTTTCAAGCATTTGACATGTACCGAATTACTCTTTTTCGTCAACTCTACATCCATCATAATCCAGTCCGAATATCCAATAAGCTTGAATCCACCTTCCTTTGGATACCATAAGCCAACTTCTTGGCATCCCTTCAAATATCTTGGGATTCTCTTAAATTGCGGTCATATGACTCTCTTTGGGTGCAGATTGGAATCTTGCACATACACCTACTACAAAGGTGATGTCTGGCCTGCTTGCTGTTAAGTATAGCAATGATCCAATAAGTGCTCTGTATCTTGTTTGATCTACAGGTTTGCCATTTACATCCATGTCCATCTTGACTGATGTATTCATTGGTATTTTCACAAAATACTTTTCTTCCACACCGAATTTCTTCATTAAATCCCTGGTGTACTTTGTTTGACTTATGAAGGTTCCATCCTTCAGCTGTTTAACTTGAAGTCCTAGGAAGAAAGTCCACTACAAGAATTTTGATTTATAATGATGAAAATTTAATGAGGGTATGGAAAAATCGTCATTAAAGACATTATTTTTGAGGTTTTTATGAGAGTAAAAAAAATTGTAGTTAAAGAGTTATATTATTAGTGAGGAATTCCCAATTTTCTAGTTATTGATAGTTACTCCCGTCCTTATTTGGGTCAAAAAAACAATCCCCCTCATTATTGATTATACAGTTTTATCTTCATAGATTTCCCATCAATATAATTATAACATTAATATTGAAAATACAAAAAAAACTTTGGCCTTGTATGGTTATGTTTCCATGGACTATTTCTAGTTTCTAGTGTTGGAAAATGAATTTTCAAAATTTATTGGTTTTCGTGTGAAAACTGGAATTATGTTTGGATGAGTGAATGAGAATGAATTTTATGTAGGTTTGGAAATGAGATTATGTTTGGTTAAGTAGTTTTGAAATTGTATTTTATGTATATAATAATTTGAAAAGTTGATAGTGGTTGAATATTTTAATTGAATATATAATATTATATTTGTAAGATTGTAGGCTAATGGGTCTCATTAGATATATATAGTAGTATTTTAAGTAGATAAAGTATGTAATGGAGAGTCCCACATATATAATGGGATTAAAAAATAAGAATAGTGATTGATAAGTGATGTAGGGTAGTGTATATGGTTGATAATTGAAATTGTAGGTTTGAGATGATGTTTTATGTGAAAAGTGGAAAGTGGAAATGATGATTTCTATTGGAAATTTTAGAAACAAACATGATTCCATTTCTATGAATAGTTAGAAATTGGAAATGGGGCCTTACAAACATAAACATACAAGGTCTTTCATTTTCTTTAACTTTGTTCCTCGGCACTCTCTCGCTTTCTTTCTCGTTTCGAAAAATTATTTGCAGGGTTTCAATCCTTCGACCCGACGGCCAGGACAACCGCCCCTTCAACTCAATATCAACTCACTGTCGACTTGCTCAAGTTCGCGAACCTCCGCTCCTCACTTGCCAACCATCTTCGTCACTGCGAGTTGCATCAACCACCTATAATTTGTACTCTAAAATCTCAACTTCATTATTCTATTGTCTATACATCAATTTAATTAGGTATTTCATAGAATCCCTAATTCTTTAAAAACCCTAGATTCTATAATTGAGGATGTATTTCTTCTTGGTTCAATTTTTGGATTTCTCATGTGCATAATTCAAAATTTCTGATTTCTGATTTCAGATTGCGATTTTTGGCTTTTTACACTAATTTCAGGAGAATGGTTCTTGAATTCAAATTTTTTTATGAAGGAGATATGGGATCGTACTGGAAAGGGTTGACTTTTTAGAGTGAGACCCTAAAACTTGCATACCTCTTGATAACTCATTTTATCACTTACTATTTACTAGAATAATGCTTGAGGTTATTTTTTAATATGATGAATGAGACTCATTTGTTAATCCGATGCTTGAGCTTCATTTGATAATCTGATTTATTTATGTTATTCATTTGTTAGTCTGATATTTGAGATTCATTTGTTAGTATGATATTTGAGATTCATTTGTTAATCTGGTGCTAATAATCACATCTGGTGATTCATTAGCACTAATAATCAATAATATTATAATCATTAGCAATCTAATTTCAACATTACTTGTTCATTGGGATTAGTTATTGACTCGATGTATCATCACACCTGCTTGTGATCTTTGCACCAGATTCATCTGCAGAAGAATTAAAGTTGTGATTGATCATTAGTCAATGTCACTATTCCGTGGAATCATGTTCGCTATCACATTGAATAATGATATATTTTTTGATGCTTTCTTGTTGTGGAGAATTTTCTATACATTTGGAGAATCCTCAAGTTATATCAGGAAACCAGATATGGGCTGAACTTGAACCAGTTAGGGCATCTGGTTATTGGTCGTGGTTCTATAGAGTACAAGTTGCACTGGGCAACGCCATTGGCATGCATACTCATATGAACAGTAAGACCCAAACTCTATTCCTGTATCTGTGGCATGTTAGGTAATATTATGTAGAAAACTATAATTTAGATCTTTTTAATAACAAGCGAGTTGTGAAGTTATAGTTTATTTGGAAGGATCACTAAATTAGAGCTTTTGTGTTAGTTAGTTTTGCTAGAATTGTACCAGATGGCTACTTGTATTTTTCTTTGTTATTACCTTTTAGAGCGATGCCTCAGCTTCTGTAAAACTATGGTAAAAATCATGTTTTGTGAGGAGAAAAGAATCGATTTTTCTGTATTTCTCTTTTTTTGATCAAGCTTCTTATTTTCAGGTTCAACAAAATTCATCATATTCAACTACCATTTGGGAAAGAATGTGCAGGAATAAGTTATCTGCCGTGGAACCTAGGCAATCCTCAGTTTTTTCTTTGGCAATCTGCTACTTCCATATTAAGCCTCCTTCTTTGGATTTATAGTTGGTGGTCCATGTCTCCTTTAATCAGGGTTATCATATACGACAAAGTTAAAGGAAACCTGCTCTTCTGGTGCAATTGTTTTTGCATTGTGTCGTGGCAAGGTATGGACATATACTGTATAAGTGACAAGTTTATTCTTGTGTATATACTCTCTTTAAGTCAAAATGTTCACTTTAATGCACATGGTTCTCTTCCCTTTAGATTTTATATGCTGATATTTGGAGCATCAATCGATATCCCAGTGTGCTTTATTACGGACAAATATGTAGTGTGTTTCTCATAAGATTATTTCTTACAGAAAACTACTTTACAAGAGAACTACATCCAAGGGTTCAATATGTCTAAATATACTTGTGTCATAAGAGTACATTTGATAATCAGTGGATTTTTTGGCATGATCAAAGATGCCATTATATATCATCAGACATGGCTACAGACAACAGTAGACCGCTAAACTAAAAAGCTGAAATATCTTCTTAGTTCTGTTGGTGAAGTTTTATTTTTATTCTACATATGTGGAAAATCTAATTGATGGAATATGGTTTGATCAGGGAGCTTTTTACATTAGTTTCATGATGCATGCTTGCTTGGGTTCTGTATGTGTTTCTTAATGTGATTGAAAGGTTCAACATATGATCGAGAAGCTTTGATTTTGAGCTACTTTGTCAATATTAAAAGTTGTAATGGACTTGTTTTGTGTTTATGGAACTCTTGGCTTGTGCCAAGGGACCCTTATTGCTAAATTAGCATTAATTAACTGGTAGTGCACTCTGTTTCACAAACTATTTTTTTTTCTCAATTCAAAACCATCTTATGAGTTGTGCTAACTAGCCAACGTCCTGCTTCAATTTAGGTTATTGTTAGCATAATGCAATTTGTCAAATGTTACTGCTTTCTATTGGGATTAATGCTTTTCTTTTTTTATTTCTCTTGTAGGTTTATTCATGAAGAAGAATTAAGGCATGAATTGGGTGTTGGTACAGGGTATTTTGAAGCAATCATGTGATTCAACTTTATGGTGCTCAAATATTTTTGTATTCTATGGAATAGATACAAGAGAATATTTTAGCTATCCATCGAGATGATTTTTATTTTTTGGAAAAACCTACAATTTTGTATATTTTGAATAAATGTATAAATGTGGATGTAATTTATAATTCTTGTTTAAAACAATTCTTTTTTTGAATATTTAGCAATATTCTTATTTTATTATTTTATTAGTAGTGTGTGTTTTTATATTTTATGTACTGAGCAATTCATATGGAATAATAGTTGTATATTTCATAATAAAAAATAATTTCTAATAAGGGATAATAATTGTATATTTCATAATAAAAATTAATTTTTAATTAGGATAATTACTGAATTTTAGGGGCAATTTTATTGCTAAATTAATTTTTAGTGACGGGTTAATAAATAATAATGATGGTAAATTTTGTCCACAAAACAACAAATAATGAGGGGCAAATGATGGTATAATGACGGTACAATTTTGTTGCTAAACTAATTTTTAATGACGGCATATTATCGTCATTAGATATATTAACACAATAATGACGGGATCTATATCCCGTCATTATTTACTTTTACCTAGGAGGGCGGTAATGACGGGCCATGACGGGAAATTTCCCGTCATTAAAAGTATTTAATAACGGGATTTAGACATATAATGATGAAATTTCCCGTCATTACAAATCAAATTTCTTGTAGTGGTCCCATCATGCTCATTTCAAATTTGCCTTGCATGAGATTTGAGAACTTATCACACAGCTCTTTGTTTGTGGATCTAAAGATGATATCATACACATATATCTGAACAAGCAGTATACTCTCTCCATCTTAAATTCTAAAGAGTGTTCTGTCCACTTTCCCTTTGGTAAATCCATTATCAGTTAGAAATTGAGACAATGTATCATACCATGATCTTGGTGCTTGCTTAAGTCCATATAGAGCTTTCTTGTGCTTGTACACTTTATCTCCAAGTGTCTTCTACTCAAATCCTAGAGGTTGTTCAACATAGACCTCTTCTTCCAATGATCCATTTAAAAATGCACTTTTCACATACATTTGATATACAACTAAGTAATCTTTGGATTATAATAGTCTTATTTTTATCTAGACAATCGAAAGTGAGTGAATTGGTTTTATAAACTAAAGCAGAAATTTATCCTAAAAGAAACAAAGCAAAGAGTTGATTAAAAGATCAAGTAGATGAATAGATTTCTGGGTTATGGTTTCAGTTATTATCCCCTTTTATTATCAGATTAATCAAACCAAAGTTAAATGTATTATTCCCTATAGAACGATCACAAAAATAATTTACCCTCTCTCTCGAGATGCATGTAAAAGCGTTGATTGGAATATCTATACTAGCATCTCTACTCAACATGAGATATCCAACTCCTAAAAGCTCAAAAGATTATAAAGCCTCACGAATATTCACAGACTTCTCAATCATGCAAGATATTCATGTCAAGTACTCATAGATCTAGTATTGAAACTCATCGGTTAGAATTATGAATCAATACATCAAACAAGTTAAACCAAACGCGTTTTGATAAAATAAGAATTAAAGCAAAGTACTTGGATAGGGTTGGAAAACATTAACTTCAATTGCAATTAATCATCAAATAAAAGTATCCATTAACATACTACCAAACCCGGGAATCACAAGAATTTTAGCGAGACATAGAAAATAAATAATCCATAGACAAATTAATCATGTTCATGTCTAACTAATTGAATGATAAAAATACTATGGAATGAGTGAACTCGGGGATGTTGACGATCTCTCTATCTATCTTCAATCCGCGAAGGTGTGGTTGTGGTCTTGATCGATCTCTCCAATTCTCCGGTGGAAAATTACTCTTTTCTCTGCTTTCTAGGGCAAAAATCAGTGTCCCTTTGTTTGTGGTCGCCGCGTCTCTATTTGTACTTTGTTTGGGTCGAAAACCTAGTCCAAAACAGGTCAGACTCTGTTTTCCCGTGTTGGGTGCTGTAGAAACTTTCACATCGCTGATGGACACGCGGGCCATGTGCTAGAGCACAACCAGCCCGTGCTTGTAGTCGAACATTGAGAACTGGTCTTGAGTAGGCGCACGGGCCGTGCTATGGACACACGCCCTGCCCGTGCACATCCGCTAAGCTTGATATCAGCTCGTTTTCTGTCGTTTCTCGCCCGGTTTGTCTGACTTCTTCCCGATTCAACTCCAAACTTCGTACATTACGTCAAGTACTGGTGGTTCATTATCGCAATGCTCCGAGTTGTTGCAAAAATGCTACAATTATCAATAAATCCCTACAAAACGAGCAAAGCGTAATACCTTTTCCATAAAACAGGAATAAAGCCCTATTTACTCATGTAATGCATGCATAGCAACACATTCTATCCAAAATTAAGCCCAAAATATATGCAAAATACATGCCAATCAATTAGCTATAATATTTGGTTGCAAGTGTTTGATCTTAAACACCAATGATAAATTGGACAAACTTGATCCTAAGGCCGATGAAGGAATATTTATTGGGTACTCGACTAAGAACAAAGCATACCGGATATATAACAAGACAAACTTAATGGTTGAAGAATCTATTCACATCAAATTCAATTAAGCCTCCAGTGTTGAAAGAATCTCAAATGATGATAGTGATTGAGAAGATGAAGTTGGACCAATTGTTCCAAACTACACGCATAATGATCAATCTCTACCTCAAATATTCAACAAGAAGATAAAAGTGATACTTCGGGCCTTCTAATAGCTCTAAAATTCAAATAAAATCATCTAAAATATCTTATAATTGGGAATCCACTTGACAAAGTAATGACAAGAAGAAAATTTGCCGAAAAAGCTCTACTATCTCAAAAGGAGCCAAAGAATGCTAAGAAAGTCATTGAAGATGAAGATTGGTTTCTAGAGATGCAAGAATAGCTAAATCAATTTGAAATGAATAATATTTGGGAACTTGTGCCTTGTCCTCCACCTCACACTATCATTGGAACAAAATGGGTATTGCGAAAAAAAGTCGACGATCAAGACAATATCATTTAAAATAAAGCAAGGTTACTAGCCCAAGGTTATTGTTAAGAACAATGTATTGACTATGATGAAACTTTTGCGCTTGTATCACGTTTGGAGGCTATTTGTATCTTGCTTGCTTATTCTTGTTTCAAAAATTTCAAACTTTACCAAATGGATGTTAAATCTGCTTTTATAAATGGTTTTATTCAAGAAGAAGTCTATGTTAAATAACATCCGGGTTTTAAAAATTTTATAGACCAAATGATGTTTATAAACTCAAAAAGGCATTATACGGTCTCAAACAAGCACCCCGGGCATGGTATGATAGACTAAGTTCCTTTTTTTTAGAAAACAACTTTTCAAGAGGTAAAGTTAATACTACTCTCTTTGTTTTTGACAAAAGGTCAAGATAGCCTCTTAGTTCAAATTTATGTTGCTGATATCATTTTGGTGCTACTAATGAATCTTTCTGCAAGAAATTCTCTAAGTTAATGCAAGGTGAATTTGAGATGACTATAATGAGAGAACTCAATTTCTTTCTTGTACTCCAAATCAAACAATGCCATGAAGGTACTTACATATCTCAATCAAACTATACTGAAGAACTTCTAAAGAAGTATGAAGAAGGGAGAACCATTGGAACTCCTATGGCAACAAACTTCAAGTTTGATAAGGATGAAACAGGTAAATCGGTTGATGAATCCAAGTATCCAAGTATGATTGGTAGTTTTATTTTGTTTAAACGCAAGTAGACCCGATATTCTTTATATCGTATACCTATGTGCTCGATTTCAAAGCAATCCAAAATAATCTCATTTAAGTGCCATCAAACGAATTTTTCGATATTTAAAGGGCACTACTTCTTATGGCTTATTTTATCCATAGAATGAATTTTTTTCTTTAAAAGAATACAGTTACTCGGACTATGTCGGTAACATTGATGATCGTAAAAGTACATCCAGTTCGTGTTAATTTTTAGGTGATTGCTGAGTTTCATGGTTTTCAAATAAAAAAAAAATTGTGTATATTTATCAACGGTCAAAGCCGAATACATTTCCGCGATTTTTTGTTGTTCACAATTACTTTGGATGAAACAAACATTAGTGGATACAGATTTTCTTTTGAAAACAGTCCTATTTTTATGACAATACTTCCGCTAACAATATTTCTCAAAATCCGGTTCATCATAATCAAACTAAACATATTGAGGTTCGACATTATTTTTTAAGGGAATGTGTTTCTAAACGAAAAATTGAGATGTGCTTTGTTTCGTCTCAAGATCAACTCACGAATATTTTTACAAAATCATTAACCGTCGAGTCTTTCATGCATATCGAATAAGGTTTATGTTTGCATTTTGAGCATTTTAAAATTTTGGGGTGAAAAATTAAATTTTCAAAATTTCAAAAATCGGACAGAGAGATTACACTGAAGCAGGGACAAGTCATTTTAGAGGGCGACCAGTCGCTGTCTTAAGGCACCAGTCACCCTATAGAGACCGGTTGCCCTAAATAAAAAAAAGGTTTTAAAAACCATTTGTCCTCCTTCATTTTCCATTTCACATTCTTACACCCTCTCGCATATTTCACACACATATCTTACCAAATGTTCACATTTCTTGCATTTGCTATATTGAGCTTCTAATATACATCAACAATCTATCTCATTCCTCTTCCTCAATCATTGGTAAGTTTGGTTTCACTTTTATCATCTCCCATGGGTTGAACTCTTGGCTATTTTTAGAACTTGTGGTAGTTATGAATGTTGAATTTATTTGATGGGAACTGTTTATGTTGTTGGATTATTGCATTAGAATTAGGATTGGTATTAAAACTTTTTGCTTAATTCGATATACAAATTGCATATACATCCTTGTTCTCTATCTATGCATGTTATGTGTTTGATAAAATATATCCATGAAATTTCTATCGTTTGCATGCTCTTCTTAGACTAATTGCTTGGAATTCACATATTGATCATAATTGTATACCTCTCTCATGGTCTTAATATGTAATAATAGCATGATATTTTCATGATTATTGCTCATTTTTATCCTCATCCACAGCTTGATATCTATATATGATGTCTTTTATTGTAATATAGTCTTTTTGATGATTTCAAAGGGAGAGAAAAGTCAATGAGCTCATAAGTTAAATGGTAAGATATAATGAGCCAGAAAAAGCTCATAGAAGATGTTCATGGTAAAAAGCTTACTTGAATAAGCCAGAGCTTTTTAAGTTATGCCTTATTACTCTTATAATATGTTAAGCTTTGTAACTAATGGGTTATTTTGACAGGGGGAGTTTTTAGGCTATTTTGAAATGGCCTAAGCTTCTAGCTTATAAGTTATTTGTATCTATGCATATTCATTGCTTAACATGTTGATAGGGAGAGGTTTTAGAACTTGTTTTGAAAAACATTTGCTCCCTATATCTTATGATTTTTGTCTTGAGAAGTGTTGCTTAAATGGATAGATTATTTTGACCGAAAAATCTTGTTTCTTTAAACTCGCTCTAGAAATTGTTTTGGATTGTAATCATCAAAATAGGAGAGTTTGTTAGATCAATGTTTTTATATTAATTTTGATGATTTCATATAAATGAGTTTTATACCAAAACAATGTTTCTAAAAGTTGTCCAAATACTTCATTGCATTTCATTTGATTTTTACTAAGTTGTTGAAGTACTTCTCGAACTTTAGTTTTGACAAAAATTGGACAACTTCTCTCAGTAAATGGGTAGACCAAATCGCCTAGTAGGGAGACCCGCACCTAAATATTTTAAAACTTGAAACGAGCAGAAAAATTCTTAAGGGGCGGCCAGCCGCCATAGGCGTGACCGGTGCTCAAGTTTGTGTTTCCTATATGTTCTTCTCCGTTTCTCAAGCGAACGGTCAATTATCCATAACAACCGGTCGCCAGAGATAACGATCGGTCGCCTTGATTTCGTGGTTGTGTCAAAACATTATTGAATGTTTTCAAAATTCGAATTTTTCAGTACAGTGGCCGGTCGCTATAGTCGTTTGACAGTAAATTCTATCCGTTGCAAAAACACTTCTCAGAAAATTATGGCTTTTTCATTTATTAATCATTTCTTGGAGTTATTTTGATCTTTATTTTGCAGACAAAAGTAAATTAGGAGGAACCTATGTTGAAGACTACATCTTGGAGCTCTTCTCTAATTAGATGAAGCATTGGAGGATCAAATACAACACATTACTCTACATCACAACAAGAAAAATTCAGCAAAATTCTCTAGCTTTTATTTTCATACTCTTGTTGTAACAGCCTAAGCACTTCACTTTCACATCTTGCTTAATAAGCTTTCTTTCTTGATTACACTTGTACTATTGAGTTGTAATATTTCATTTAAAGTATAATCTTAATTGTATTTGCTCAAATCATCCAAAACAAGACATACTTGTTAAGTGTTCTTTTGGCAAGAACACACTTGGTTGATTCATTAGGTGTTGAAGAGTTTGGTGCTTTTATTGTAGTTAGAACAGTTTGGTGCTCTTCAAGGTGGAGTTGTAATTATTTGGTATCAATTAATAAACTTTATCCTTTCCAAATTCACTCGAAAATCTTGGGTGGTAGTGGACGTAGGCCCTAGGTGCATTAAAGCACAATAAATCATTGTGTGTTGATTTATTTTCTAAACTTCTATTTTCTTCTTTATCTTCTTCGAAAAAGAGGGTATAAATCAAAAAATTGTGAAAATATAGTCACCCTCACTAGATTTTTGTAACCACTTGGACTAACAATGTCAAACCGTTCTGACCCGAATTAAATAAATTTAAATACAAAAAAATTGAAAAAATAAGGAAATATATATATAAGATTATTTACAAAAGTTATTATCATCAACTTATAATTAAATTCTAGATTTAATATTAATAGATAAAAAATCAATATTAATATATTTTATATATGCAAAATATATATTAATTGAATATCTTAAAAAATTTGATATGTTGGGTGGGACGAGACGGATAATCGCGGGGCAGAAGTGATACCTAGATCCGTCCCGTCCTGTTGTAGGTCACGGGACGGGGTGCCCCAAACGGATCGGGCCAGAGCTGGTACCCACGGGTCGGGGCAAAATTATCATCCCTAATTCAGTTATGTTTCATTTTACATACATTTGTAAAAAGAACGTAAGGTTGTGATTATATATATACTTGCATTTTAGAAATTTTCTTTTTACTAGAGAATAGTATAAAAAAATTGCTAGAGAAAATAAGAGTTTTTTTTGTAGATGTGAATAAGTATAGAGTGAAAATGTAATGATGAAATGGCCGAATGGGAATCAGCTAGACATCTACTACTCGAATAATGCTAGGGGATGATATTATTACTTCTAATTATTGTTCGAAAAATCCCCGCCTAAGCGCTAGGTCCCCCTTGTCCGCCTTAGTTACGTTATTTTTCCGATTAGACCCCGCCCAGCCCCCGCCTAATCTCGCTCAGGCTCCGCCTAGACGCTAGGCCCCAGTATGCCGTCCGACTAGTGCCTAGCGCTTTTTAGAATACTGCTTCTAATTCTAAGATTTACCTCACTGGCCAATGCAAGAAAAAAAAATATTACAGGTAAATTTTTAAATTGTAAAATCAAAATTAATTAACAAAAGGTTTCTTATAAGAAAATTGTAAATTAAAGACACACTACAAAAAAAACTGTGTTTAGTGACGCTAAAATTTTCACTTGGTGACGCTTATTAGCGTCACAAGGTATATTACCTACGCTTTTGAAAGCGTCATGAGTTGCGTTGTTAAATTTGATGTCACGAAAATATTCGTGTCGCAAGATCTATTCGTAGGTAAATCTCATTTCATGACGCTTTTATCAAATGCGACATTATGTGGTGACGCTATTTTCTGTCACAAGTAATAAAGATTTAATATATTTTAAATGAAACTTTGCTTACGCTAAAAGCGTTGTAAATTTAGGGACGCTATTAAGCGTCTTTAAAGTCGCGACGCTTTTGAAAATTAGTGTCATTAAAATTATGATGAAATTTATATTTCTAGCTTTCGTAAAATTTATTAAAGATCAATTATTTATTAATATTTTTAAAAAAATAAACTTAATATTTAATTTTTGACATATTTTGAATATATTTGTTGTTAGTCAATTATACACCATATAGTGTCTATTTATTAACTCTCAAAGTCACTCGGAACACTTCAATCTTTCGATGTGGGATAGATATTCCAATTTTTTACATTGTGACGCTTTTTAATAAGCGTCGTCATTTTAATGACACAAACAATAAAAGTGTAATTAATTTTAAAATTTGGTGACAAATAAAAGAAATGTGTAAGTAAAATAGAAAGTGTCATCAATTTTATGACGCTTTTTAATAAGTGTCGCCATTTTAATGACACAAACAATAAAAGTGAAAGTAAAATTTAAAAAATTGGCGACAAATAAAAAAATGTGTAAGTAAATTAGAAAGTATCATCAATTTTATGACCTTTTTTACTAAGCGTTGTCATTTTAAAGACACAAGTAAAAAAGCGTAAGTAAATTCTATAATTATCGTGACACTTATAAAAAAAAGTCGGTAATTTTATTAAAATAATGACACTTGAATAAAAGTGTCATTAAATTTACTAAGATGCTAACACTTTCTAGTAAATGTCACTAATTTTTATAATTTAAAACACTTTTTAAAAAGCGTCATTAAATGCTTAGTTATAATGACGTTTTTTGGTAGCGTCATTAAATTTATGTTGGGATAGACCATTTTTCTTGTAGTGACAAAAACGTAGTCGAAATAAAAATCGTGCGAGAATAAAAATTTCGTTGATCCTAAATTTTGTACATATCAAACATGGAATATTGATTTCTCGTATCAATTATATGATTTTCGGAGTATACGGATAGCAAAGTTCACATCATGAATAGCTCCCATATAATTTTGTTTGGTACAACAATTAAATACTATTTGTTTATATTATTAGACAAATATTGTTATCGACCTCAATTTCTTGCATTATTCTCACCCAAACATTAACTAGTGGGGTTAGTTTTTATTTTTTATTTTTCCCTTACATGGAATTAAAATGAGTGATAAAGACTAAACTAGGCTGAATTGTTCTTTTTCCTGATGAATATGAATGATCCTGACTATGGGAACTCATGGATTGAACCTGTGGTTAAGTATATAAGGCCGAGCTCAGGGTATTTATTGGGCCAACAAGTTATATTCTCGTGGATAAAAATTATTGGTGTGTCTTGAACACTTGTTCGCCTTATTTTTAGCTTCACCGCAAGTGTACGGTGTAATTTTTAGAATAGGGTAAGCAAGGTCGTATCCACGGAGACTAATAAATTAATATGCTAAGTATTGATCCAAGATAGTCTTATTTTATTTAGACGATTGAAATTTGATGATTGTTGTATTGAGATTAAAACAATTTAAATCACTAAAACATAAGATTACGATAACTCAAATGAAAGGGGTATCAAGATAATATAATGGATTTCCGAGTCAAGGTTTCGATTAATAATCCTCTTGTTGTCCGATTTAATCAAGCCACGTTATTATCAATATTCCTATAAGACGATCACAAAGCTATTTTATCCTCCCTCTCGAGATGCATATAAAACATAGATCGAAATACTTATGCTAGCATCTCTACTCAACATGAAGCATTCAACTCCCAAAAGCACAAAAGATCAATTGTCCTCACAAATATTTACAAACCTCTCGATTCATGCAAATATTTGTGTCGAGTATTCAAGATCTAATATTAAAACTCATCTCTCGAATTATGAATCAATATATCAGACAAGTTAAATCATTGATCAAGTGATAAAACAAGAATAAGCTTAAAATACTCAAATAGGCTTCAAGATAATAACTTCAACTAAGATTAAAACATCAAACAAGAGTTCATTAATCTACTTCCAAAACCCGGAAATCACAAGAGTTTAGCTACACATGATTAAACAACTTATAAACAAAGTGTTCAAAGTCATTACAAATGAAAATGAAAGATTGAAACTAAAAGAGAAGCAAGAAAAACTTAGGAACGTCGACAATCTCTCGATATATCTACGTTCTTCAAGCTCCGATGCAACCCGATTGTCTCCTTGATGTCCCTTCCAAGAGTTGACCCTTGTCTTGTGTTTTAGATCCCAAAAATGCCGAATATCCTTGTGTGCGCCCCAAAAAGCCTTTTATACCCACCATCAAGTTTAGGGCATAATCTTGACAGATTATGAGATTCAGCGAGACACACACGGGTGGTGCGCCGGAGCACGGGTTACCCGTGCGCCACCATGCTGAAATTACCCAACTCTCTGTAGGGCGCACGGGTGGTGCGTCAGAGCACGGCCTACCCATGCGCCATTCCGGTGAAATACTCCAACCCTCTGTAGGACGCGCGGGTCATGCGTCGATGCATGGGCTACCCGTGCGCCATGCCGCAGCTCCAGTTACATTATACAGGGGTGCACTGGTGGTGTCTGAGGCACGCCCAACCCGTGTGCCCCTTGTCTCTTCCGTAGACGCTCAATTTTTGCTCTTTTAGGCTTCACTTTTCGTATATCCACTCAATTCTCCGTGTTTCCACTTTGCTTTCCTCGTATTCGTATTCAATTAGCTTCAAATATCATGAAATTCCTACAAAATAAGCAAAGTGTAATATCTTTTCCACAATGAGTGAATATGTAATATTTAACGCGAGTATGTGCATGTTTACCCATCATTTTAGCTCAAAATACGCCTCAAAATACATGCAAAACTCACACCTATCAAAATCCCCCAAACTTACACCGTTGACCATCCCGATCAACAATTTTTTTGAAAACACGATCAAGCACAACATGGAGATAAGAATAAAAGCGCACACAACGGATCCAAAAAGAAATTCATATTGTTCATCATGAACGTCAAGTAACAAACCAATCAAGTCTCAAATATCTGATCAAAGAACACACCTCAAGTAAACAAAGTGAAATGCTCTGAATTCCAACTCTCAAAGTTAAGTGTATACTCTCATGTCACGAGGATATAGGACGTGTTTACGCTCAAATCAATTCGATGTCGCAAAATTACCATAGGCTTGCAATTCGTCTCATATCTCCACCACTAAAGTGTATGCAATTTGTGAATCAAAAAGGACTTTCTCATTTGGTTGTAATGAAGGCTCTTTGGTTTGGGTAGGAAATTTTGGATAAAGTGACTCAAACTCGAGTATATAGACCGATGAGCATATCAATCATTTTCATTACAATCCCATATGCTACTCATCAACTTCATTTATCTCTATTTCCTTTCTTTCTTTTGAGAATCGTCTCCATTCACAATCCTTCGCCCCCCAAGTTTATCAACTTTTCAATCAATTTTTCATTTGTGCATTTTCAACATTTTTTTTTATTCAACTCCTTTCCTTCCTCTTTGTGTTCCATTTAACCAAGCATGCCCACTTATCCTATTTTTCAATTCCCACCCATTCATCCTCATTTATTCCCTTTACTCAACGTTATACACTCGAGTTTAGGGTGATGGATCTATTAAATTCAAAGCTTAAATCTTGTGGTTATCAAAAGAATAGGCAATAGGCTCAACTTGGCTAACTAGGAATTTCAACATCTTTAGGTAGGTAAAAGGCTTGAAGGGCTAACAAAAATGGCCTTTAATCACCTTCACAATTCGCATACAACATGTGGCCTTGACAGAGATACCCAAGCAAGTTCTAGAATTTTAACGATATGAATGATACACTCAAATCACAACAAGACTGCGTAAGATATAAGCAGTAAATGCTCAAAAGCTCACAGGCTTGCACTTATGTAATTCAAAGCATCAAACCCAGTTTTCTATATCAACATGCTCAATGTCATCTATTCAAGGCTCAATCAACTCGTAACCAACATCCAATCCTAACAATATGAATTTTCGATCAACACACAACAACAAGGTGCAACATGCTCGGTCAACTCACTCTCTAACCACTACGAAAGCAATAGACGTGCTAAAGCTATAAACGTGCTCTAATGCAAATGCAACCTAGAATGCTCTAATGCAACTATATGAAAACACAAAATGCATGAATATATTTTTTTTTTTCGTATCCACACTTTTCATGTATTAAAATACTATCTCTACCCCCAAACTTGAATGAAATTATAGTGTCCTAAGGGGAAAAATAGAATTTCAATAACGAAAAGTGGGGATATACCTGAATCACTACGGCGGCGGCGGTGGGAAGTGGCCTTGAGAAATATGCCACATTTGTAGCTGTTGGAGCACTTGCCACGTCTCCTCAGAACGCCGATCAGATTGCTCGCTGAACGCGAGAAAATCAGCCCTATGTTTCCTCAAATCCTCTCATTGCCGCCTCAACTCTTCTCCTTGCCGACGCAAGTCCTCCCCAAACGCATATAACATGTCTTGAAAATCAGTGCCACGTTGGGGTCCTCCACTATGAGAAGTACCGGGACGATCCCCACTTTGAGAGTGTCGGGGGTAATCGTCTCCGTGTGAGGACTCGGGTATATCATACCCAATTTGGGGGTAATGAGGTTCCATCCCCATTTCGCGTCCATGTATCTCATCCTCCTCCGCCACCATATCCTCTTCATCCAAGAAACCTTCAACTCTGCGCCTCTTTCTTGCCTCTATAGCCTCGGTAATTCGGTTATGTGCGTCAGAGTTCATTAGGAAGTTAGTGGTGTCCGTTAATGTATTGACTGTGGTGTATGGCGGGTTAGGCAACGGAAATGCAGCACCTTTCTTTTGTAGAAGTACCAATGTGTTGTCTTCATTTGCTATGGACTTCATGTGGTGCAACGATGCCAAATTAACCCGAGTGTTGCCCGGGATAGGTTCCAAGCCTCGGAAATCGACATTGAAATGCCGGGCAATAGGGGTAATGAGGCCCCCTATAGAAATCGTGCCCCCTTCCCGCCTAGCTAATATTCGATTTGCTCGGCAAAATTGACGGCGGTGTTGTAGGGGATGTCGCGTGACCATACACCGAGAGGAGATAGAGCTCCTTAGTCGTCATCCCTCCAATATTTTCTCGGGCGAACACGGAGGATGCAGTCACGCGTTGTATATACCAGAAAACTGGATTTCGGATCCAAGAGGCTTTTGCGGTCCACGCGGCATACAACATTGGCCCCGTTTGTGGTGTTTCTACAAGCATTCTCCAGAAGTCGTATTGATCATAATGGGGCATCGGGCGAGTACGAACGTTTGTTGGGACCTCAAAAATGGTGTTCAATTGGGTCATAGACAGTTGTCTACGAACATTCCCCAACTGAAATTTGATCATATATGGTTCAAAGGTCCCGCCTTGTTTGAGTACTTCCACGGTACTAAAAAACTCCAATGTGTATCTTTTAAATGTCGGCCACCTTCGGCTCATGAAGTTCGTCCATCCAACCTTTGCGAAAAGACGCCACACGTCCTCATGTATCCCCAAAGTTTGGGTACAATCATCATCGGCATAGCGGGATGGAGCTATTTGGCGACCGATCAAGCGATTCCATCGCTCAAGATCATCGGCATTTGTCAAGTTGACCCCATATGCCTCGACTGTTTTGGTCGACCTCGGCGGTGCCACTTCGCATTGTGCCGCCCCGCTGCACGTCTCCTTCCACTGGGGTTTTTTCGCTCGCCATGAAGAATTTGTACCGAAATACATTCCATTAACATCCCAATATCATCAATGGCAACAACAAAGTAGGGGATTAAAGCTAACATATTAGGTGATGCAAATTCACTTGCCCACGTTACTTTGATCGATCAACTACCCCAACCAAGCAAAAATTATGGCCATTCTAGACAAGTATTAGCTTATACAATCATTGGCCATGCCGTATTCATCAACAATGCATCCTAAATCTCCTCAATTACACAAGCCCACAAGGTGTTTTTGATAATTTGCCTCAAAGAATAATTCACACAATTCATAGCAAAAATATCAAAATAAACATCTATCATGGTCCCTAATACATAATAGACAACAAATACGCAAGGAGAAACAGTGTTCTTACCGGAATTCTCTAAGTTAAACTCGAAGTAGATGATTTGAACCCTAGGTGCTTTTGCTCACAATTCTTCAAGCAAAATCGAATTCAATGTAAAGTGAAGTTCAATTGTGATGGGGGAGGGATTAAATGGACGAATTTGAGTAGAATTTACAAGAAATTTCGAAGGCAATGAAGTTGGGTGAAGCATTTGTAGGGGTTTGGTTGTGGAAATTTCATTTTTGGGCTTAAAACTACTCTTAACTAATTTGTTCTTTTGACAAGTGTCACATAAGCCAAGATTTTCAAAATTCAATTTGGGTAGTCCTTTCACATGTTGGTTTTTGTAAATATTTTTCAAATTCTTGTATCCAACATGTCCAAGTCGCCTATGCCATAAACTAGTTAAATCATTATTGGTGACTAAACAAGAAACATTTTGACTAACCAAATCACTTGTACAAATTTTGTAAAGATTGCCTTTTCTATTTGCTTCACAAATAATTTCACCATTTTTAAGTATAAGGCATTTTTCTTTATTAAAGGAAACATCATATTTTGAATCACAAAGTTGGCTAACACTTATCAAATTAAACTTAAGCCCTTCAACTAATAGAATATTACTAAGAGAGAAAGAAGAGTTACCAATTTCTCCATTTCCAAGAATTTTTCCTTTGCCATTGCCGAACATGACCATACCCTCTTCTTGGAGCTTGATGTCGGTAAAAAGTTCTCTCCTCCCGGTCATATGGCGTGAACATCCGTTGTCCACGAGCCATTTTGAATCTTCCATTGTGGTTATAGCCCCTATTACCTACAAAAGAATTTCTTTTAGGTACCCTATAATTTTGGGGTCCATGGGGTTAGTCTTGAGACCTTTGGGTCTCCAAACATGTCTTGAGCTATTTCTCAATTTGCAATTATTAGCATAATGTCCAACTTTGCCACAATAAAAACAAGTAGGAGTATTATAATTATTAGCACGTACAAAAGTCGGACCTTGGTTATTTTTCTTAAAAACACTTTGAAATGGCTTATAACCAAGTCCCGATTTGGAATGCTCACCTCTTTGTGCATCTAAAATTTTTGTGACTTTATCCGTGCTTATGTTGAAACGATGCACATCATTTTTCAAACATTCAATATCTTTTGTGAGCAATTCCTTTTCGGTTTCAAGAGAATGAATTCTAGTAAGAGTAAGAGCATGAGCTTTGTCTAGAGATTCATAAGAGGTAAATAATTTTTCCTTTTCAACCTTAATCTCCTTATGCTCCTTTTTCAAATTTTTGTATTTAACGATTAAATTTTGAAACTCAATTTGCAATTCATCAAAATCACATTGCAAGTCATCAACTATGGAGGAAGTAGAAGAATTTGAGTGTACCTCATTGTTTTCATCGTCCATAGCCATGAGACCGTGTTCGGTTTCTCCTTCCTCATCGGTTGTTTCGAGTAGTTCATCCCATGTTTTGACTTTCGCATTTAGAGCCTTCTTTTTTGTGAAAGGCTTCCTTTTATTTTGCTCCTCTTCATCGAGCCGCAACCGGCAATGAAGTGCCCGGTTTTTCGCATTTAAAGCAAGCATTATCTCTTGGTTTTCTTGCTTTATTTTTATTTACAAATTTTGCAAATTTTCGAACAAGTGCGGCCGTCTCCTCATCATTATCATCATTATCATAGTATGCATTATTAGAAGAAGAAGCAAGACCTTTAGGAATAATTTGCATACCCGATTGATTTGTGGATGGCTTGGAATTTTTCCTCTCCTTGAGATAGACTTCATAGATGAGTAGATTTCCAATAAGCTCATCAAACTTGAGTGTCTCAAGATTTTCTGCCTCCGTGATTGCCGTTTTTTTTGGACCATGAGCCGGGAAGTGCATTTAATACCTTGGTCACCTTGTCTTCTTCGGAGATGACTTTGCCGAGGGCCACAAGAGGATTGACAATATTGTCAAGCCTTTCCACCATCTTGTAGATGCTTTCGCCATCATACATGTTAAAGTTTTGAAGTCTTTAACAAGCATGGTCTTTCTTGCTTGCTTGACTTTCATAGTCCCTTCATAGATTGTCTCCAATTTTTCCCAAACCTCATGTGCCGACCTTATGCCTCTTATGCGATTGTATTGGTGGCGGTAAAGAGAGCAATGCAAAATATTTAAGGCCTTACCGTTTAGAGAAAGCCTTTTTGTCGTTTTCATCAAACTCCTTGAAGGGTTTAGGAGCCAAGGTGCCATCCTCCGATTTCTTTGTTGGTTGATCAACTCCTTCAATGACCACATTCCAAATGTCGAACCCGCACCCTTGTAGGAAGCACTCCATACGGTCTTTCCAAAATGCGTAGTTATTGGCGTCGAATAGTGGTGGCTTATTGGTGGAGGCGCGGTGGTGAGATGAGCATCATTTGTAGCCATGGATCTTTCCTCTTTACTCGGAACGAGCTAGCCAAAGAGTTTGGCTTTGATACCACTTGTTAGTCCAAGTGGCTACGATAATCTAGAGGGGGTGAATAGATTATTCCGATTTTCAAATCACCCTCTTTTTTCGAAACAACGAGTAAATAACAAGAATGTAAATGCGGAAAATAAACAACACTCGTTGATTTAAAGAGGTTCAACCCACCTAGGGCCTAATCCTCTACCACCCCAAAGATCTCTGGGATGGATTTCAAAAAAGAAAAAAGGTTTTATTAATTTACCAAAAATTAATACAACACCTTGAGGATTACCACAACCCTCTTTCACCACCTTGAGGATTACCACAACCCTCTTACAACACCTTTGAAGATTACCACAACCTTCAAACACCTATCACCTAGATCACCCAAGTGTATTCTTACCACAAGAATACTCACAAGGATGTGTTGTGTTGAATGATGACCAAAATCAAGATTACAACTCAATAATGATTGATACAATATGAGTGCAAGTGTAATCAAGAATTGAAAGCCTAGACCTCAAATTTGTGCAAGTGAAAGTGCTTAGGCTAATACAACAAGATATATGAAAGTGTTTGCTCAATTGCTCTTTGCTTGTATGGAGTGTTGTATCTTGTTGTTTGAATGAAGCCTCTATTTATAGGAGAGGTCTTGGCTTTCATTTCCAGACATTGGCTCCTCATTGGGGAGTGATTTGCTGCAAAAGAAACCATTTAAAATGATCAATATAGTTGTTAGAAATCAATCCCACAAAATAGGGAAAAGTTTGTCTCGAAAAACGCGGATAGTTTTTGATAAACAAAGGGTTCGACCTGGTCGCGCGAGAGATAAGATTGAAATTGAATTCTGCGAATTTTTACACAGGGGACCGGTCGAAGGGGGTGCGACGTCGCCTTAGCTGTGTCCGGTTGCCCTTGAAGATTTTACGAAAGCAGAGAAGTCTGCGGAACAAAAATCCAACTCCCAGTGCATGGTCGCCCGACGGTCGACGTCGGTCGACCGCACAGTCGCCCACCTGGTCGACTGGTCGCCTGCCCTATTTTTCTTACGCCCCATTTTTTTGTTTCTCGACTCGACTCAGTGCGGGTTGCCTATAGGGCGACCGGTCGAGCTGAAACAAATGTGTTGTCCAATTTTTTATTGAAAATAAACTCCAAGAAATACTCCGAAAAATAGTAAAAACATTTTAAGTTGATCGGAAGTATTTAGACAACATTTAGGGACATAGTTTTGGTTTAAAAACTTATTTGAACAAAATCGAACATAATCATCAAAATCATGATAAAAACATTTATCTAACACTCTCTGCATCACGCACGGGCAACCCGTGCGTGGACGCATGGGTGGTGCGTTCCTGTAAGTTCGGCTCCCTTATTTCTGACTTTGCGTTCTCGCCTCTTGCGCTATTAGGTAGTTCCTGCATATGATCTAATGCAAAAACATAGTCGTACAAATCTTGGTTATCAAAATCAAGTACAACACTCGACATTGAGCATGAGTGGGTTAGACCAAATTCCAAATCATCTATAGACAATGTATGATCAACATAATCCTCAATGCATGAACTAACTATATCCAAAAAATTACAATTCTCTACCGAGTCATGAAATTTCATTGCCTTATATATAGAAAATAAAACATGCTCATCATTAACACGTAATGTGAGCTCCCCTTTTTGCACATCTATTAAGGTTTTACCCGTTGCTAAGAAAGGACGTCCAAGTATCAGTGGAACGTCTCGATCTTCTTCCATATCCAAAACCAAGAAATCCACGGGGAATATAAATTTATCAACTTTTACCAGTACGTCTTCAATAATTCCCCTTGGATACGTAAGTGATCGGTCTGCAAGTTGCAATGTCACCGTAGTTGGTTTCACGCCGCTAATCCAAGTTTCTGAAAATGGACAAAGGCATCAAATTAATACTTGCCCCCAAATCACATAATGCTTTATTAAAGAAATTACCACCAATAGCACAAGGATAGTGAAACTCCCGGATCTTTCGATTTTTGTGGTAGCTTCCTTTGGATAATTGCACTACATTCTTCCGTCAAATTCACCATTTCAAAGCTTGTCATCTTCCGTTTTTTTTGACATGACATCCTTAAGAAATTTCGCATAGTTAAGCATCTGTTCTAGTGCGTCTCGCAAAAGGAATGTTAATGTGCAATTTCTTAAATATATCAAGGAATTTGGCAAATTGATCATCAAGCTTTTTCTTTTGAAATCTTTGAGGAAAGGGAAGAGATATAGGCAACTTAGATATATTCGAGCTAGATGATGATTTTAGCTTTTCAGCCCCTGTTTGTTCCGCCTCTTTGTTCTCTTCTTTCCTATTTTCTTCAATATCATCCTTCATCACGGATTCTCCTGCTTCCGGCCTAGATGCTTCATCCGAAAGTTTCAGATTCCCGGATTTTTCTTTAGGCCCCTCATATTCCGTACCGCTTCGTAAACGAATCGCCTTGCATTGTTCCTTAGGATTCATTTCCGTATTACTTGGAAATTGACCCTTTTGATATTGACCACCCACAATTGTAGCCAATTGACCCATTTGATTATCCAGATTCTTTATCGAGCTTGTCACTTGTTGTTCTAACTTATCCATCCGAAGGTCTTGCTTAGCGAGGCGGCTCCTCGTGTCATTCATGAAAGCATTAGATTGATTTATGAAAGATGTGAGTGCATCTTCCAACGACGATTTGCCTTCCCCATTACCGCCTCCACTTGAAGCATTAAATCCCGACGGAGGTTGTAACACATTCTTTGTATTTGCATAGGAAAATTTTTCATGATTTCTCAACCCTGGATGGTAGTGCGTTGGGTTTGAATTATTCTAGAAATTGTTGAAATTCTGGTTATTCACATAATTTACCTCTTCCATCGGATATAGAAGAGCTTCACTGCCTGTGCTCGTGCCTGCTTCTGGCCCCTTCGTAAATACACTCAATTGAGTTGTGAAAGCCGCTACTTGTGCCGTCAATGTTTTAATAGGGTCTGAATCCGAGATTTCGGCTACTCGTTGTACATTGATCTTTCAGATGGCCACTGATAACTGTTCATGGCCATTTCCTCAAGAAGGTTCAAGGCATCTTGTGGAAACCTTGCCAACAATGCTCCTCCCGCTGCGGCATCTACAAAGGCCCTCGTTTGTCCCATTAAACCATTGTAGAAGAAGCATAACTGTTGATCCTCTGGAAACCCATGTTGTGGACATCTACGTAACAAATCCCGAAACCTTTCCCAAGCCTCATACAAAGGCTCTGAGTCGAACTGTTGGAATTGAGTAATCTCGCTTTTGAGCTACAAAGTTTTGCTCGGTGGAAAGAATTTAAACAAGAACTTTTGGCTCAGTTCGTCCCATGTGTTTACACTGCCTTGCGTCAAAGTACCCAACCAATTTCTCGCCTTATCCCTTAAAGAGAATGGGAACAGGCGCAATCTTATGGCGTCATCCGAGACTCCGTTCATTTTGACCGTATTGCATATTTGGATAAAATGCGCAAGGTGAGAGTTAGGATCTTCAGTTGCAAACCCCCCAAACTGATTCTGTTGCACCATATTGATTAGTGTCGGTTTGAGCTCGAAATTGTTGGCATTGATAGGAATATGGGCAATACCACCGTAATTACGATTCGTTTGTGGTCGAAAGTAATCACGAATGGCTTGTTGTTGAACCAGATCGGTAACTCGTTCCCACCATTGTTTGCCGGTATTGGTAACTCATTCAAATCCCCCATTATCGGATTGTGTTGTCTTTCAGCCTGTCTAGTGGTAGCACTGATTCTCCTCGCGAAAGCCTCAACTTCCGGTATGAGCGGTATTAAGTCCCCCCGCCTAGAGCGCGTGTTCAGGCACTACCTGGACCAAACTAAAAGAAACAAGTCAAATAATGTGGAATTAAAGTCACACTAAAATACAAAAAATAAAAAAAATGTCTAAATTAAGAATAATTCTATCTATCGCAATATTAGCACCATAAATTGTATTAGTCCCCGGCAACGGCGCCAAAAACTTGTTCGCCTTATTTTTAGCTTCACCGCAAGTGTACGGTGTAGTTTATAGAATAGGGTAAGCAAGGTCGTATCCACGGATACTAATAAATTAATATGCTAAGTATTGATCCAAGATAGTCTTATTTTTATTTAGACGATTGAAATTTGATGATTGTTGTATTGAGATTAAGACAATTTAAATCACTAAAACACAAGATTACGATAACTCAAATGAAAGGGGTATCAAGATAATATAATGGATTTCCGAGTCAAGGTTTCGATTAATAATCCTCTTGTTGTCTGATTTAATCAAGCCACGTTATTATCAATATTCCTATAAGACGATCACAAAGCTATTTTATCCTCCCTCTCGAAATGCATATAAAACATAGATCGAAATACTTATGCTAGCATCTCTACTCAACATGAAGCATTCAACTCCCAAAAGCACAAAAGATCAATTGTCCTCACAAATATTTACAAACCTCTCGATTCATGCAAATATTTGTGTCGAGTATTCAAGATCTAATATTGAAACTCATCTCTCGAATTATGAATCAATATATCAAACAAGTTAAATCATTGATCAAGTGATAAAACAAGAATAAGCTCAAAATACTCAAATAGGCTTCAAGATAATAACTTCAACTAAGATTAAAACATCAAACAAGAGTTCATTAATCTACTTCCAAAACCCGGAAATCACAAGAGTTTAGCTACACATGATTAAACAACTTATAAACAAAGTGTTCAAAGTTATTACAAATGAAAATGAAAGATTGAAACTAAAAGATGTTTTCAGGTGATCGAGACTCTACAAGACACATGTTCAATATTGTTGTTATTTTCGTACTTTTTTTTTTGAAGTTGATCCTGACTTGAGTGTCGGATACGCCAGAAAAATCCTCTGACCCTCTTTTCTAATGGTGGTTTCGCAGGCTTTAGGGCAGACTTAGCATCAGAGCTTGTTTGTATTAGATGGTGCGAAATCTTCGACCAACCAATGAGCCCTTATCCCACACACGTAGTAAGATTATTGTATATGTTTTCAAAATCAAGAGATTTTCAGCTTGAGTTCCACTTGAAATGTTTGTCAATTTATTTAATAATTCTCTATTTTCTTTAGCTACCTAGGTTAAATTAAAATTAGATAATTATATATATTATTTCCACGTCCTAAATAACTTAATTTATCGTTTTAAAAAGAATTAAAGATTTCTATTGTAGGTTTTTTCTATGCCACCCAAGTTGGCACCACCCAACTCCATACAAAAGATGACATATGTCACTTATTGTTATTTTTGCCAAATACATTTTGATATGGGCAAACCTTTTAACAAGCAATTTTGGAAAATTTTATTATTTTCTAAAAACAATTTTAATTGTTATGGTTTTTATAAACCTATTATTTATAAAATAAATTATGATTTTTTTCAAAATTATAATTTTAGCATTCCGCCAAAACTTGGTATCAGAGCCGTGTATACGGTTCAAAAAATAAATTATTTGTTTTAATAAATTTTTAAAATATGCCTGGATTAACTCTTGAAAGAGAAATTGAACTTCTTAAGGAAGAAAAAATAGATTTGCTTGAACAAGCAAGAATTTTACAAAGTATTTTGAGATCTCGATTAAGAGATCATGATGCTATATTTGAAGATCTCCAGATCTATATAACCAGAATAAATAACATTACTGATTATCTTGAGCAATTAAGAAATCTTAATGGAAATAGAAGATAAGTCGAGTTTTTTCGATGATCAACAAATTATTTTGAAGAAAATAATGAGGGTTTTTACTCTAGTATTATCTTTAAACAAGAAAAACTTTCAAAGATCGCACTACTCTCGGTTAGATTCAAAAAGAACAAGTTTTTAACTTGCCAAAATTTATTCCTAAAATGATGAATAATATTTTGAAAAGAAAAAATGAAATTTTTTATTGTGTTTCCAGTAAAGAAATGCATATCGACATTTCGGATACAACTGGCAGTGTTTATTTACCATTAATTACTCGTGAAGAGATTAATAGTAAATTAGCCAGTATTCCTATAGATATTCGTACAAAAATTAGTGTTTTACATCTTGGAGCTATTAAAATACTAATCAAGGCAGAATTTAGAGAAGGAATAGATTCTCCCATAAAAATGGCCTTAATTGATAATCGAATTAAGGATAGAAAAGATTGTATTTTAGGTGCCGCATAAGGTAATTTAATTTACAACAAATTTATGTTCACAGTTTATCCTAAGTTCGGATTGAGTTTAACAACCAAGAACTTAGATCAAGTCTTAAGTTTCATACATAAATTTGAGAGATCAGATTTAATGAACAAAGGCGATAAGGTTTTTAGCATAACTTATCTTGTAGGATATGCTTTAACCAATAGTCATCACAGTATTGACTATAAGAAAAAAGAATACATTAAAATTGATGATGTATTTTCTGATATTGGAAAGATTGAAGAAATAAAGTTTTCTGAAATCACTCATTTAGAAAACTCTTGGGCTGTAGATATAGCTAAAGGGAAACGACTTATTGGCTTTAAACCAACATTAAGTCATCATAAAAATTCAGGAGAACCCTCTAATAGAGAACTCCTAAAATCTATGTCTAAACGCATAGATCTATATTCTGAGAATTTTGAAAAAATGAAAAGAGTTCTTGGAGAAGAATAACTCTATGACACTTCCTGAGATTAAGTCTTTGATTGAAACTGTTCTCAGTAATATTAGAGATCTTGAAAAAAGATTTGAATCTTTTGAAAAGAAAGAAGAACTTTTGAAATCTGAGCATCTTGAAATTGTTGCGGGTAAGATTATTCAAAAAATCTCTGATAAAATTGATGATATCAGTAAAAAAGATCCTTTAGTCATTACAAAGGAAGAAGATACTGAAAAAACTATTGAAAAAATTGTTAGTTTTAAATATTCACCACCAAATCATTTTGTTGGTAATGCAGAATTAGGTTCATCAGGAAATCCAAACGCTTTAACTTGGCCTTTCCTACCTAAAAAATGAGTTTTTCTGAAAAGCTTGAAACCTATTTTTGGGAACATATTCTTGATAATCAAGAAGATATTAATGGTTTTGATCCTATTCAAGAACTTGTTAAGTTAATGACTTTCGATGAGTCAGGTATCATACAACAACTTGAAGAAAAACCTTTTCTCAAAACATTTTTTAATCTTGAAAGTAATATGGAAAAATGTTTTGTTCAAACGGAAGAAAGAAACTGGGAGACAGATGATAATGCAGAAACCAGTGAAGACGAAAATCTAGATCAACCTCTAGGAAATTTTAGGATGAATAGACAACCTAAAACAGAAGATGCAGAAGCATCTAATTCTAGGGATAAAAAGAGAAAAACACCAGAAGGTGTAAATTGGACAAAAGAGCAAAACAAAACTCCTGATAAAAAAGGAGGACAGATTCCTACACTCAATATAGATTGTGTAACCAAAGAATCTGAAAGAAGAAATTTGATTGACGCCTGGGCAAGAGATATTAGTCTTCTTATTCAAACCAACCCAGATGCTTATGAAGAACCAAATACTCTTCTTTTACTCATGGAGCATAAAACTACAGGTATTGCTCAGTCTATGGTAAAAAATACCACTTGGATAACAATAGGAAAAACTTCTAATATGATTTTTGAAGAAGTCATTAATAGTTTTTACACTATGTTTCTTGGTATTAACTTAACAACTGAACTTGTTCAGGAAAAGTTAATCGAACAAGATATTGCTCGAATCAGATTAGCAAATATGATACTCTGTGATATTTGTTTACTTGATGATTTTACTTGTGATTATGAGAAAAATCTTTATAAACTTCCTCAGGATGAATACCCGTCTTTAGTTAGACAATATATTAAAAAACTCCCTATTATAGGAGAAAGAGTTTTACAAGAATTTGAAAAACAAGCAACGGATGTAAAAATGTTTTCATTAGGTTTTGCAGTACGTATTGCTAAAAAAGAAATTGCATCAATTTGTGAGTTTTCTAGTAAACAAAAAAGTCTGAAACGTTTTAACAAAAAATGTTGTGATAAATTAATAGAGGAAAAATCTACAGCTTATGGTTGTATTATTCCAAAGAAAAGTTATTATAAGAAAAATACAAGAAAAATTATAAATGGAAAAAGAAAAGAAAACCATTTAAACCAGGAAATACTTTAGGAAGAAAATCATTCCTAAACCTGATTCTAAAGACAAAAACAAATTCTGTCCTAAAGGAAAAAAAGAATTGTAGATGTTGGATTTGCAATGAGCAAGGACATTATGCTAATGAATGTCCTAATAGAAGAAATTACCCTAATAAGGTAAAACTAAGCGAGGTTCTTGAATCATTCCTTAATTCGAACCTAGGTCGAAGATCATTTTGACAATGAAGCAGAAGTTTTCATTTTTGAAACTATTATTGAATCTGATGGAAATAATTCAGAGGATTCATCACAATCTTCAGATTGAAGAAATTCCTTGGGAACATTTAGATTCTGATTTGGAACAAAACTGTATGGGAAACCGTACAAATCCAAATAGCATCTATATTAAAGGCCAGTTAAAATTTTCTGGCTATAAGCTAATCAATTTACACTGTTATGTAGATACAGGTGCAAGTCTGTGCATAGCAAGTAAATATGTTATTCCTGAAGAACATTGGGAACTTGCACCATATCCCATAAAAGTAAAAGTGGCAAATGGCGAAACAATTCTAATTGATAAAGTCTGTAAAGACATAAAAATTAGAATTGCAGGAGAAATATTTCATATTCCAGCCATTTATCAACAAGAATCAGGTATTGACCTTATTCTTGGAAATAACTTCGGTCAATTATATGAACCTTTCATACAATTCACAGATAGAATAAGCTTTACCCTTGAGAATGAGCCAATCATTATTGCCAAAATTAAGAAAGCATTCTCCATAGGTAAACCTAGTTTTCTTGAGTTTATGAAAAAGAATTCAAAAACTCACAAACCTGAATCCATTAATATTACTCCCGAAAAAATAGAGGAAATCCACATTTTTAAGAAAGGGGGAGATAATAAAGAAACTGAAGAAAAAGTTTCTGAAGAAAAAGTTTTTGATCTAAATCTGCAGAAATTTAGCATCATAGAACATCTACTTGATAAAGTTTGTTCAGAAAATCCTATAGATCCTATTAAATCTAAACAATGGATGAGAGCATCTATAAAGCTTTTAGATCCTAAGAAAATTGTCAGGGTTAAGCCCATGATCTATAGTCCTAAGGACAGAAAGGAATTTACCAAACAGATAAGTGAACTTTTAGAGTTAAAACTTATCACACCTAGCAAATCTCCTCACATGTCTCCAGCTTTCTTAGTTGAAAACGAGGCAGAAAAAAGAAGAGGAAAAAAGAGAATGGTGGTCAACTATAAAGCAATCAATGCTGCTACTATAGGAGATAGCCATAACCTTCCTAACAAAGATGAACTATTAACCCTCATTCGAGGAAAAAAGATTTTTAGTTCATTTGATTGTAAGTCTGGCTTTTGGCAAGTATTGTTAGATGAAGAATCAAAACCTCTAACAGCTTTTACTTGTCCAGATGGACACTTTCAGTGGAACGTTGTTCCATTCGGATTAAAACAAGCACCGGCTATTTTTCAGAGACATATGCAAAATGCATTACGAGGTTTTGAAAAATTCATTTGTGTTTATGTTGATGACATTCTTGTTTTTAGTATAAATGAGAATGAGCACTTTAAGCATGTTGCTCTTGTGTTAAAAAGAATAGAACAATTAGGCATTATTCTTTCCAAGAAAAAGCCCAATGTTTAAAACAAAGATTAATTTCTTAGGCTTAGAAATTGAGGAAGGAACACATTGTCCTCAAAACCATATTTTGGAGCATTTGCATAAATTTCGATCAACTGCAGGATAAAAAACAACTTCGAGAGATTTTTAGGAGTCTTAACTTATCTTTGAAAGTTATATTCCTAGATTAATTTGAAATAAGAAAGCCGCTGCGAGGTAAAGCTAAAAAATGATCATATTTGGAATTGGACCAATTCGATCATCGATTATATTGGGAAGATAAAGAAGAAATTAATACAATTTCCTAAACTTTATCATTCTAATCCCGATGATCAATTGATCATCGAAGCAGATTCGCATTCTTTCGGGGAGGTGTGTTAAAGGCTAAAGTACAAAATACTTTAGAAGAAAAAAATTTGCGGTATATACGGTAGCTTCAAAGCAGCAGAATTAAATTATCATAGCAATGAAAAGGAGTATTTATCAGTTTTGAGAGTTATTAAAAAATTCTCAGCATATTTAACTCCAGTTAAGTTTATTGTTCGTACCGACAATAAAAACTTCACATATTTCCTAAAACTAAAAATTACAGGAGATTACAAACAAGGAAGACTTGTTAGATGGCAAATGTGGTTTTCACATTATGAATTTGATGTAGAACACATTGCAGGGAATAAAAATGTTCTTGCTGATTGTTTAACCCGAGAATTTGTTGCATGATTGCAGGAATAATTCCGACTAGAGGAAATAAATTAGGGCCTAAAAACCCAGGAACTAATTGTTCTTATCAAGAATCTACTGACTATTCAAAAATAGCAGATGGATGAAATCAGACAGCTTCGTCTCAAAAAGAAGGTTCTTGAAACCGAATTGCAGTTTATCTGCGCAAAACTGGAATTACTCGAGTCTTCACTTGAGCCAGAACAAAAGGTTAATTTCAACCTTCTTTGTAGCAATACCGCAAATCATGAATCTAGTCAGGAACTACGGGTCTCCCAGAAAGACTTACCAAATCTCGTTATCCCCTGTTACTTTGGGAAAAAGTAAAAGCCGAGGTACAAACCTCACCAAAGTTGGCTATTCCAACAAAACTTATTACTCCAGAAGATTTTGTTACTGGGTTACATCCTGGAACATCTTCCATTGGAATTGGGATTCAACACCCAAGTCAAAAATCTAAATCTCACGATTTAGTTTCCTCGAAAGAGAAAAAGGAGATTCCAACTCCGCAAAATTATTATGTAGTATTCAATGGACCAAATCCTGGAATATATACATATTGGGCTAAAGCCTCATTTGCAATAAAAGGTTTTAATGTTGTTCATAAAAAATTTAAAACCTTTGCAGAAGCAAGAAATGAAGCTAATTGCTTTACCACTTTATTCTTTGCAAATCGCACCATTAGAGATCATTTCTGAACAAGAGACTCTTAAGCCAAAAACATTTTCTGATGCGCTTAAGAAATCTCCAGAAAAAATGAAAACATTGGGAAGAATTTATTCAATTCCCAAAGAACCAAGCTTTGAAAACAAAGAAAAATTTAATCTCTCAAATCGAGATTTCATCGAAATCTTTGCCAAAGCACGAAAGGCTGGTACAAAGTCTCTACTTGAGGAAAGATTTTTACCAGCGATAAAAAGATATTAGCTATTTCAATTTTATTGAAGGAGCTGATCCAGAACTGGTTTACAAGGCATTTAATTGTGGACTAGTTAAGAACATATATCCTTCAAAAAATTTATTGGAGGTTAAGGAATTTCCTGAAGAATTCAAGAAAGCCATCAAGACTTTCAGAACAAAAGTCCTTAAACAAGCGGATCGAAATATCTTCATAAGTGTCTCAAGTACAATATGCGACTGGGATGAAGAAGAACAATTTATGAGTCCTTATCATTATATCGAAATCGGTATAGCTAGGGAGCAAGCAAGTTACCATCCCTCCGAACAGATGGAAACAACAGTCTTTGTGCAAAGACAGGTCCTCATTCCTCTACGTATTAGAGGTTTGGAAAAAGTGATTGACAAATTGCTAAAATTAAATGATGAAAGCAATATTAAAGTTAATTACTGTAAAGAAAAGGTTATCATGTGCTCATGGTCACCAAAAATTATTTCTGAAAAAGACATTGAAACTATTCTATGGTTTGAAGAAAAATTTAACAAAGGACAAATTCACATGGGCAACGGGTCCCTTACTTCTGCGTGCCAGCTACTCCGCAAAAAATTACAAAGACATGAATGTAATTTTTGTCGATTTGCAAAAGAGAAGAGGAAGGTGACAAAGAAAATAAACGATGAAGATTCTCATGTCCACTAGCTCAAAAGAGGACAAAGACATGTGAACTAACAACTCATGGGTGGGCTCGGATAAAAAGAAGACAAAGACATGTGAACTAACAGCTCACATGGGAGAACGGATAACAATCGTCATGCATGACGTTTTGTAGGAGGAATTGAAGTATCCTTCATCTATAAAAGGACTTCATAGTTTAGGGAGGAAGGTATCTCGAATACACAGACAGAAAAACCAACCTCACCTTGTATCTTTTCTTTCAATATGTTTAGCTAAAAAAGCCTTCGGGCAGATAGAAATTCAGGGAACTTTTCCTTATGGAGAAGAACTCTTGTATCCCTTGTAATATATTTCTTTGAATAAAAGTTGTTTTTCATCTACCAAATGTCCGTTTTTATCGCAAATACATCCTGAATAGTCCAAATTTAGGAAAGTAGCACAGGCGGGAGGCGCCGCGAATAGTACCGTCTCGGATTGATGAAAAAACGCAGAAGAAATACAGAGACAAAAGGAGCGCCTGAAAATAGAAGAAATATAATCAAGGTATAAGATGTTCTAATCCCGGGAAAATTTATCCAAATTATCTATCTGTTCGTATTTTTAATTTCGATAAAAACACACACCTATAAAAGATTTTGTTATGAAATCGTGATAGAAGAATTTTTTTGAAATAAAGAAAAAATCCTACTTGGGTACTACCCAAGTGGGCGTCATAGAATAGACCTCTATTGTAATTATAGCATATCTTTAGTGAATAATGGTCATGATCCTAGCATCTCCCAACAACATCACTTTCATCCTGCCTCCCCTAAAAAAACCCACGACATATAAATGTTGTGTTTCAACGTTGACAATCTTGGCTAGGTATGACAACCACGTGTCCGTCAAAGGGGAGCGCCACATGTCAGTGGTTGTGACTTGTGAGTCAACATCCAGCATTCTCAGCCACACAAGTTTCAATTGGGTGATTTAATGAGTCCAACCAACAAAAATTAAAGTATAGAAATGCAATTTGTCAATCAGAAAACTGCCCTACAAAGTTATAATGCCTTCTGCAAATGCAGTAAAAAGGAATTGGAAACTCCACTTGTGACTTTTATGAACTCTGACGACTTCATTGATGCTAATTAAGTAAAATCTCTCTTTTTTATTTCTATGAATAGAGAAAACTTCAAGAAAGAAGGGTCATTTCAACTAGTGATTTCAGCATGAAATAATGGGAGGGCTTTAACAAATTGCAAAAAAAGGTAAGAGATTATATGCCGAAACTAATAATAAACGACATACGATATTATCCATAGTATATTCAATGTAACTACCTCATTTTCATGAGAAATAAAACACTCAGGGACGGCCCTAGGGCGGTCAAACGTGGCGTCGTTGCATAGGACTCTCGCCGGCAAGGGCCCTCTAATTCTTTCTTATAAATATAGTTGTTATATAAATATAAACATTGACATAAATAATGATGACACGCGAGACGAGCTGAAAGCAAAGTAGTCCACGTGGCCATTCGGCATGTGTATGTGGGACCCACAGTGCATGCCGAGCCGATGACGTCATCAACCGACCTGATGACGTGGCGCAAGTTGGGCTCGGCTCCCTTCGAGCCCAACCGTGGCGGGAAATTTAAAGGATAGCCATCCAGTGAAGGAAGGCTAAGTGCATCATTAGCACGAGTAAGCTGACACTTGTCAGCATAACAACTAGATGAGTCAACAAGTGGCAAACACTTGGCCAGCATGCACGCTTAGAGAAGGACAAGTGTCCCTTTAAAATTATTTTAGTGTTAAGTGTAATAGTGGTTATTAAAAACCCACTAATGAGATGAGTATAAATAGGGCCTCATTTATGAGGAAAAGGACAAGAGAGAAAAATACTAGAGAAAGACGCTTGTAAAATCATTGTTGTAAAAGAAAACCGACCAGGAATTTTCGGCTCGGTATTATATACAAAAAAGCAGAATTAGCCCTAAATTTGAACTTATTTACATTTCCACGCATTACATCTCCATATATTTTTGCTTGTTGACCAAAACGCATGTCAACAAATTGGCGCTAGAGGAAGGGACCCGTTTAGATCCATTCCGATTTCCAAGCTAAGTTAAGTCACGTGAAGTCAGTAAAACTCGTGTTAACTCTTTCGGAGTAGACAAAATGAGTCAGCAATCTCGAAACGCTCGTGTAACCGAAGATCCACCTCTGAATAATCAAACTGGCCAAACTACCAATGGCCAGAACGTGCCCCCGACCGAAGCAGGGAGCACGGCTTTGTTTCCCTTTGCTCAACTTATCGCAAACCTCACTTTTGTCCAACAAATGAACCAACTCATCTCCCAAACGCTCGCAACTACTAATTCACAAATACGGCATCCACCTCCTGTAAATACTCACCCGCTCAACCCCCAATTAAATAACCCCCCAGTAAATGTTAATGTAAATTCTTAGGTCCTTGCACCTCCTCATGATGAAGGCCAAGAGGCCAGTTCTGGTAATGAACAGCGCGGTCACTGTGATCGAAGACGACCGCGCGATGACGTGGAAGAACAAAGTCGCGTGGCAGAGTCGCACTCGGAGCCCGTACGCCATAGCCACACCTGTTTCGTGTTCGCAAGACGGTTAGGACTTGATCCCCTTCGCCCCACCCGATCGATAACCTCCAGGCTCCAGTTTCCGGATAAAAGAGAGCCGGGAAGGGCCAATCAAACCCAGGGGCCAACCCCACTGGAGGAACGAGAGGCGAAATATTGCGTCTTCGCCGCCGATTAAACAAGTTGGAGGTTGGTCCGGAAGAAACCCAGTACCAGAGGCCGCATCAGGTAACAAGTCGGCCTTCTATTGTATCACCTTTCGCTCCTAGCATTTTGTCAACTCCTCTACCCCTCAAGCTAAAGATCCCGCAAGTCGGTCTATACAACGGCGAGACCGACCCAACAACACACATCCACAAATACTTGGCATGGATGGAGCTTTACAGCCCTAGTGATGCCATTCTCTGTAAGGCATTCCCATTAACGTTGGGCGACCGAGCCCATCGTTGGTTCAGGACCCTGCCGCAAGGGTCCATCCGTTCTTGGGGCGACCTAGCCCCCGCGTTTACGGCGCATTTTCTTACTTCTAAAGTCCGAGCTGCACCGAAAGATTCCCTTGTAAATATTAAGCAGGGAAAAGATGAGCCTTTAAAGAGTTATATAGCTCGGTTCAATAAACATGTCCGAAAAATGGAGCCAGTCTCGGATGACACCATTCTGATTGCGGCCATGGCTGGCCTCGCCCCCGAGACATGGTTCAATTATTCTATCCATGAATCGGGGGCGACCTCGTATCAGGAATTTCTTATCCGCGCGGAACGCCACATCTGCGCGGAGGAAGCCATGGCTAGTCAACGCTCCGAGCAGCAGGCAGGGGGCATGAAGAAAGATGGGAAGAAGGAGCTCGCTTCAGGATCGGGGTCGGGTTTCAGGCCTTTCTCAGAAAACCCGACCATCGGGTATAAGACGCGACATGATGTACGGGCCGAGGTTGCCGCACTAAGGAGTGCTCTGACCCACACTCCTTCAGCGATATGGAACAAGATACAAGGTCTTAATCTGTTACCACCAGCTCGGCCTTTGAAGGTCGAGCCTGCCAAATTGGATGTACGAAGATACTGTTTCTATCACAAATCAATAGGCCATGATACAAATGAGTGTCGAGACCTCATCAGAGAAATCATGCGCATCGTTCAAAGGGGCAATTTGAAGAGGTACATCCACGAGTTACCGCCACCGCCAGCGCTCGCTCCGGGTGTTAATCCGGAGCGATTTATGAATCCAGCACACCTACCGTTGCCGCCGAATGATAATCAAGGTAGGGAGATTCTGATAATGTCCAGTGTGAATAGAATCAACACTAATGCGGCTGAGGATAGCCGCTCGAATAGAAAAAGAAAAGTAGAGGCCAGATAAGCCGCCCACGCCGAAAGATAGGTTCGGGTGGCGGAAATTAGAGAAGGCCAACCAACGGGCCGCTTTGTCTTCTTGAACATAGATGCTGACCAGGTGGTCCACCCTCATTCCGACCCCCTGGTCATTACAGCACCTATCCTGGGCATCCCGGTCCACAGGATTCTGATTGACTCATGGAGCTATTTGTCGGTTATTTATGTCCGAGCCTTTAGAAGGTTGAACGTGGACGACAGCTACATTCGTCCATGTAATGATAGCATTTTGGGTTTTGGTGGAGGAATGATTATCCCGCTCGGGGAGGTTAACCTGCCCATCCAGATGGGACAGGGATTGTAAGCGGACTGTCATCACCACGTTCAAAATTATCAATGCCGATCCAGAGTATAACGCGATTATTGGAAGGCTGTTACTTTACCACTTGAAAGCGGCAGTTTCAATATACCATTTTTGTGTGAAGTTTCCAACCCCGGATGGAGAAGCCATCCAAAAAGAGAATCAAAGAGAATCGCGAGAATACTCTCTTAAGCTCCGACCAACGAAGATTAACGTGGTAGAAAGAGGGGAAACTAGTGGGATGGTGAAGGACGACCCAGGAGAGAAAGTTGAGCTCGAGCGGGAGGAGATGATTGTTTTAGAAAATAATCCAGGTAGGCGACCTGGAAAGGAATCATTGATTGAGGATGGGGAAAGAGAGGTGGAGCCGGAAAACATGCCGGCAACTGAGGACGAGCTGCCCCTACAAAAAAAGAGGGGCAGAGTAAGAAAAGGAAACATGCAGAACTAGTAGAACAGGTCGACACGGTCGATGTCCACAAGCAAAATGGGGGACGCCAATTACGTATTAGCCACGACCTCCAAGAGCCATTCCGGTCGGAATTGATCGAATTTCTCGGAAATAATCTTGACGTCTTTGCATGGACGCACTCCGACATGCCAGGAATCAATCCCAAACACGCATGCCATCGTCTCAACATAGACCTCACATTCCGACCGGTAATCTAGAAAAGACGTAAGCTCGGCCCCGACAGGCAGGTCACCCTAGAGGTCGAGGTCAATAAGTTGCTTAACAACCAGTTCATCCGGGAGGCCCTTTACCCTCGTTGGGTGGCCAACCCCGTGTTAGTAAAGAAAAGTAATGGTTTGTGGCGTCTTTGTGTGGACTTCACGGACCTTAACAAGGCGTCCCCAAGGACAGCTATCCTTTGCTCAATATCGATTACATGGTAGATGCCACAGCTGGACATGAGCTTATGAGTTTTATGGATGCATACTCAGACTATAATCAAATTCGGATGCATCCGGATGACGAGGAGAATACGTCGTTTTTCTTCGCTCGTGGCGTGTACTGCTACAAGATGATGCCCTTTGGGTTAAAGAACGCTGGGGCGACCTACCAAAGGTTAGATAATAAAATGTTTGAGGAATTGATAGATCGAACCATAAACGTTTATGTAGACGATATGTTAGTAAAATCCTTGTACATATCTGATCACCTCGCTGATCTTAATAAAATGTTTGCCATTTTGCGAGAGTATAAGATGATGTTAAATCCAAAAAAGTGCACCTTTGGGGTCGGTTCAAGTAAATTTTTGGGTTACATGGTTAGCCAAAGGGGAATCGAAGCCAACCCAGATAAAATACAAGCCATAATTGATCTTGAACCCCCTAATTCCGTCAAAAGAGTACAAAGCTTGAAAGGCCGACTAGCCGCCCGAAACCGATTCATATCACGGTCCACAGATAAATGTAAACCTTTCTTCGAAATCATAAAGAAAAATAAGAATTTTGAATGGACCAAACATACACAGGCCGCTTTTGAATCACTTAAACAACACCCAGCCTCAATCCCTGTATTACAAAAACCGACCCAGAGAGAGGACTTGTACTTGTATCTCGCAGTCTCTGAGTACGCTGTCAGCTCGGTACTTATTAGGTTGGATAACTCCATCCAACACTCAATTTATTAAACAAGCCAGACACTGCACGACACCGAGCTCCGATATCCACCCATGGAGAAGTTAGCATATTCGCTAATCATTTTAGCCTGGAAGCTCCATCCGTACTTTTTAGAGCACAAGATCGTGGTATTGACCAACTACCCACTGAAGCAAGTTCTGCACCGACCAGATACTTCAGGTCGGATGATTAAGTGGGCTGTCGAGCTTAGCCAGTTCGACCCAAACCACGCACAACAATCAAAGGGCAAGCATCGGTGGACTTAGGTGAAGTTCACACCTTTCATCCAGCTGGAGGTGGTTAAAGATCAAGAGTGGAAGTTGTTCGTCAATGGCTCTTCCACCGCAAGCCGATAAGGGGACGGGATCGTGATAATCAATCCAAAACTCAAGTGCTACTGCTCGGCCGTGCGGTTCTAATTCCCAGCGACTAACAACGGTGAGTACGAAGACTTATTTCGCGAGGATTGGAAATGGCAGCATCAATGGGCCTAAACGATTTGTTGATATACAAAGTGATTCCGCGATTGGTGGTCCATCAGATCAATGGCGAATACGAGGCAAAAGAATAGAAAATTGCCCGATATTTGGACTTGGTCAAGAAAAAACTTTCGCACTTCAAGGCATAGGTCTTGCATGTTCCCCGAACTGAAAACATGCAGGCAGACACCTTAGCTCGGTTGGCCTCTAGCCCGGGGACCGATGCAATTGTGGATGTTATCATCACTCAGCTGTCCACCCCGTCACTTAGTGCACAGAAGATACATGCTAATGAAGCGACCGAGCTGACCTGGATGACTCCTATTATCCAGTATTTAGAGAAAGGAATTCATCCAGAAGACAAGACCGAGGCTAGAACATTGCGGACTCAGGCGGCTCGGTTCACACTGGTAGATGGTATCTTGTACAAGCGTGGGTACTCCGTCCCGCTCCTTCGGTGCCTGTCGAGAACAGACGCAGACTATGCACTCCAGGAGGTACACGAGGGTATATGCAGAAATCACGCTGGGGGCCAAACATTTGCTTACAAGTTGATACGGCAAGGATACTACTGGCCGTCCCTGAAAAAGGATGCGACCGACCTTGTCAAAAAATGCAAAAGGTGTCAAAGATTTGCGCCACAGGTTAGGTATCACCCCGAACAGCTCACTTCCATATTTAGTCCGTGGCCGTTTGCCAAGTGGGAAATGGACCTCATTGGACCACTCCCCACCGGCAAAGGGGACATGAGATATGCCATTGTGGCGGTGGATTATTTTACAAAATGGACCGAATCGTAACCCCTGGCGAATATAGATGAAGAAAAGATTGTTAACTTCGTATGGAAGTCTGTTATCTGTAGGTTTGGGATACCATACTCGATTGTCACAGATAATAGGAAACAATTTGATAACCGGAGATTTCGAATTTTTTGTGAAGGATTCCACATTAAAAATCATTTTTCGACCCCGTATCACCCACAGTCCAACGGGCAGGTCGAAGCGGTGAATAAAATACTCAAGTACACTCTGAAGGCGAGGTTGGAGGAATCTAAAGGTAATTGGCCAGAGGAGCTGCCTGGCGTATTGTGGTCATATAGAACAACGCACCGAACGGCCACGGGGAAGACGCCCTTCTCTTTGGCCTACGGAACCGAGGTTGTCATCCCTGTTGAAATCGGAACCCCTACCTTTAGGGTTGCAAATTTTTCTGAGGAAAACAATGAGACCGCGCTCCGAGCTGAGCTGGACCTACTAGAGGAGAAAAGATGCAGTGCCGAGATGAGAAACGTTGTATAAAAACAAAGGAGCGAAAGGTACTATAATTCAAGGGTAAAGGAAAGAAGGTTCTGGGTCGGCGACCTCGTTCTAAAAAAAGTAACTAGGATTGAATCCACCCCGTTAAAACTGACCTGGGGAAGGTCCGTTCCGGGTCAGTAAGGTCATGTTGAATGGAGCATACGAGCTTGAGTACCTAAGTGGAGAAAAGTTTGCACATCCATGGAATGTATCATATCTTAAGAGGTACTATCAATAAAATACCCAGTTTGTGATTCAGATACAATTCTAAGGGTTTATCCTTTTATCTGATACTAGTAATGTGCACGTGCGTTGCACGTGGTCCATATATATTTTTTGAATAAATTAAAATTAAATTCTTAATTAATTCAAAATACTATTTTATAATTTTTTTGTATTTATTTTAGATGAGGTTCATACCACAAAATATTTTTTGGTCTTAAATGAAATTTAACCATCGTGAGCGAGGTAGTTTTTGTAAGTAATCCTTCAAGTTATTTGATGTAAAGGCATATAATCAGGTAAAATAAATAATCAACCAATATTGGATAATCCATATATTTTGGTACAAATAGTAATTGGCATAGGATAACCATGGGGTTATCCCAATGGCCAAGTATTACTCTTAATGACAAGGTCGGATTCGAGACCCGCAATGATTTGAACTTTTAATAAAAAAAACATTTGCATAGAATTTGTGGAACTCGTAATCATGAAAATCTTCCAAAATTTAATTCTAAATATACTCTACTTTGACTCACCAGATTAAATATAGTAGTTTCACCCATAGTAACAAAATCTCCATTTTTTTATAATAACTCGAATAAAATCCGATATTTTTATAGGATGTATATATCTTTCATATATAATAATGTAGCAAAATCTTCGAACATTTTTCAATAAAGTGGCTTATTCTCGGTATTTTTACTTTAATAAACAGATACTATTTTTTATTCTTTAAATAATTTTATCAATTAATATAATTTTCATAATAATTCATTGAGAATCTTCTTGCAAAAATGTATTATTTTCTATAGAATAATTAAATATTTATTTCAATGAAATCCCAAATTAATTACGTATTATACATAATAATTTTGGCGTATAAATGTATAACCGATATTTTATTGAATTGTTCTCCAATTATAGTGCAATCTATACATTTTTTTGGATGGAAAAATACTGTTGCGAGCATCACATGATGATTTATTAAATATGAAAAAACCGACTCCAAAGAGCTAAGTTAATAATTATATTATGACAATTCAAGAGATTAGTATTAATGGTTCTTCACATATCAATTATAATAAACATTTTGATGATTATTTTGAGGAAACCATATAAGTAAACTCAAAATAAAGGAAGAGATCCCAAGAGAGAAATAATGAGATAACAATAATTAAAGTCAGAATAAGTAATTCATTTTCCTACTCCTTTCTTTCTCCTGTCTTCCTTTTTTTTTTTTGGCCTCACTTCATGTTCAGTGAATCAATAAACCAACTATTTAGTCCACCTAATTGGATATATATTGGCTTTCAGAACATGCAAAGTTGTAATAAATATTCTGACTTTGAAATCTGCGTATGATTAAAAAGACCAATATACATATAGAGAAAAAAAGTCACGAAGTTCCATTTTGAAATTTAAGGTAATAAACAAGCGAATATATGTTTTTTTTTTCTGCCAAATAAATGGAAACAGAGTTAATGTATGAATTACTAAAAGTTAAAGCCACACTAAATGGAGTAGCTTGTCCTTTAGCCCAATTTATTTTTATCTTGATAGAGAATAGGGGAAATGAATCGTTTGGAAGAAAAATCAATAATGTAACTGAAAATTGAATGAAGGATAAAAATATAGTGATAAATTTTAGCAAAATAATGATTGAATGTGATTAATACTTAAAAATAAATTAGATTAAGTGAACCATATATTTTATAAGATGAATATCAACGGTAATAATTCATATAATGGTATTTCTGGAATCCACAAAAACAATCGTATGTTAATAGCAATTTTTTTATATTGCCAACCTGAAAGCTACAAGCAGCAATATACAAGATTATATATGCGAGTTCAGAATTTTAGAATTTTACTTCTAATAATTGTTTACTACGTCTAGTAAATCCGTCTGTTTTAGCAAAATACATATCACAGCATGATACATCATACATCAACTCACATCCACCACCACAATAACACTTATATTATCCTTGCTACCTCTACCTATTGCTTACTCCGCTAGCACTGTTGCGGCTTCGACAAATCGATTTTCATTCGTCTTATCAAATTGGTTACTTCATACGCGCACATAGTGGATTACGCGTATGTGCATCTGGAAAATAGGCAAAGCATTCTTCAAATTTGCTATTTTCCTTTAAATGACAGTGTGGACTTACAGACTATGGTAAAGATGATTAAATTTTTGAAGTTTTGCCTTTATTAATTAATCATTATCTAAAATCATAAATCAAACTGTATATGAGCTGCCCCAACAAAATTCTTTGCTTTTTCTCCCTAGTTCATCTGTGACATTTGTGTCAATAAACTTAATTGTCCATCTAGAATGAAATCCTACTTGTCAAATTCTCCAGCTTTTAAAAATTTAGTATTATTTGTACACATGGAAAGTCAATGATTTTAACTTTTACACTCCCCAACTTGAAATGTATCAGACTTAAATTGTCTTTAAAGAGAGTTAGTCATCTTGCTTGTTACCACATAGGAAATAAGATTAAAACAACAGGACAAAAATACAAAAAAACATAAACAAAAAGAAAAGGCTCAAGAAAATATTCAAACTTTTGAGACAATCACGGTGGGATAATGACTGATAATAGAAAACTAAGAGAAAAAAAAAGAAAAACTAAATAACCTAGATTCCCATGTCTTTGTGCATGAGAACATCAACAAATGAGCAATTAAAAGTTCGATGTTTTTACTGCACTGCTTCAGTCTACAATGATAATATATAGTCCAAAGAAAGTTCATCCCTCAATCAGCTCCTTAAAAATTTTCTCAGTAGTCAATGCTGGAACAAGACCATCTAATGTTGTCACATAATCCATCAAGGCCAAATAAAACAACTCTGCATAGGTTCAGGTTTATTAACATATGAAGTACAGATGCAAGAGTAAATGAGTTTATGCAACAATGGTAGAATTAGTTTCATGAAAAATTTTCCAAAAAGTCTACCTTAAAAATAAATAAAATCACCTTATAAGTTGGACACATTTTTGAAAGCAATACAAATTTGCAGCCCAATATGGGGAACATAACAATTCCAATCAACAGATCAACTCCATCATTGCATGGCCCTTTCCCAAAAGAGAGCATCATAGGAAAAATTATCTTAACAACTAATTAACATTAGCCTGATAAATAAATGAGTATTATCAACGGAAGAACCTAGCAAGCATTGTAACAAAAGCGCTTTGGGATTATACAACATACAACATGACCAAACCTGATGAATTGTAATAGTGTAATTGGTACACCAAGACCTTCGTTGGACCCGATGAGTAGAACAGAGGCAGCAGCAGCTGAGCTCTTATGAGGAGCAACGCACAGATGTGATATTATAAGTGGATGGATTTTTTCCAGGTATATCTCCTACATAAATGAGCCTTGAAGAAGAGAAATCTTCAAATAAAATGGCTTGTAGGTTGTAGCCTACAACAAAATCACTTTGAAATGAGAAGCAGATGGATAAAAAATGAAATGAAATGGACAACACCATAGTACTGAAACAAAGTAAAAACACATACCAGTAAAATTCTATGGACAGATGGCACCACAAGCTTCATCACTGCCTCTACCTTCAAACATTTGAGAAATTCTGTCAATAGTTAGGTTGCAATATCTACTGAAATAAAAAACTGACTCATGATTGAGCTCTTTATGTCCTTAAACCATGACATCACTCTAAACTTAATTCTTTCCCAACACTCTAAAAAGGACTTTTCATTATCACCGAATATCCTATTGTTTCTTTCCAACCATACCGACCAACACACTGTTAAGATCGCTACTCTCCATAAGATCCTTATATCATATGCTCCTTCCACCAATCTCACTTTCTCTAACGATTCCAATAATATGGTTAGATCAGTGATGTAAAATCCTCCAGATTAAGCCGAAAATGGAAGTTTCAACATTCCGGGAAGCAACATTCTTATGAATATAGTTAACGCAATAGTTGTAACTTTATTAGCTTCAAGTATACTAAAGTTGGTAAAAGATTCATTCATACGTACTATGATGGTCAACACAGCACAAAGTCACCAAATATCCGGCTCAAACAACGTAGAAAGGAACTTCAATTTTATTAAACCCGTTTCTATAAGAAAAGACCATTTAAAAAAAAGAAGAAGGAAATATAGTAGGTCATGTATATATTTAAGCCCATCGTGAGGACACTTTTATTAAACTCTTTCACTAAGATTTGAATCCCATTACTGAGAATTCTGAAATTGTACCATCTGATAATTAACTTGGGGAAGAAAAAGAATTATAACAAGTCAGATAATTAAGCCCATAAATAGGAGGACACATAAATAAATTAAAAGTAGTACCACTGATTAAACTTCTTGGGGAATAAAAAAGAAAAAAGAAAAATGATATAAGACATAACACCAAAATCCACATCAATCACGATAAAATTAGGCCACAAACACAAAATAATAATAAGCAACAGATGAACCAGAATGGGCAGAGGGACGAAGTAGATTCTTACGCCTGGTATGCATTGGAAAATCCTTCTACCAAATCTGAAAAAAACTGGAATCAAGCCATGATTTATAGATGTGATCGCTGGGAGTGACGCAAGAATTGGGCAGATTTTTCTACTACTTAGTCTCATTCCTCGCTTCATAACGGTGGAATAGGTTAGGTTAAGGAAGGAGGAGTTGAAAAGCGAATTGTTGTGTTGACAGTTGTCTTTCCTTCATCTTCTCTATGAAATCTCTTAACTTTCGGCACTCCTCCTTTCCCTTGTGTCTCTTTGGATGACGTTCTAAACTCGGCCGAAAAATTCTCGTGTCTATCCTTATTGGTATTCTAAACTCGTATGTCAGTTTTTCTAATTATTTAAATATTAATTACTTTTATACCATTAAAATTAATACATGTAAATCTATATTGGCATTCTAAACTCATCCGTTAATTTTTCTAATTTATTTAGTATTAATTACCTTTATAATGTCAATATGTATTGGCATTCAAAACTCATCCGTTAGTTTTCTAATTTATTGAGTATTAATTACCTTTATACCATTAAAGTAAATTAAGTATTAATTATCTTTATACCATTAAATTAATACATGCAAAGGTCATTTTAGTCCATTCAAAATTTTGCAGAAACATTCGTACTTTTAAAGAAGTAGAGATAGAGATTTTGTGAGCTCTCAAAAAGGGGGGCAATTTTTATTCGCCTCGGTCAAGTGCCGAGCGCAGTTTCAATCGCCTTGGTCAAGTGCCAAGCACCGTTTCAATCGCCTCGGCCAAGATCCGAGAACCATTTCGATCGCCTCGGCCAAGTGCCGAGCATCGACTGCTCGTCTCGGGTACGTCCCTTGCACGTTTATATAAAGGGAAGCTCACCCAAAAGGCGAGCCTACCCAAAATAAAGACTCGGCTTAAGTTCGGAGCACAAGACTTGACAGAATGAGTCCAAGCAATCAAAGCCCACAACTCATGCCATTCGAACACTAAAAACCGAGCCCTGTACTTAGAAAAATAAAAGAGGCAGAGTAGGAGCCATGCGACAAAAAAAGAGAGACGAGCACAATACTTAGCAAAATTCGAAAATACAAAGGCACACACGTGATCAAATGGAGTTTCATTACTAAGCAAAATATTTACATTGGAGGGCCGGAGCCCATTACATAAAGAGGCCCAAGGCCGCCTAGTCTACGCAAAAGAAAAATGCAAAAAGCAAAAGCAAAACATCTCAAAAAAGAAAAAAGATTTCAAGCCCCGGCAGGAGGAGGAATCTCAATGGGCTCACTGGAAGCCACTTCTTCCTCGGGAGGAGGTGCGTCTTGGCCATTAGCGGTCTTAACAAATCGGGGATAAAGGGCGTCAAGGTCAGCATCCAACTAGGCAAGTTCCGCTTTGAGCTCGGCTACGGTCTTGCCAGCCTTGAGGTCCTGGAGGATCTCCCCTATGCTGGTTGCATGGCCACAGGTCAGCATGAAGGCATATTCCTCCGAGTCTTTATAAGCCCGGACGGCCTCCGTACGGGCCTCTTCAACTTGTTTCCGGGAGGTTTCCTCTTCCTGCCTGCGGACTTCAGCTGCGCGCCTCTCCAATTCCTTGGCATGAGCAGCAGTTGCCTTTTCCAACTCCGCGACCTTGGTCTGGAGCTCCTATGCGGCCTTATGGGCCTGATCCCGCTCGGCCTCGGCTTTTATGGCAGCCTCTCTCTCGGTATTGGCCCTGGCCACAACCTCCTCTGCCTGGGTCTTCAGGGACTCCTCCACCCCTTGGAGAGTGGCGTAAGCATCTTGCAGGTCAATGTGTCGCCTCTCCAAATCGGCGTGCTTCTTTTCCAACTCACGGGTTTTCCGCCGATCACGTGCCACAGAAGCCCGATGATCCTACCAGATAGCCCCATTGCATACTGAGTTTGCTCCTCCCAGCCAGTTTCCGAGCAAAACTGCTCGATGCCTGTGGTCTAAGCACGAGTTGGAACGTCCCTTGCGGCCCGACCCGCTTCTAGCAAAGCCCTTGATTGCTCGCGTGGAGCACCTAACGAACTCCACGAACCATCAGGGCTGCGACCCAGCCATCCTACGATCCTATCGCAGGCTTCATCCCTCACTTGACTTGGTGGGGTGAAATGGCCCTCCCAACCGAGGTCGTCCGAAAAGGTCCTCGGGACCCCGCCAGTTGGAACTTGCACAGGGGGTATCGGCGTGGTTGGTCCGACCCTCTCAGTCTGCTTGGGCTCTTCAATTACAATTCCCCATCTTCTCCTCTGGAGTGGGGGGCCCCCTCCTCGGGGGTATCCTCGGCGGGACATTTGCCGCCCCGAATCTCCTCTCTACGGGCTGCCTCAGCATCAGCAGGCTGGCCCACAGCCGTTCTGCCTCGACGGGTGGCCGTAGTCCTCACACGTTGAAGGCGGGCGAAAACGTCCACCCCACGCCCTATAAGAAAATTGGTTGAGTAAGAAACAAAAAACGGAAAAAGTTAAAGGAAAAAATTCAAAGAGATACAAGGTATTCACCTTGGGCCCCAGTTGCTCTTGGTTGCTCGGGACTCCGCACCTGCTCGGTCGGCATGGGCGTTCGCCCTGGTGGACTAACCGTCGTCGGGGACGGTCTCACCTGCTCCGTTTGCACAGGTTGCCGCCCCAATTCAGGAGTTTGTCCTCCTCCAGCCCTTAGCGGGCTTCTCTTAGGCTCCTCCTCGGCCTCCTCTTCCACCACCACCGCCTCTCTCTCGGCCACCTCCCCAGCCTCGAGATCGGCAGGTAAAGCAGACCGTAGTCCGGCCACAGCCAGATGAGCCTCGGTGACTAGGTTCTCGATCCTCCTGTCCCTCTGGCCTATAGCCTGGATATTCTCAAGCCGCCGGACAAAACCGGCCGATAGTGGGCCGACAGAGAGTCGGTTCTCTGAACAAAGCAAGGAACTAAGGTCAAGCAGGCCCAACAAAAAAAAAGAGAAGAGAATATGAAAGAATAAGGAGAAAAGAGTGCACTTACTAAAACTGTATGTGAAATCGAAGGGGGTGAAGGATTTGTTCCCTCCACCCCGACGCGAGTTTGCCACTCGCCACTCACCCAAAACCACTTATCCTTCCACTCCTTTAAGGACTGTGGAAGGCCTTCAACCAGCCCGTCTGGATACCCGGGCCTGGTATGTGCGTAGTACCACCCAGATGGATACCCCCGGCCCGGAGTCAACGGGGTCGCCTTCCAGACGAATAGCTCGTTCATCTCCGCAAACTTGGGACGGGGATACCCTTCCAAGTGGAACAACACCAATAGTCCGATAATCCGCCCCTAAGTCAAAGGGTGCACCTGCGACAAGGGGAGATCCCACTTGTGAAACCACCGCGTGAGCACTAGCGGTAGTGGGAATCGCAGCACGTATAGGAGGCTATGAGTATATATAGCCATACATCCTTCTGGTGGGTGCTCGGGACACTCCACGCCATCCGGCCACCAGAAAGTAACGTTAGCCGGGATCCTATATTTCTGGTGTAAGACGCGCACCTCTCGGACCGTCAGCATGCTTGGTATGTCGTTTTAGTCGGAGGGTCTCCACCCGGCCTCCGCACGCAAGGGGGCCCCTCTCGCGCCGCCATCCCCATGTCGATGGCCCACCGGCCCTATGGGCCTTTCAGCCCTTGAACCTTCGGAGGCCTCAACACCCCCCTCTTCCTGCTCATGTTCTCGTGGATTCATGTCTTCTTCTTCCTCTCGTTGATTATTTTGGGGATCGGTGTTCAAAGCTTCTTCACCGGAATATTCACGGGCTAATCCAGGCTCGTAGAAAACACCCTCTCGATAGATGGTGAATGGCACGTGGTCAAAAATCGTGTGCATCTTCTCCAATGGAGTCTTAGCTGGAGGCGTATTGATAAGTGTCATTTTGTACATATTTTATATTATTAATTCAATAGTTTTTGAATTGTTTTGTTAGAAAAATCATAGTTTCTCAAGTATTTCGTAGCATTTCATAGTGTGATGTGTTTAACATTATAGGTGGAGCAATTTGGAGCAATGTGAAGCCAATATTACTTGAAAAAGGCAAGAAAATCACTCAACATGACTTGGGGTGTCAAGTAACATGGCCATGTTCAAAAAAGAAGGAAATAAATTGGATAAAAATTGGAAAAAGGGTCCAACGCCAAGCCGTGTCACCAAACACGCCATGTTGAAGGGGATCAAAAGAGGAGGAAAAATCGCACAAAACAGGCCCGAAACACGGCTGGCCGTGTCGCATAACACGGCCGTGTCGTGCAAAGACGGCCTGGCCGTGTTGTCCAACACGGCCGTGTCGCCTGTTTCTGCGATTTTTTGTCAGGCAAAGACGGCCTGGCCGTCTTTGCCCGACACTGGCGTGTCGGGACCCTTTTTGCAACTTTTCCATGCGAAAATTATGGAAAACTCACCTACCAAGCCTTTTGACCACTTTTATACACCTTTAACACCCAATTTTGCTGCAACATGTCCCCATATTCCCTCAATCATCAATTGAGTACAAGAATTCACCAACCAACAATGAAAATGGAGGCAATTGTTTAACAAAAGAGAGTATTATCAATGTATTGGTTGCCTATAAAAGCCAAGGTTGAAGTTGGGAGAGGCATTCATTAGATACTCGGGAAATATTCATTGTATTCATTCCATTAAGTAGAATTGGGATCAAGGGGTCTTGGAGGAGTAAGCTTGAGGCAACATTGGGGAAGAAGGCTTGGAGCAACATCATCAAGTCAATTGAGATTTTGATAAAGATAAGTACACCATGTCTACAATGTTTACATCTTCTTGTGTAATTTATTCTTGTGTCAAAAGCATGTGTAGCTAAAACTCCTAGTGTTTGAATGTAATGAACTCTAGAATGGATTTGTGATTGAGGTTTGTATGTTTTTAATAAAATCATCATGTCTTGTGTGATTCACTTATATCATGCTTATCTCATTTGAGTTAATATTTCGGTATATTAATTTGATATCTTTTCTTCATCGGGTAATCGAGAGATTTATGGTGAAAAAGAAATTGTATAAGTGAAAAGAGTTGCATGCAATCCTAGATATAGGACGACATAAATCTTCTGGATTAGGGTCAAACCTAATATGGGAATTCATAAATCGTTATAATGCAATCTTGGGGGTTTTAACTAGAAAGAGATTTCAGTTAATCAACTTGAGATTAGGAGTTTTTCGCCTTGAGAAAGGGATTAACTTAAATCGAATTTCTACAGTCCACATAGCATGAGATTTTATTAAAAGAGGTTGGTTTTTACTTAAGGGCTTATGGTTGAATCTTTTAACTTGTCAAATCACAAAAACATTCTAGAGGGATTTACATTCAAACACACTTCTATCTCTTGATTTCTTATTCTACAAATTTTACTTCATTTTTACACTTCGATAATTTAGATTCTTTATCAAACAAAAACTCTGAAAATTGTTAGATTAAATAACAAAAAGACGGCAATTATTAGTACTTACAATCCTCGTGGGAATGACACTCGGTACTCAATAATCTATACTATAAAACGATAGGTGCACTTGCCTACGGTTTTAAAGGTAGCTTTTGAGCCATCAAGTTTTTTGGCGCCGATTGCCGGGATTGTAATATTAAGAACACCTTATTTTTGTTAATTTAATCATTTTTTTATTTTCATCAATTGTCTTTCTAGGTATCTATCTTTGTAAGTCTTGGATTATACTTATCCTCCTTGTTTACTACGGTGCATACTGCCTACTCGTCGCCGAATGAAGCGAGACCGCCGGTAGCAACACGAGAGGAAAGTATTAGTACGGTACACACGAGGAGGATACTAACGAAAGCAAGGATCCCGATATGGCGGATGAACAACAAAGAACCATGTACGACTACGCCAAGCCATCTATGGACGATGACGTCGTCTAGATCGTAAAGTGCCCCATTTATTCAAGCGACCAACAATTTCAAATCAAACCGAATGTCATTCAAATGGTGCAACAATTTGTCCAATTCGACGGCTTACGGATGAAGATCCAAATAATCATATCGCGAATTTCCTCGAAATTTGCGATACTTTCAAAATAAATGGAGTCTCGACGATGCCATCCGTTTACGCTTGTTCCCATTTACTCTTCGGGGACGGGCTAAACAATGGCTAAACACTTTACCGAAGGGAACAATCACAACATGGAGCATTATGGCGGAAAAATTCCTCTTAAAGTATTTCCCACCCGCGCTAAAACCGCACGATTGAGGAATGAGATCTCTTCATTCACTCAAGAGGACGATGAAACGTTATACGACACTTGGGAGAGATTCAAAGAAGAATTGCGCGAAAATGCCCACATCATGGTATTCCCATTTGGATGCAAGTCCAAACATTTTACAATGGGTTGCTCTCATCGACAAGGCGAGATGATTGATGCGGCAAATGGGGAACATTGAACAATAAGACACCAAGCCGCCAAGATCTCATAGAAGGAATGGCCATGAATGGCTATCAATGGCAATCCGTGACGGGAAAAAAACCAAAGTCGGTGGGAGTATATAATGCGGACGCGGTGGTGACACTAGCCGCACAGTCGAAGCTCTAACTCAGAAAATCGACGGGTTGGCGGCTCAAAACCACCAACACAAAGCCTTCTCATCGAGACTTGTGGAGGATCGCACAACCACCAAGATTGCCCTCACGCGATACCGCCACATGAACAAGTGGATTATCTAGGTAATCAATCTCGACCCTTTCAAAATAATCCTTTCAAAGAACACTTATAATCCAGGTTGGCGTCAACACCGAACTTTAGTTGGGGAAACCAAGGTCAACAAAAGCCTAATCCAAACGCACTCCCCAATTCGTCTGCACCTCCCGGTTTCCAACCGCGAAAACCAAGTTTGGAGGACTTACTGTCCAAATTCGTCCAAACAACGGAAACCCGTTTCACGGCCACCGAAACATCCTTAAGGAACCAAGAAGCATCCATTCGCAACTTGGAAAATCAAATTGGTCAAATTTTCCAAAATGATCTCCGAAAGGCCACAAGGGAGCTTACCTAGCAACACCGAGCCAAATCCAAGAGAACAGGTAAAAGCAATCACTCTAAGGAGTGGAACAAAACTAGACGAAGTACGGATGTCGGAGGACGAATCCACGCCCATACAACAAAAAGACGAACAGGTATCCAAGGAAACAAAGAAAATGGTACCGGAATTCCAACCACCTATCCCGTATCCAAGTCGATTGCGCAAGGACAAACATGACGACCAATTTGGTAAGTTCTTGGATTTATTTAAACAATTGCACATCAATATTCCTTTTGTTGAAGCCCTTTCACAGATGCCAAAATATGCCAAGTTCCTAAAAGATCTTCTTTCAAATAAGAAGAAACTTGAAGAAATATCCATGGTGCAATTAAATGAGGAATGCTCGGCAATTTTGCAAAACAAGTTACCTCGTAAAATCAAAGATCCAGGAGTTTCACTATTCCTTGTCATGTCGGTAATTTGATCGTTGATCGGGCATCGCCGATCTAGGGGCTAGCATTAATTTGATGCCTTATGATTTATTCAAACAAATGGGTCTAGGGAGCCAAAACCAACTAGGATGAGCCCGCAATTAGTCGTGATCTATTAAATATCCTAGAGGCATTGTTGAAGATGTTTTAGTCAAAGTCGATAAGTTTATATTTCCTATCGATTTTGTAATTCTTGATATGCATAAAGATGTCGAAGTCCCTTTGATCCTAGGGCGTCCATTTTTAGCTACTGCTAAGGCAATTATTGACGTGCATGATGGCAAACTAATTTTAAGAGTCGAAGATGAACAAGTCATTTTTAAAATCGCTACATCAATGAAAAATACGATAGATAAAGATGACTCTGTTTTGCTATTGATCTTATCGATATGGAGATAACCAACTCTCTACCAAGCATGATTTCTAACGAATTTTTGGAGACTTGTATTGTTCAAAGTGCGGGTATATCGGATGAAAACCCCTTTCTTAGGGAATCCGTACTCGCATTGGAGGAAAACAAACCAACGAACGGCGTAAAGAGTTCGAAAAGATTGAAAACTCACAGGTGGGGCATATCAAACCATCCATTGAGGATCCACCACCGTTGAGTGAAGGAGTTACCCGAACACTTGAATATGCATTTCTAGCCGAGAACGCCAAACTTCCCGTAATTATTTCCTCCAATTTATCTTCTCATCAAAAGGATAGATTGTTGGCAATATTACGGAACATAAAAAGGCCATCGCTTGGAAAATCTCCGACATTCGAGGGATCAATCCTTCCTTTTGCACTCACAAGATTCTCGATGGAGGAAAACTTCAAGCCGGTTGTTCTACCTCGCGCCGCTTAAATCCAAACATGAAAGAGGTAGTTAAAGCAGAGGTAATCAAACTACTAGAGATCTTTGGGCTCATCTATCCAATCTCTCGACAAGAATGGGTAAGTCCGGTTCAAGTGGTCCCAAAGAAAGGTGGGATGACGGTGGTACCAAATGAAAAGAATGAACTTATTCCGATGCGAACGGTAACAGGTTGGCGAGTTTGCATCGACACGACGACTTAACGATGCTACTCGCAAGGACCACTTTCCCTTACCTTTTATTGATCAAATGCTTGAACGCTTATCCGGTCACCTCTATTATTGCTTCCTTGATGGCATGTCGAGGTTATTTTCAGATCTCCGATAGCACGGAGGATCAAGAGAAAACCACTTTCACTTGTCCCTACGGTAGACTTTCGCCTATAGACGCATGCCTTTTGGGTTGTGCAACGCACCAAAGAACTTTTCAACGTTGTATGCTTGCCATCTTCGACGAGCTTGTAGAAGAAATCATGGAAGTCTTCATGGATGACTTTCGGTTTTTGGGGATTCATTTGATCTTTGTCTTGCAAATCTTAAAAAGTCCTTGTTTGCGAAGAGACTAACCTGGTACTTAACTGGGAAAAATGCCACTTCATGGTACAAGAAGGCATTGTTTTGGGGCATAAAATTTCTTGCAGGGGAATTGAAGTTGACAAAGCGAAAGTTGATACAATTTCCAAATTGCCACCGCCCGCCTCGGTGAAGGCTATCCGGCTTTTGGGGCACGCCGGGTTTTATAGCGCTTTATCAAAGATTTTTCAAAAATCGCCCGACCACTTACTCGCCTTTTAGAAAAGGATGCAGTTTTTGATATCAACGATGAATGTCTCCAAGCATTCAACACTTTGAAAGAAAAACTCACCACTTCTCCCATCATGGTGGCTCCGGATTGGTCTCAACCGTTCGAACTCATGTGTGATGCTAGTGACTATGCGGTAGGAGCGGTACTTGGGCAACGAAAAGATAAACACTTCCGCCAATTTACTACGCAAGTAAGGCTTTGAATCCCGCTCAATCCCACTATACAACTACCGAAAAGGAACTACTTGCGGTGGTTTTCGCCTTTGACAAATTTCGGTCATACTTGATTCTATCCAAAGTCATTGTTTATACGGATCACTCGCTTTACGCTATTTGCTCGACAAAAATGACGCAAAACCACGACGATTCGATGGGTTCTCTTACTCCAAGAATTCGATGTGGAGATCAAAGATAAACGGTGCCGAAAATCTTGCCGCCGACCACCTATCTCGGCTTGAGCACTCCAAGCACCGATGAGCAACACAATGGACATATCAACGATTCTTTCCGGATGAGCAACTCTTTGCCCTTAACTCAATTTCAATTGATATTCCTTGGTTTGCATTTCGCTAATTATCTTGCGGAAAAATTCTCCCAAAAGGGATGACCCATCAACAAAAGAAGAAATTCTTTTCGGACCTCAAGTATTATATTTGGGACGATCCCCACCTCTTCCGAGTTTGTGCGGATCAAATCATACGAAGGTGTGTTGCACTTCCCGAAACCATCTCCATTTTGAATCATTGTCACAAAGGACCCATTGGTGGACATTATCAAGCAAATACTACGCACGCAAGGTCCTTGAGTCGGGTTTTTATTGGCCTACACTTTTCAAGGACGCAAAACGGTATGTTGAAACTTGTGATAGTTGTCAACGAACAGGAATATTTCTCGAAGAAATGAAATGCCCCAAAACGGTATACTTGTTTGTGAAATTTTTGATGTTTGGGGTATTGATTTTATGGGACCTTTTTTCCGTCGTTTGGCAATAAATATATTTTGGTAGCCGTTGACTACGTGTCTAAGTGGGTAGAGGCTCAAGCTTTACCTAAAAATGATGCTCGAGTGGTGGTGCATTTTCTCAAAAACTTTTACCCGGTTTGGTACACCACGAGCCATCATTAGCGATAGAGGCACCCACTTTTGTAATAATCAATTTGATAAGGTTTTAAAGCGTTATGGTGTCACACACCGAGTCGCGACCGCTTATCATCCCCAAACTAGCGGTCAAGTCGAAGTGTCCAACCGCGAATTAAAACGAATTTTGGAAAAAACGGTTGGGCACTCTCGCAAGGATTGGTCCTCAAACTAGATGATGCCCTTTGGGCTTATAGAACGCTTTCAAAACGCCAATAGGGACTACCCCATACCGACTCGCCTATGGTAAAGCATGTCATTTGCCGGTTGAGCTTGAACATAAAGCTTTTGGGCTATTAAAATGCTTAATTATGACTTGTCAAGTGCGAGGAAATAACCGTTTATTGCAGATTAACGAACTCGAAGAATGGCGAAATTCGGCATACGAGAATTCGAAAATTTACAAGGAACGAACGAAACAATGGCATGACAAGCACATTAAGCACACGAGGAATTCCAACCGGTGATCGTGTGTTACTATTCAATTCCCGACTTTGCCTATTTAGGGTAAGTTAAAATCCGGTAGTGGTCAGGGCCATTCATCACATTTCAAGTGTTTCCTTACGGAACTATCGAAATTACACACAAGGAAATGGGCACCTTTAAGGTAAACGAACTATCGAAGCTTTATTTTGGGGGCACCATCGATGATAAGTATAGAGATTCCCTCAAGCTTGAGGATCTCCCAAATACATCACACAATTAGAGGTGAATCACCCAGCTATACGACATTAAAGAAGCGCTTACCCGGAGGCAACCCGATGATTTTTGTGTCAATTTGTTTCAAATTTTTACTTAGGATTCATTTTTTTTTATTCGGGATGATATTTAATAAAAAAAAAAAAAAATTACAGCTCGGAACACGGCATGGCCGTGTCTCCCGACATGGCCGTGTCGCAAATTCCCCATTTTTCTTATTTTTTTAAAAAAAAAAAATGAAAATTGGCCCGAACACGGCCGGGCCGTGTCGCCGACACGCCCGTGTTCGGCCCAAAATTTTTTTCCACCAAACAGCCCGAACACGGCCAGGCCGTGTCGCCCGACACGGCCGTGTCCGGCCGTTAAAAACAGGGGGGGTTTCGAATTGGGTTATTTTTTCCGATTTTTTTCTTCCCAAAACCCTAAAAACCCCTCTTCTTCACCAAAATTTCCCCCAAATTCACCTCACTCTTCCATCTAAACTCAAATTCTTCCATAAAACACCATCCTTTCTCCATTGCCAACACTTCTACCGATTGATTGTTGGGAATTTTGTGGGTTTTTGGGAGATTTCTCTTGTGGGTTTCTATTTCAAGGTATGATTTTCTATGTTATTTTTTTGTGTTTAATTTCATCATTTTTGTTTTTATGCTTTCAATTTGTTCATAATTGTTTGAAATTTCTATCATTTAGGGCTTTTTGATTTAACTTAAATTTTTGGGAATTTTTATGCCTAATTATTTGTGTTGAAGATGAGGGTATTTTTGGATTTTTATGGTGATAATGTTGGCCCCATGTGCTATTGAAATTTGTAGTGGGTATTGTATGTGAAGATTGGTGTGGCTATTGAAATTTGTATGGGTAAAATCATGTGAAGTCAATTGTTGGAATTATCTTGCTTAATTTCACCAACAAAATTGGTCCTAAACGAATGAAAGGGTTTATTGTTGCCTAAATATAACGATATGAGCGTTTGTTGATTGATTGATTGTTAGAATCATATGATTGATCATGCGTGGAAACCGTGCTTTGTTGTAACTTACTTGCTATTTTGATGAGAACTTGAAGGTGATGGGATGATGTTGTTGTTGGGAATTTAATTGAGGCATGGTTTTTATAGGATAGTTGGTTTTCAAAGAAATATTAATAGTAACTGTCCTTGTATTGCATGTTGCTATCAAAAATTTTTTTTTCAGGACTACCATGTCAAAACGGCCGAGTTACCGCTCCTTCCGGTCCTGGGGACCCTCGGCTCTCGCCGCCTCCCGGCTAATCCACCAAGTAATCGTCATGGCATTCTATTCCGGATGACGAGCAAGCAACCCGATATCAACAATTGTTGAGTAAACCATTGCACAACACCAGGTATCCGGACGCCATGACATTAGAGACCCAGGGCTACAAGAAGATATTGATTGGATGTTTGAACAAGTTGGGTGGGGACAATTCATGGGGGCAAAAGCACCAACTTATGAGCGCGTCACACCGAATTCCTTAGCTCATTTAACGCCGAAATCCTCACGGAACTCATGCTAGGGACGGCCTCATCTCTTTTCGCTTGTTCAATCAAGAGTATACATTGACTCTTGCCGACTTCAATCAAATATATGGTCTTCCAATTGATGGTAAGACGCTTTCCTAGCGACTTTAATGCACAAACGGTTTTGGAATGAAATAGCTCCTTCATATGACTATGTTGCTTCTCGTGCTAAAGTATCACGCGTAATAAACCCTTGTTTTCGTTATATGCATCGTGTGATGGCTAGCACACTTTTCGGTAGGGGGAAAGTGACGGGAATTTGAGGAAGGACGAGCTATTGTTTTTATGGGCTATGGTCTATGGCAAACACCTTGACACCGGTCTCACTTAGCACGCCATTTTCGTAAAGTCGGGCGGGGGCGAATGTAGTAAAATCCTTGTTGGAGGCCTAATTACTCCAATTGCTCTTCACTTCGAGCATGACTTAACGGATTTACAACAAGCGAGGAAGCACGCGCATTGATCTCGAGGTATGCATCGCTATAAAATTAATTGAAAGAATCAATGATCAATTTTGCTTGCTTTTTCGACATACATCCCAACGACTACTACTTCCCGACCCTAAGACGAACTACAATTCGTGAATCGTGACAATTGGTTGATGGGTATGCGGCGCGATTTAACCGGAGGATGACAGATTCGCCTCGAACAACCTCCCATAGAGGATGATGCTCCGAATCCCCATCTCTCCAAGGGGTTCACCATCCCATACTCCTTCATCTCACCCACCACCACCACCGCCACCGCATGAACAAGTCAATCTTCAAGCTATTCTACAGGAGCAACAACACCAAAGAGACATGCTATCATATCAACAAACGATGCTCGAACGCCAGGAGAATATGCTTGACCGCCAACAACAAATGATGGAGCGGCAATTTGGCGTCATTAGGGATATTCGAGAGGACCAACAACAACAAAATGCCCTTTTATCTCAACTCCATCAATGGCACCTCTCTCAAGGACACTTCCCACCACCGTCATAAGGTCGTATTTGTCTTTGTCTTAGTTTTTGTTTCCTTTGCTCCATTTTGTATCCCATCTCCTCTTCACATTGGGGACAATGTGACCCTTGAAGTTGGGGGTGGCGAGATTTGTTAGAACGCTTGGATTTGAACTATTTTCTTTAGCTTTGCGTGTTTTAGCTTTCTTTGTGGATATTTCGTTTTCTTTTTACGCACCTTATCAATACCTTGCAAACAAACATGAGGTGATTTTTTTACAATTAGATAGGTTAGTTGTGGATTGGTTATGACCATTTTTATCCCGAAAAAGTCATCTTTTTGAAAACTCAAATTGCCAAAATGTTTTTAAACTGCGTGACTCTAGTAAAAGGATGAATTTGGCCAAAAGAGTTTAATGTCATGAAGTTAGCTTGGACTTTGCTTAAATCTAGATACTTTGTGTCATGATCACTAGAGAAACCATAACTCGGGTTTGAAAAAAAAAAAAAAAAATTGTGCTAATACTGTTATATAAAGGGACAATTCGAGGTTATATTCCTCTGTTTGTTGTTGCTTAGTAACTAGGAGCATTCATGAGCCCCATGTTTGTCTCTTACGTAAAACGGCGACACAAATATGAATATGGGACACCACCCCAGGAGTTTTTGAAAAGACATTCAAAATTTAAACCTAGTGGAAGTTTTTCAAAAATGTCCTGATTTTATAATTATATTTGCAATATAAAAAAAACAAAAAAAAAAAAATTGAAAAGACCCGAGTTTTGAACTTCTCCTTTTATCATTGCATTTTTGTATTTAATCTAAGCATATGAACGACAAATTTTTCGTGATATGACAACTGTGATGTTTTGAACGATTCCAATTATTGAAGTCACTCTCTTTTTAACAAATTGGTTGATTTGAAAAACGGATGGATTGACTTAATTGGGAAGGAAAAGGTTAGCGATTCACTTCAATCATGTCGAAATTGTGAAAATAGATATCTCTTTTTGTTTTCAACCCATCTCTCTGTTTTAAAATTGCTTGAGGACAAGCAAAATTTCCAAGTTGGAGGCGGTTTGATAAGTGTCATTTTGTACATATTTTATATTATTAATTCAATAGTTTTTGAATTGTTTTGTTAGAAAAATCATAGTTTCTCAAGTATTTCTGTAGCATTTCATAGTGTGATGTGTTTAACATTATAGGTGGAGCAATTTGGAGCAATGTGAAGCCAATATTACTTGAAAAAAGGCAAGAAAATCACTCAACATGACTTGGGGTGTCAAGTAACATGGCCATGTTCAAAAAAGAAGGAAATAAATTGGATAAAAATTGGAAAAAGGGTCCAAAACGGCCAAGCCGTGTCACCAAACACGGCCATGTTGAAGGGGATCAAAAGAGGAGGAAAAATCGCACAAAACAGGCCCGAACACGGCCTGGCCGTGTCGCATAACACGGCCGCAAAACAGGCAAAGACGGCCTGGCCGTGTTGTCCAACACGGCCGTGTCAGGCTTTGTTTCGCGATTTTTTGCAAAGACGGCCTGGCCGCCGTCGCGCCGACACTGGCGTGTCCGGACCCTTTTTGCAACTTTTCCATGCGAAAATTATGGAAAACTCACCTACCAAGCCTTTTGACCACTTTTATACACCTTTAACACCCAATTTTGCTGCAACATGTCCCCATATTCCCTCAATCATCAATTGAGTACAAGAATTCACCAACCAACAATGAAAATGGAGGCAATTGTTTAACAAAAGAGAGTATTATCAATGTATTGGTTGCCTATAAAAGCCAAGGGTTGAAGTTGGGAGAGGCATTCATTAGATACTCAGGAAATATTCATTGTATTCATTCCATTAAGTAGAATTGGGATCAAGGGGTCTTGGAGGAGTAAGCTTGAGGCAACATTGGGGAAGAAGACTTGGAGCAACATCATCAAGTCAATTGAGATTTTGATAAAGATAAGTACACCATGTCTACAATGTTTACATCTTCTTGTGTAATTTATTCTTGTGTCAAAAGCATGTGTAGCTAAAACTCCTAGTGTTTGAATGTAATGAACTCTAGAATGGATTTGTGATTGAGGTTTGTATGTTTTTAATAAAATCATCATGTCTTGTGTGATTCACTTATATCATGCTTATCTCATTTGAGTTAATATTCCGGTATATTAATTTGATATCTTTTCTTCATCGGGTAATCGAGAGATTTATGGTGAAAAAGAAATTGTATAAGTGAAAAGAGTTGCATGCAATCCTAGATATGGGACGACATAAATCTTCCGGATTTGGGTCAAACCTAATATGGGAATTCATAAATCGTTATAATGCAATCTTGGGGGTTTTAACTAGAAAGAGATTTCAGTTAATCAACTTGAGATTAGGAGTTTTTCGCCTTGAGAAAGGGATTAACTTAAATCGGGAATTTCTACGGTCCACATAGCATGAGATTTTATTAAAAGAGGTTGGTTTTTTTTACTTAAGGGCTTATGGTTGAATCTTTTAACTTGTCAAATCACAAAAACATTCTAGAGGGATTTACATTCAAACACACTTCTATCTCTTGATTTCTTATTCTACAAATTTTACTTCATTTTTACACTTCGATAATTTAGATTCTTTATCAAACAAAAACTCTGAAAATTGTTAGATTAAATAACAAAAAGACGGCAATTATTAGTACTTACAATCCTCGTGGGAATGACACTCGGTACTCAATAATCTATACTATAAAACGATAGGTGCACTTGCCTACGGTTTTAAAGGTAGCTTTTGAGCCATCACGTATGACTTGAACTCGAAATTTCAACAACACTGGGACTGCGAGGCGAATTTCTTCGAACTAGAGAAAAAGAAACAGAGGGATCAGAAAGGGGTTCTTCGATTTCAACCCCAACACTGTAGCTACGACTCCGACTATCTTTGAAAGAGGATATGTATTTGAAGCATAGGAAAGAAAGAGGGTTTTTGGAAAAAATACCTAACTTTGAAGTCTCTAAACCCTAAGGACCGACCGAAAAATTCTGCTCGCTCTCAAAGGATATTCTCAGAAGACTATGGATGAAAAAGTGTAGAATGAAGGACGAAAGGGATATTTATAGGTTAAGTTCCCTCGAAAAATGAGACACCAACTCAAAAGACGTGTCTTTTCAATTTCAAAAACTGTCAGAAACGTCACATCCCCACGTACCGCTGCCAGAGTTGTCCCACCTCTTCGGTTCCTGCGCAGAGTTGGTCTAACCAAGAGCCGCCATGTGTCCGCCATCATGATACTACAATTAATGCGCCGTTTCAGGCATTAACTGCTAAACGACATGTGTCAGGGAAGGATGACTTTTGAGGTTTCCTCTTCCCCCATTAAAAGCTCATGATTAGCATTAAACGTTTAAATCCGACTTCAGGAATTCTTCTCTCGGAATTAAACTTGGGGGCCATTGATGACACCCGAGCCGAGCTAGAAGCAAATTAGTTCATGAGGCCATTCAGCATGTGTATGTGGGACCCACAGTGTAGGCCGAGCAGATGACGTCAGCAACCGACCTGATGACGTGGCGCGAGTTGGGCTCGGCTCCCTCCGAGCCCAACCGTAGCGAGAAATTTAAAGGATAACCATCCAGTTAAGGAAGGCTAAGTACATCATTAGCACGAGTAAGCTGACACTCAGCATAACAATCAGATGAGTCGACAAGTGGCAAACACTTGGCCAGCATGCATGCTTAGAGAAGGACAAATGTCTCTTTAAAATTATTTTACTGTTAAGTGTAATAGTGGTTATTAAAAACCCACTAATGAGATGGGTATAAATAGGGCCTCATTTATGAGGAAAAGGACAAGAGAGAAAAATACTAGAGAAAGACGCTTGTAAAATCACTGTTGTAAAAGAAAACCGACCAGGAAATTTCGGCTCGATATTATATACAAAAAGGGAGAATTAGCCTTGAATTTGAACTTATTTACATTTCCACGCATTACATCTCCATATATTTTTGCTTGTTGACCAAAACGCACGTCAACAAATAATAAGATTGTGAGTAGGTGACATCAAAGAGATATCATACATGAACTTTGAGAGGTTTAGAGTTTAATTACTAGTGAGTTGTTATATATAGTTGTTATATTTGATATATATATATATATATATATATATATATATATAAGGAGAGGGTTATATGAGACCACCTCTTAGGGTAAGTCCATAGGGACCAATTCTAGCCACATATCTAGATTTTTCAATGGTTGTGATTTTAGAGCTAAAAATTCAGATTAAATGTTGGTAATTAGAGAAAGGGGTAAATTAGTCATCCTACAAAATTACCCAATATTCATGGGATTCATTCACATTATGATCACACAATCTATGCAAATCTCACGTCAAATTCAACGTGAACAAATCTCATCTTTATTCTTCTTCAATGCACTCTTTGTGTAATCATTCATCATTCTTTTTCAACGCACTATTGTGTGAAAAATGTGCGCAGACAATTTGCCATAGTTGCTAGAGCTTGACTTCGGTTCAAAGTTTGCTTATGAAGATGTAATTTGTTGCTTGTGTAGATGTGTCATGGTTTATATACCATTAACTACATAAGCAAGTCATAAGCAACAATCCGATACTACATAAGCAACAATCCGATACTACATAAGCAACAAATATACACTACGTATGCACCACGAATACATTAACTACATAAGCAAGTCATAGCAACAAACCCATACTACATAAGCAACAAGTCTATACTACATAAGCAACGAATATACACTACGTATGCACCACGGATACATTAACTACATAAGCAAGTCATAAGCAACAAACTCATACTATATAAGCAACAAGTCTATATTACATAAGCAACGAATATAAACTATGTATGCACCACGAATACATTAACTATATAAGCAAGTCATAAGCAACAAACGCATACTACATAAGCGATAAGCATATACTACATAAGCAATGAATATACACTACACATGCATCACGAGATACATTAACTACATAAGCAACAACCCTATACTACATAAGCAACAAGAGAATTTTTTTGAAACGAAACGCTTATTTGGAGAGAGAGTGTGCGTGAAGAGTGGGTGAAATCGCGTGAAAGAGTGAATGAAATCTTAGTAACTGATTCTAAAGTGCCAAATTACCACCCTACCCTTTTTAATTGCTGAAACAAAAAAAATAAACATAAAAAAGCCCTAAAAATCTGGACCACCCAAAATTGTTGATCTATGGTTAGAATGTGTCCCCATGGACTCACCGCAAGTAGGAGGACCTATTTGATCCATATCCTATATATATATATTTATATATATGACATTTTGGTTTCAGTTTACATTCATCTTAACTTATTAATTTACCTAACTTTTCACTTGAGCATGTCATTCAAATTTTTTTTTTTGTTTTGACAAAGAAAGTCGATCATTTCTTGAGGGATATAACAGAGGAAGGAACACATGCACTTTTAATTATGAGATCAAATTGATAGGCCAATGCCGATTGTCGTGAGAGCACGATTATTTCATCTACTACTGAAGCACAAGATTGATCTCATGCAAAGTCGTTCTTTTTGATACTAAACGATTCACCAAAAAGAAGTTTTTTTTTTTTTCTTTTTGTAAAGAATGCATGTTGAAAATGTTGCTTACAAGTTGGAAAGAGAAGGTATGAAGCGTGTGAAGGCAAGCAATAAGCATGTGGAGCTCTATGAATTTTGATGATATGGTGTTTGCAGCAACCAAAGTAGGAGACACAAACATGGGTTTAAAAACATGTTATTAATGAGAACTACCTTCCTTCAGCTCCAAATCAGCTAAACATGATCATTTTACTTCTCTCTCTTTTACGGGGGGAAATCATTTTACATAAACTCACAAAATGCTGGTTTTTTTTTTTTTTTTGGCAATTTGAAAAACTTGATATTGGAGAATGGTTGAATTTAAAAAGTTTGTTTAATCAGTCTAATAAAATTAAAACATGCAAAAGTAGTGCACAGTACTTTAAAGGTGGTTTAATTATTTATTTTTATTTTAATTTCTTTCTCAAATTGGACAAATAAACTAAGAAAAGAAAGACAATTCTATTCACGAGTTCAAGCTTATAATTCGGGTAAGAGTTATATAAGAAGTCCGAGTCTAACAGAGAAATAAAACTTCAATTACGAAATAAAATTAAAGCATCCTAAATAATGAAACAAATATTATAATTATATCATATAAAGAAATAGATAAACATATGTTTTGTAATCCGATCCACATAATTCTCTTAAAAAGACCGATTTTATCAATACTTTCAATGAATCCGATCAAGTAGGTACTATGAATTTTTCATCTTTGGGAAAAAGGAAACCAACGGCATTAAATTCACATTAATTAAGAGCCTAAACAAAGCAGACAAGTTATGAGGGTACGAATGTACTAATGAAGTATTTTACTACCTAGGTCACACACACACACAAGATTTGTATCCTATGAAGTCCACCCATTAAGGGTGAGTACGCGAGGACAAATCTTAATTATTAAAAACTTTTTTTCATGGTCCAGATTTAAATGGTTTGTAGTTTTTTAATTTTTCTAAATTGCTATTAAGGGTACTTGTATAATTTTATTTACAATTGGATAAGACATAATAATATGTACGTAATTTACTCCCACCTTTTCTAATGAAGTCAACCGGTGCATTGTTATTGACAAAAGGTAATTTATTAGTGGAGGACGCAAGAATTTACAGTTGGTGGGCTAAACTATACATAGTTGAGGAGAATACAACACATTTATGAATAAAACTTTTTTTAGGAGGGAAATGGGAGGGGGCTGAATACTAAATTTTCCTTATAAATAATTTTAATATTTAAAATTATACATAGTGAAAAAAAAGTTGCAAAATTTGGGGGGGGGGGGAGGGGTGTCCGCTCTATATATAGGGATGGCAATTTCGATCACCCCAACCCACTCTGTTTGGGTCCCCCCCGACCCAGGGCGGGAGCGTGTGGGTCTGGATATCACTTCCACCACGCGGGTACCCGCCCCGCCTAGTATTTATATTTTTAAAATATTTTAATATGTATTTTACATATATAATATATATTATAATATAGTTTTTATGTATTCTTACATTATATCTAATATTTATAAATTGATAATAATAAATTTGTAAATAATATTTTTTAAATATATATATTATTTAATTTAATTTATAACAGGGCACAATGGATCGACCCGACCCGCCCTGTGGCCGGTCCGGACCCGCCCCATTGCCATCCCTATTTGTGTATATATATATATATATTGTGGATTTTTCGAATTTCTTTTACTCATTCTAAATTGAATTTTCATGTATAATTTAATCAAAAAAACCATACTAATTAGCTAACCTTTTTGTAATTTAATTTTGAGGCCATATTCACCGGATTCACCTTTTAAATTTATTTTGCCCCAAAAATCAAATGAAGATGAAGAAAAAAAAAACTATTATATGTGCATTATTCAATAATGAAGATATATTTAAAGTTTTGCGGATAAAGGAAAGAAGCATACTTATAACTTTTGTTTTGAACAAACTATATACATACCAATGCTTTTGAAAGATAAAAAGATGGTCAACCTTTAATAATTGAAATCAAAGTTTCATTCTTCTTTACTTATATAAAGTTTCATGAAATGAATGAAAAGAAAAAAAAATTGTGACAGATGAGTTAATTTGTGAACACATTAAAGATGAATACAAATAACAAACTTAAATAGATAGTACAATTAAGAGTTAACAATTAAAATTAATTTTAATACTTAATAATTACATATTATTAAATATATATACCATTTGACTCATTGGATTCTCAAAAACCCACCACCAACTCATAAAGACATTGCGATTATTTGATTGAATCTTAAACCGCAATTTATATAGCAATTTAACAAAAACGACGTGGTGCAATATAATGCAGACGGTTTGCGCGATTTTTCAAAAAAGAATTTAAATCACCTATAATACACATTTGCCATTTTTAATTTACAAATATTAATGACTCTTTAAAATATCATCAAACCTTTTTTAGCAAGGACGGGGCCAAGGAGGGCTGGCGGCGGTGGCCGTCCCCTCAACTTCGATTTTTTTCTTTGATTAATATAAATTTTGTACATGAAATTATTAAACTTTAAAATTTTGACCCTTCCAAAAACATAAAAAATACCTCTACATTTACTAGTTATAAAAAAATACAAATCCCGCCCCTAAACTTTTTTGTTGGCTCCGTCCTGTTAGTATAACCTCATTCGAAAATATTAATTAAAGAGGAATAGCTATTATGAACAATATCTAACTCTAATTCATAAAGTTTTATTTATGTAACAAATCTAATTAGCCAATAGTACAAGGGCCATTAAAAAAAAAAAACTCATCTCAAGTCAAAACCCGAAATCATTTGAAAACAACTTGTAACTATCACTACAATTATATTAATTAATTATAAAGGCTTTCGACCACCCAGCTAGGCCCCTTTTCTTAATCAGCACATTACATCCTTGAGAAGCTTGTACCTGCGGGCGGTGGGCCGTGGCGAAGGGGTTTTTCCGGTGGCTTTCTCAGCCATCGCGCCGCCGTCGTGATGCTTGATTTTGTCGCCTGAATGACCTGATCTTACTTCATTCGCGTTACCAGATTTAGTACTGTTCCTCGACGACGACGATGTTGATGGTGAGTTTTTTTTCTCGCATTGGCACCAATCGCAAATTTCGATCTGCTCTCCGTTTTCTCTGTAATAGTTGCTGCAATACCTAATTTGAAAATTACAAAAAAATCTCAAATATTCGATAACTGAAAAACTGAAAAGTCTATTAAAATAATTTAGACGATTTTTTTAAAAAACAGTTAACCAGTTATAGATATGTGCGAAACGTGCATGTGGTACGATCATACAATCACACAGACATACATGTGGGTGTGTGTGTTTTTTGGGGGAAGATTTCGATATGGAACTCACGAGTGTTGAAAGCGGTTGCGGCAGTTGGAGCATCGGAAAAGCTTGTCAGGGAAGCCGACATCGCCGCACATACAACAAACAGTATGTGGATCCACCATTTTCTTCATCAATTTTTTTCTTTCTGATTTCGGATTTAATGAAATTAATGACGGCGAGAAGAAGAAAACACACACACACACACAAAGTTGTGAATGGAAGAGACACTAGTGGCTCCAAGTCGGTTTCACGCCTCTCTCTCTCTCTCTCTCTCTCTCTCTCTCTCTCTCTCTCTTATATAGTTATATATATATATATATGCACACAACTTCTATATAATAATTCAGTTTGCAGGACACGTAATTGCTTAATAGCTTTTAATAAGATACATGTATATATATAAAGTAAGATACATGTATATATATAAAGTAAGATATATATGTTTATACAACCAGATTTTTTATTCATTACGGTGTTCAATATTATTTAATGATATGGTATCATTATAATCTTATACTCGTAATATTAATATGTTGAATTGAAACACATATAATATGAAACAGGGTCAACCAAGTTATGCTTCAGTTGGTATAAGTTTGTATTGTCAAGACAATTGACTCGGTTCAATCTCATATGAATATGTGTGTCTCCTCTCAATATGCAAATTGTCCTCAAATTGTACTCAAAAAATTAAAAAAAAAAACACAATATGCAACACTATAAGAATTGGAGATCTAAGTTATAATGTGAAATGATAAGAAAACCGAGACTTAAAAAATATGAGACTTTAAAAGGTAATGAAAGGATTTTGATTTTTGTTCTTGCTAAAATGTTTTTTTAAACCTAACATGCAATTGTTTCTAAAATTGTTTTAAAAAATACATTATTCGCTATCATTCTCATTTTTCTATTATCAAACACATTCACACACGTTATAAAAAAAGAACCAATTATTGTTACATATTTTTATTAATCATTCACTCAAATTTTTCTCAATCACCTAATCATTTTCAATCATTATTTTTCTATTTTTATAGCATATCAACTTTCGTCATTATTTTTCCGCCTAATATCCAATCACATACTCAAAATTCATCTTTTTCTTTACAATTTTCTTACCACTATTCTCTAGCAAAAAAAATCAAAATAAAATATATCTAATCGCGCCCTAAAGGTACTCCCTCAAGTTCACAATAAGTGTCGCTTAGCCTGATAAATAGTTTTTCCAAAAGAACAACGTTTTAATATTATCAAAACTAAAGAGTAAAGGTTTTTCCTGAATTATCCTTATAACTATAAATCCATCTAGTAAATGTATTCATTAAGTATTATTTTTCAATTAACATTAATTACGAGTATATCGAATATTATAACATGTTCATTAATATGTATGATTTTTCCTAAAACGACACTTATTATGAACTGGAGGGAGTATATAATTAAGTTTACATCAGGTCTTCTGTGAGATAGTATGAGACCGTGAGACTGTGATACTTTTAGTGTAACAATTGATATTTTTAGTGTAAAAAGTAATATTTTGTCTAAATACACTAATTTAAATATATTTAGACAAGTATCACTTTTTACACAAAGTATCACTTTTTAAATTAAAAGTATCACCATCTCACGGTCTCACGAACTTTCACCGTCTCACGTTAATTATTAATTAAGGCTTATATTGTCGTCCTAAAAATAATTAAATATATATATATATAGGGAGGGGATCCTGTGAGACCACCCTTCTAGGTTAGTTCATAAGACTAAATCTACACCATCCAAATAGTAAATCAATGGCCAAGATATATTACAATTTATACAATATTTCATAAGTAAGTATACGACAGAAGGGATAAAATAGGAATCCAGGAAATTAAATATAGTAACCGCTTCCTAAAAATTAGGGACGTGATTTTGTATTGATCACGTCCCCATAATCAAGCGATTCACCTTTCCTTTCTCTCCCTTCCAATTCGAACCTGCAATTTATTCAAATATGGCAATAAAATCGTGCAACAATTAATGAAAAGTATACAATTACACTAAACTAATTATACATTAAAACATTACTAAGTATAGATAAACAATTAACTAAGTAAACAATTACACTAAACTACCTGTACATTAAAACTTTACTAAGTATACAGAAACATTTAACTAAGTATACAATTACATTGAACTAACTATACATTAAAATAATACTAAGTATACGTAAATATTTAACTAAGTATACAATTACTGTTCGAATTACTTATATAACTAAGTATACAATTCCATTGAACTAAGTATACAAATCCACAGAACTAGGTATACAAATTTACTAAATTACTTACCAAACTACTTATATAACTAAGAATACGATTCCACTGAACCAAGTATGCAAATCCACTGAACTAAATATACAATAAAACATGACTAAATATACAAGTCCACTGAACTAAGTATACAATAAAACGACTGTTCACAAATATGGCAGAAATAAATATCAATTTTGAAAAAAATACTTGAAGTTGATGATTTTTCCTCCCTAAAAACCGGGTAACTGAAAAGGTAGGATTATGTTTCCTTAAAAATAGTTAATAATTTTCCAATTGACATAACTAATTAAATATAAAAGTACAATTGTACCCTTATATGCCTAAATTAACTAAAATGATCTACACCATCCAAAATTTTAATCAAGAAAGTCATGTAAGTTTTAGCATGATTAACATAAAAGTTACGGCCTCATTTGAACCAATCCCTATATATATATATATATATAGAGAGAGAGAGAGAGAGAAAGAATAGATTTAAATATATACATGTGACTAGGCGTGCGTGGAATAGATAGACATAGATACAGGTAGACCACAGGTTGCTTGGAGTCGTTTTCAGTTTTGGAGGAAAAAACAGGGAACCTTAGTATGAAAGTGGAAAAGGACATTTTTGTCCATAGTACTCTGAGTTTGCTTCATTTCCATCCCTACTGATTCCTTATTTATTATTATTGGCTTTTAAGAGAGGAGAAAGTTTCACGTTAAAACTCTTTTTCAGGGGCGTAACATACAATTTGATTGGTTTTTAAGAAAAGGGTGATCAGGTGGAGAAACCCTTATTTATAGTAACAAATTTTGGATTCGGGAATAATTCGTTAGCACTTAAAATTTGTTCTTTGGTATTATTAGGAATAATTCGACAAAATTTCGGTTATACGACAAGATTTATTTGTATAATACGCGATTAATACGCAAAGAGTGTCTTACATGAGACCGAATCGCCTCGGAGACTTTATTCATGAGGGCCCAACAAAAACAAAAAAATATGGATTTTTTATGAGTTTGGAGTTTTGGGTTGGGATTCTAATTACAATAGAATCCGTCTCATGAATATTATCCATGCAGACCATCTCATACAAATTTTTCTTATTCTAAATATATCGATATAAACATTTAGCAATTCTATAGAAAATTATATATATTAGTGGGAATATTCTCAATAAGTTATTCTTAGAAATTATATTATTTAATAAAAGTGTATCTAAAATTAGAAAATAAATTGAAATAGTATAGTTTTGTTAAAATTGAAAAGAAAATCGGGAATACTAGCTCACTTTATTAACGAAAAAGTTCGGGAGATTTTGTCACATTATTATTTATGAAAAATATATACGGAATTTCAACGTCGTATGAAAATCTCGTGTGTTATTCAAGTACTTTTCAAAAATTTGGAGAATTTTGTTACTATATATGCCCTTATTCATGAATTATTATTTTCCATTTTTCATTTCAATTTAATTTTTACAAATAAATATATTACACGGTATAAGTATTTTGGCCCAGTATAAATTTCTTCGCCCAGTTGATTATGTATCACAACCCCATGGGCGATACTATACTGATTTTTCCTGATTTATATCGATGCTTTATAGAATTCTTCAAATTAATGAAATAAAAGTTTGATGGGGTCATAGCAGTTAATTTGCATGTGAAATCATTTATTTGTGTCTTTGACTTAAATCGGTATCCAAATAAAATCACAAAATTGGGGTGATCATATGTGCCTTGAGAGTATTTGAATATGATTATTAAATTCTTATAATTTTATTATACTACGTAATTACCATCATTTTCCTGCACAAAAGCATTATATTTACGCCTTTTATCTTATTAAATTTTCTTGTATTTATGTTTTTTTTAAAGGAACTTTTATTAAGGACGTGCAAAGAACAAACATTATTGAAGTGGGCGACCACAAAGGACTGAAGCTTCACCCAAGTGATAGGACTGACATAAGAACTAGAAGCTCTAGCAATCATATAAGCTACTATGTTCGCTTGTCTTCTAACAAAATAACCGAAAAATTAGGTTTAGAGGCTAAGATCATCGTGTAGTTATTAAGTTGGATTTTCACAAATAAATTAGTTATCCTAAACTTAGAAATTGTGTTACTTTTTTAGTAAATTGAGTCAAAATTATTGTTGAAGTTGTATATATTAGGTTGTAATAGGTAGACAAGTATTAAAGAATCAAGAAAACAGATGAAAATGATGAAAACAACTCTCAAATGGGTACTGCAGAGTGTACCACGGTACAAAACAATCATGTACCGTCGTACAGGATTGTGTACTGCGGTACACCTTACAAAAAGACACTTGTACCACGGTACATGTTGTGTGTATCGTGGTACACAGTGCAATTTCACTGTGTACAGTGGTGCAATATTTTTTTACAGCGGTTTCACCCAAATTTCACAGTCATTCTACCGCGATACTTATCAAACATCCTTCACAAAAAAATCAACTTTAAACGACAAGAAACCACGAAAAGCCTCTCTTATACCAAAGAAATATTAGTTAGCCGTAAGTGAAGAAGAAGACACCGAGGTACACATCAAAAGGAGAATTAATGGAAGACATCTGATGATGGACAACAAAGAGTCCAATTGACGGCAAACTCTTATCAACAGGAAGGAAGAAAATGTTCTGCTATAAATATGTTTCAATTCATCATTTTGAGACCTAGGGAAGGAGGATTTGATACAGAAGATGGAGCTCAGTTGGAGAGAATGCAATGGAATAAAAAGGGAACTAGATTAATTCTTCAACAAATCCTTGGAGAATTATCGATCAAATCATCAAATATAAGGGCTTCTTTCTTCATCTCTTTATTTCCAGTATAATTAATATATTAATTCTTATGTATCGAATTAATTGTGTGAACCACTTGATAAATTAATTAGATATCCTAGGGGCTTGATATTATCTTGTTTGATCTTGTGTCTGATTTGTAGATCTATTGTATTTCATGCAATTCATGATTTGTTTGTGTTATTTGTATCATTAATTACATCTTGATTACTTGATCATTAATATTTGATGCGTGATGTGTTACTCCAACATTCGAGAGAATAGATTTAATACCAAATCTAGAATACACAACATATAAAATTATATAATCGAGAGATTTATAAATCCTTTGAAGTTGTTGTAGAAATTCCATTGTTCTATTTAGAATTATAATTTTTGAGATTTTTATAGAAATATCGAAATCTAATTTTATAATTTAAAAACCCCAAACACTCGAGAGATGTAGCTGATTAAATTGTGAATTTCAACTTATAAACGTTGCTTGAGATAGATAGATTGTTAATCAAACAAAAGTAATAACAAGATGAAATCAACCTCTAGAATAATTCTCCTTTAGGTTTAGATGTTTGTATTTTAATCATTTATATTTAGTTATTGTAGTATAAATCCACAAATCCATGTATTATTGATCAGTCAAATATGCATAGGTAATTTATATTTGGTACTTACACACACATTCCTTGCAGATACGACAATCTACCCATTACGCTATATTAATACTTAACAACCGTACATTAACGATAAATTAAGTGAGTGTTTTCCTCCAAAAAAGTTTTTGGCGTCGTTGTCGGGAAACGTATTTTGTGTGATATGAAGGATGATTGCCTAGTTGTAATTTGACTATTTTTTTTGTTATTTTTGTTTCTTTCTTTTATTGTTTTTTTGGAGGCACATCGTTGGATGAAATCATAATGTATGTATACAATTGGCCAACCAATGATGCTACAGAGATTTTTGGAAGTCAAAGAGTGAATATGTTTGTTCCTTATTATTCACCGCAAAGAATGTATGGGCCCAGGATATTCCAAATCATGAAATCTCTTATCAGCCACAATAATAATTGTCTCGCTTAGAAGAAATATTTTATCAATTCTGAGCCGATTGTGAGATAAGAAAACAACAAGTTGAGATAAAACATCAGTCCAAATTGGAGGAAATTCGTGCTCAGTTTATCTTAGAGATTACGACAAGACATCATAAAATTGAGGATAGAATACTACGAGTCGAGACAAGAATTCAACAAATCAAGATTAAATGTCAACAAATATCAATATCACTCCAACATATGATTGACCATGTTAATAGTAAAGAGTTGTCATTGATCGTGGAAATCTTTTCAATAAACCACAAGTGTACGGTGTAGCTAGCAGATAATATGAGCAAGGTCATATTCCTCAGGCATTGAATACGAAACACATAAAGTACAATAAATATCGTACTTCAATTTTATTGAAGCGATAGAAAATCGAAAATTTGTTATTTAAAGTAGTCCTAAATTATCAAGTAAAATATCTAATTATTGTTAAAAAACCCGAACTTCACAAAGACTTAAACAAATAAGAAAAGCAACCCTAGGAACATAATCTCAACATGCTTCATCAATATAAATTCTAATTAATATTTCATCAAAATCATTTTCTGTGTATCTATGAGTTCAATTCCAAAAGTAGTTTATTTTTTCTCCCGAGTGCAAACAAATCGTAGATTAATAAGAATTGCAGGTATCCCACCTCAACAATTAATATTAACTCCCAAAAGTTCCTAGAATCGAAGTAAACCCCCACAAACAGTTATAGGTCTCCCGACTCAATCCCCGTTTATGTTATGAATTTGTTTTCCGTAAGTTAAAGCTCATCTCCCGAATCTTGAACTAACAAATAACACATGCAATAAGCTACAAGAAATAAACACTTGAATTCATAAATAGACCACAAAAAATCAATTGAAAAAACAATCAAATCAGATTTAACATGAATCCACAGTTTTGATCATGCCATAGGGTCAAGAAATTTTGCCTAACATTTTTGAAAACAAAATCAAAGACAAATCTGAAAAGAAATAGTTTGACATAGAATTAAGTGCAGAATAAAAGCTCTAAACTATAATGATAGAACCCTTCTTGTGTAGATGGATCCTTTCTTCACAATCTTGAACCCTTGTGCCTTCGTAGATGGAAGAGGTCTTGTGTTGTTCTTTGTTGAAGTGTGTATTTTGCTATAGAAGTATGTAAAATTTTGAGTGTAAGTATGATCTCCAGCTTTAGGGCTTGGTCTTCCTTATATAGATGATTTGAGAGATTCCTGGTAAAGTCCCGTGTTCGCCTTATTTTTAGCTTCACCGCAAGTGAACGACATAGTTAATAGATAAAGTAAGCAAGGTCGATCCCACAGAGACTAATAAATTAATATACTAAGTATTGGGATTAGAATAACACTACTTTTATTCAGACGATCGAATTGTGATGGTTGTTTTGTAAAACTAAGAAAATCTTTTATCATAAAAAGAACAAAACAAATAGTTACGGTTGAAAAGATCAAGTAGATAGATGGATTCCAGGGTTCTGATTTCAGTTAATCACCCTCTTGTTATTAGATTAATCAAGCTAAAGTTATTATCTATCTTCCTTATAAGACGATCACAAAAGTAATTTATACTCTCTCTCGAGACACAATAAATATGTTGATTCAATTATATATGCTAGCATCTCTACTCAACATAAGATAAACAACTCCCCAAAAGTACAAAAGATCAGAAATCCTCACAGACTTCTCAATCATGCAAAGTATACATGTCAAGTACTCAAGATCTAGTATTAAAATTCATCTCTCGAATTATGAATCAACACATCAAGCATGTTAAACCATTGGTCATATGATAAAACAAGTAATAAAGCAAAGTACTCGAATAGGGTTCAAAATAATAACTTCAATTAAATTAAACATCAAACAAGAGTGAATTAACCTTATCCCAAACCCCGGAATCACAAGGTGTTTAGCTGGACACGAGAAATAAAGAATTCAAAGACAAATTGTTCATATCCATATCAAACTAGATGAAAAAAAAAGAATACAATGGAGTAAGAAAACTCAGGGATATCGATGATCTCTCAATCAATCTTCAATCCTCAAGCGTGGATGCGATCTCGACCTTTCTCTCGATTCCTTCAGTAGAATGATGCTCTTTTCTCTGCTTTCTAGGGTAAACGTAAGTGTGTCCTCTTCTGGGTCCGTCTCCTCTTTATTTATAACATTCTCAGGCCAGACCATAGTCAATACAAAATTAAATTTTGAAAGCCCGCACAGACGCACGGGTAGTGCGTATACGCACGACCAGCCTGTGCGTCAAGTCAAAGCCTCGATTTTTTCTTTGGGTAGACACATGGGTCCTGCGTATAGGCACGACTAGCCCGTGCGTCAATTCGAACGCTCAATCTTGCTGAATGGCTTACGCATGGGCCGTCTGATTTCTTCTCGATTCAACTCCATACTTCCCGTATTCGCTCGGCTCTAGCCGGTCCTAATCTGCAATGCTCCAAATTTCCTCAAAAGTACTCCAATTATCGTTAATTCCTGCAAAATGAGCAAAGCGTAATATCTTTTCCACAATATAAGAACACGACCCATTTTACTGAGTTAATGCATGTTTATCAACCTATTATATTCAAAATCCTATCCAAAATACATGCAAAACTCACACTAAACAAACTCCCAAACTTAAACTGTTGACAGTCCCGGTCAACGCTTTATAAACCAAACAAAACACAAGTGTGATGAATGAAAAGCATAATCAAGAACAACACAAAAAAAACTCATGTTGCTTATCCATAGGTATCAAGTAATGAATCAACCAAGTATTTTATATGTTTTTGTGTGTGAATTTTGTGTGATTTCTATTCTTCGTATGAGTGATTGTGCGTATTTTTTTGTCTTTTCGCCCCATTTTATATTGTCATATGTTATGTATGGTATTTTTGGTTGTTTAGTAGGTTTTTCGTAAAAAGAGAACTTAAAAACGAGCTAAAACGGTCAAAAATGGACATTAAGGGCGAAAGACGGTCAACGCATACGACGTTGTGCGCGCGTGCGCAACAGAGCACGGCGCGCAACGTCAAGATTGACGTAATTGAGCGCGCCGCGCAAATATGCACGAACACGCACAACATAAATGAAGGCGCACGCACAGCGCTAGCGCAAGCAGCGCCTGGGAGAAGGTGCGCGCGCGCGGGGCGCGGCGCTGGCAAGGAAGGCGCGATACAAGGCACACATTGCCGGCGCGCACTTGTGCACGGACGCGCAAGACCGCCAACACCGCCGGACGCTGCGCATACATGTGCGCGGACGCAGACGCAGTAAATTTCCAGATTTTTTATTCGTTTTTCCTTGTTCTTTTTGGATTCTTCCATCTTGTATAGGGTTTTAGGCTTATAAATAGCACTTGAGGGATCCATAATTTCGTACACTCTCATTCATAGCATTTCTAAACTTTAGTTTTTGATATTTTTCTCTTCCATTCAACATTGGAATTGCTTGGGTTCTTCCCCTTGAAGTTATTTTGCTTCTTAATGAAAGAGTAATATTTCTCCACCTCTTTTGTCTAATTTCAATTGTTGGGTGATTATTATTATTGCATGATTATGTTAATCTTTATATTCTTTCCTTCAATTGAGATTATGGTCCCATCCCCAAGCATGAAATAATTTCCTTGTTCTAGGATTAGGATGATTTGATTCAAACAAACAAGCATGAGTATTGATTAATTGATCTGCTTTCCTGAATAAATTGCTTTATTTGATAGTTGATTGTCTGATCAACTTTTGATTGTTTTGGGGGAATAATTGAGATCGAGAGAAGATATTATTCCTGGACTAAATTTATTCAGGGGGTTAGATATGAATCAGAAATGTATTATCTAACCCTAGGTTTAATGAAAATAGCAAATTATGTTGGGATAGCCCTAATCTGTGAATACGAAAGTTATCAAACCTAGGCCTAGTTTTTACATGTTTGTTATATTTGTTAATCGCATGATCAATTAATTGATATTCTGCTTGCAAGTTTGATGAGATGAATCCATAATCCTAGACTTTTCTCCAAATCTTTTTCTCCAAGTTTAATCATGTTTAGTTTTAATTCGTCTTTTTGATTATTTTCTTTTAGTTTAAATAAAACCAACAAATTTGGTTAGAGTGTTTAGGATTTATTTTCTGTCTATTGTGATACATAATAATTATTTGCTGGCTAAGTCTTCCTTGAGAGACGACTTGTGGTCAACTTGCTACCCTACGATTGATCTCGTTCTCTTGCGAGGATTGTTAGACTTTTATAGGTGTTTAGCGGTCGAACAAAATTTTGGCGCCGTTGCCGGGGAAGGCTTTAGGCGTAATAATTATTGTGTCTATTTTTCGTATTTCTAGATTAGGATTCTTTTTGTTTATTTTTAGTTTAGGACTCTTTTTGTTTCTTTTTGATTTTTGCTTTATTCCACTGGTGCGTTTGATCTGTTTTTCTGGTGTTGTTTATGCAAGGACGTAGAAATCTCAATCGGGACCTTGCGCCTTTCGTGGACGATATTCATCGAGTTGCGAGACGAACAAGGAAAGAAGGAGATGATTCTACAGATAGCATCGAGGATTCTCGCGATCACATTCCAAAAGAAAAACAAACAGACGAATCAGAGATGGGTGATAATCAAAACGGAAATAACGTGGAGGCACGCCATCCTTCGAAGCGTGAGTTTGCACGCCCTTTCATTGGGACTGCGACCTCTTGCATCACATTGGGACAAGCAACACGGAACTACGAGCTCAAAATAATACACTTTAATCAGCTGCCGTCATTCTATGGGATGCCCAATGAAGATCCTCTTAACTTCATTCGGGAATTCTATTCAGTCATTCAAACTTTTCCTCTACAAGGTTTGGATGAAGATCGCCTTAGATGCGTTGTTTTCCTTACACTCAAGGATGGCGAAAACTTGGCTTATGTCTCAACCTCCTAACTCTCTTACCGATTGGGAGGCGGTGTACAATAAGTTCATGGGCAGTACTACTCTCATCGAAAACTTCGATCTGCGAGGTAAGATAGCTACTTTTAGTCAAATAGAAGGTGAGCCTTTTCATGAGGCCTGTGATCGCTTTAAGGATTTACAGATTAAATGCCCACATCATCACTTCCCATTGGAATTGTTAAACCAATTTTTCTATGATGGATTATCGCATAATTATCAATATATGGTTGACAATGCATTACTGGGGTGACATGGGAGTACGTGACGCCCAAGAAATCTATGATATGTTAGAGATGATGAGCGATAACTCACAACAAAAAAGTGCCGAGAGGTAAACGGGTTGTCGTGAATGAAGTAGCTCCTAGCTACGATGTGACAAAACAATTGGCTGAGTTGACTAAGCAAGTACAATTGTTGGCTACAAGGGCGCATCCACATGTTCCCCCTTCTGCCGAATCTTGCGGGATTTGTGGCGAAGTTGGTCATGGGGCCAATGTTTGTAATGCTATATCTCGCATTTAACAATTTGGTTGGCGAAACCATCCCAACTTTAGTTGGGGCAATTCACAAAATCCCTCTCATATCTATCCGAGACCACCGCAACCACAAGGCCAGCCAATCAACCAGCCAACGACCCCATCTATTGAAGAAAGCTTGAATTCATTTATCCAAACCAGTCAGCAAACACAAGAAGGTAACAATAGACAGTTTGAATCTATGGAAGCTTCTTTTAAGCGTCTTGAGACTCAAGTTGGTCAATTGACGACTCACGTTGGTCAATTGACGACTCAAGTTGGTGAGATTGCTCGACATATATTCAAGCAGGACACACATCCTAGCTAACCAGCACAAGCTCAATCCATCACCGTTCTTGAATTTGGTGAGATTTCTGATCATGAAAGTGAGATTCCTCTTTCTATTGTCTCATCTAACCCTGCAGGTATCGCGAACATAGAAAAAGAAGTTGATGCAGGTGAAGAAGACATAAATAGGGAGGCAAGCACGGGATCGCCTTCCTATGAACTTTCTCTTTTGCCCCTAAGACCATGCCTAAAACAAGATCCATGTAGTTTCACTATCAATATTTCTTTTGGGAATGGTAAGGAAGTCGCAGGTATGCTTGATCTTGGAGCCGGAATTAACCTTATGCCTTACTCTACATTTAAACAATTAGATTTAGGGTGATTGAAGTTTACCGGATTACGTTTGCAACTTGCTGATAGGTCCAATAGGTATCCTACAGGCATTGTTGAAAATATTTTAGTCCAAATAGGTGGTCTTAAAATTCTCACTGATTTTGTTGTTTTGGATATGGAAAATGATAAAGGTAGTCTTAAAGATCATACTATACTATTGGGTAGACCATTATGGCAACCACTAATACTTTGATCGATGTCAAAAATAGAAAAGTCAAGATGAATGTCTTGGGCTTAATCAGAACATTTTCAATTTTTGATATAGCTCGTAATCCCGCATGTGTTTTGAATGATTATCCGCTTGTTGACTCGATCGATTCTCGGCCGCGTGAAAGATGTCCTATGGCAAGAACAATCACGCTTCAGGCGGAAAACAACCGGATAAAAATTACAAGGTGGTAAATAAGGTTTTGCTCGATGATCCGCCTTGAATCTCTCCATTGACACCGTCAAGCTAATGACGTTAAAAGAGCGCTTCTTGGGAGGCAACCCAAAAATTTTCACTGTTTTATTAAAAAAAAAACATTTTGTGTGTGTTTTCATATTTTCATGTGCGTGGTGTTATTATTTTGTTCCCTTCACATGGCTTTGGCAGATTTGTAGGCGGATATGACTATGGTGCCATTTATCGATCTTCGCATTTCTCAGGGACGTATCTTTTTCCTTCTCTTTTACTTTTACGCATTGAAGTCATTGCGTGATTTAAGTGTGGGGGGATGATTAGTCATTGATAAAATATGATGATTGCATATGGTTATGCTTTTACTTTGCCTAGTGATTATCCCAAGTTTAATTATAGTGTTGTTTAGTCAACTTGAAATAGATGTATTAATTTGAGTTTCAAATATGAAATGACTTTGTGAACTTAATACGTAGGATTTGACTAAGTCATGAATTAGCCTTTGTGGTGAACGGATTAGGTGACGGTTAAACAATAATCCGAGTTGTGGGGCTTGAATTACGAGATTTCATTGATGTGAATTAAGTTAAAACCCTATTTTGATTTGTGTGTACACAAAATTGCTAGCCTTGCAGCCAAAAAAAAAAGATGCGTTATATAGCTATCCAAACAAAAAAAATGGAACAATTGAGATTATACTCCGCTGGTTGAGCTGCTTAGTAACTAGGAGCATTCATGAGCCCCATGTTTGACTTTTACGTAAAACAGCGGCTCAAACATGAGTATGGTAAACCACCCTAGGAGCCTTTGGAAAACATCCGAATTTTATACCTAGTGGAAGAATATCTTGGGAGTTCTAGCCCAAAAAAAAAGGCTAGTAATTGCGTGATTTGTTGTGTGAATAAAAAGGGTTGCAACTTTTGACACAAATTTGAAATTTAGTAAGGAAGGCCAAACACTTTTATTGATGTTTAACTTTAGCAGAGTGAGTTTATTGTGAAGGTTGGGGATCGATGAGGAATAATCCGAGGTAGATGGAACATAGTGTTATGGATTAATTGAATTTCAGATTGGACATAATATTTCTTGTTGAGTTTATTGACATTATTATTTACTTGAGGACAAGCAAAAGGCTAAGTGTGGGGGAGTTGTTTTATATGTTTTTGTGTGTGAATTTTGTGTGATTTCTATTCTTCGTATGAGTGATTGTGCGTATTTTTGAGTCTTTTCGCCCCATTTTATATTGTCATATGTTACGTATGGTATTTTTGGTTGTTTTGTAGGTTTTTCGTAAAAAGAGAACTTAAAAACGGGCTAAAACGGTCAAAAACGGACATTAAGGGCGAAAGACGGTCAAGGCATACGACGTTGTGACCCCCATCACTAACCCCAGATTTTGCAATTAGATTGCTCATCAATTTATTCACAAAATGTGACCCCCCATCACTAATCAAAGCTCTCGGGGTTCCAAATCGAGTGAATATATTTTTCTTCAGGAACCACATTACTATTTGTGCATCGTTTGTCTGTGAAGGAATTGCTTCTACCCATCGGGATACATATTCCACTACGAGTAGAATGTATTGATAGCCCGAAGATGATTGAAAGGGACCCATGAAATCAATCCCCCACACATCAAATAGCTCTACTTCCATCACATTTGTCATTGGCATTTCATTTCCCCTAGAGATGTTTCATATCCGCCGGCATCTGTAACACTGCTGCACATACAAATAACAATTATTATATAAAGTAGGCCAGTATAACCCACTCTGTAGTACCTTCGCCGCAGTGCGTGTCAGACCAAAGTGTCCCCCAGAAGGTGAAGAATGACACTATTGTAGAACACTCTCCCACTCTTCTTGAGGCACACATCATCTGATGATCATGTCTAGGCACCTCTTAAAGAGCAAGGGGCCATCCCACATATAAAACTTGATATCATGGAGGAACTTCTTTTTCTGATAAGAGGATAATCTGGAGGCAGAACTCCTGCTACCAAGTAATTTACGAAATCAGTGTACCATGGGAATGTTGCCTGTGCTAATAAAAGTTGTTCATCCGGAAACTCTTCTTTGATCGATTTTATACCCTATTTCTCATCCTTTTTGTATTCAAGCCTGGACAAGTGGTCTGCCACCACATTTTCACATCCCTTTTGGTCTCTAATTTCCACATCGAATTCTTGCAATAAGAGAATCCACCGAATCAGTCTCGGTTTTGCATCTTTCTTGTCAAAGAGATATTTGATAGCCGCATGGTCTGTGTGGACTATCGTCTTTGTTCCAATCAAGTAAGATCGAATTTGTCGAATGCGAATACAATTGCCAAGATCTCTTTATCGGTGGTAGTGTAATTCTCACTGGCACCGCCCAATGTTTTGCTCGCGTAGTAGATGGCTCAATAACTTATCCTTTTCTCGCCAAGAACTACCCCTCTACCGCAAAATCACGGACATCATCACACATCGCCTCAAAGGATCGACTCAACCGGACTACGAGAATTGGTGCGATCACCAATGCCTTCTTCCAAATCTCGAACGCCCGCAAATAATTATCGAAAAAATTGAAAGCACTTTTTTTTCTAATAATGGCTCAAAGGTTTAGTGATTTTGGAAAAGTCGCGAATGAACCTTCGTAGAATCCAACGTGTCCTAAGAAACTTTTGATCGCTTTCTTATTTGTCGGAGGTGGGAGTTTCTCAATTGCCACAATTTGCTCGTCCACTTCTAAACCCGCAGAAGAAACCGGTGGCCTCTGATGCCTTCACGTACCATAAAATGGCACTTCTCCCAATTCAGAACAAGATTAGTTTCTTCGCATCTCTGTAAAACTAAAGAAAGATTGTGAAGGCAATGATCAAAAGTATCCCAAAGAAAGAAAAATCATCCATGAATACCTCAATAATTTTCTCTATAAGATCATGAAAATAGCCATCATACATCGCTGGAAAGTCGCGGGTGCATTGTTAGTCCAAGTGGCTACGATAATCTAGACGGGGGTGAATAGATTATCCCGGTTTTTTCAGATTTTGCCCTCTTTTTCGAATGATCAAGCAAAGATGAAAGCTATAAGTGTGGAAATTAAACAACACTCGATGATTTATAGTAGTTCAACCCACCTAGGGCCTAATCTACTACCACCCCAGTATCTCCGGGATGGATTTTAAAAAGAAAAAAAAGATTTTATTAATTACCAAAATTAATACAACACCACCTTGAGGATTACCACAATCCTCTTACAACACCTTCAAGGAGATTACCACAATCTTCCTTCAACACCTGTGAAGAGTACCACACTCTTCAACACCTAATATCACCCAAGTGTGCTCTTACCACAAGAACAACAACAAGGATATCTTATTTTGGATGATGGACAAAATTCAAGATTACAACTCGATAATAAAAATACAAGTGAAAGTACTTAGGCTAACACAACAAGATATGAATGTGTGTGTTTGTATGCTCTTTGCTTGTATGTTGTGTTGTGTCTTGTTGCTTGAATGAAGCCTCTATTTATAGGAAAGGTCTTGGCTTGATTTCCAAACATAGGCTCCTCCTTGGGGAGTGATTTTCTGTAAAAGAAACCATTTAAAAATCAAGATTATAGCTGTTAGAAATCAATCCCATAAATTAGGAAAAAGCTGTCTGAAAATACAACGGATAGTTTGCTGATAAAAGAGGTGTGTGATTGGTCGCGTAGAGATAAGTTTAAAATGAAATTTCTGCGAAAAATACACAGGGGGACCGGTTGACGGGGGGTCCGACCAGTCGCCCCCTATGTTGACCGGTTGGGGGTACTTCAAACAATGAAACAAAGAGGTCTGTCTTCGAGAGGGAGTTCCAAGGCACCGGTCGACCATCCATACCGGTCGACCGGTTGACCCCCTCATTTTTCCCTCCGTCCCTTTTTCTATTTCAAAACTCAACACAGGTACGGGTTGCCTATAGGGTGACCGGTCGAGCATGAAACAGAATTGTTGTCCAATTTTTATCGAAAATAAACTTCAAGAAATACTCCAACAAATTAGTAAAAATATTTTAAAACAATTGTTTTGGTGTAAAAACTCATTTAAACAAAATCATCAAATCATGATAAAAATATTTTTCTAACAAACTCCCCCTTTTTGATGATTACAAACCAAAACAATATTCAAGAGGTCGATTTTGAAAACAAAGTAATTTTCCGGTCAAGGAGTAAACTATCCATTTAAAAAGGGAGTTAAAATATTCCAAAACAGTTTACAAAAGCTCCCCCTATCAACAAACACATCAAGAAGAATTATTACATAAGCTAGAAGCATAAGCTTTTACAAGATAAATATAAACATCATGAGTTTAGAAGCTCCCCCTGTCAAAAATACTCATAGCCATGCAAATAAGTCCATAATACATCCAATGGACTAAGTATACTTCACAACTTATGGCTTTAAGAAGCCATGGCTTATAGCTTCTTTCGTGAGCTTTTATTATATTCTTTGAGCCAATGAGCCAATTTCCTGTATCTCCCCCTTTGGAATCATCAAAAAGAATGTTAGGATGATAAAAACATCATACATGTAGATCAAAGTGCGCTGAATAGTCGAGTTATCAACCATTTTAAGAATAGAGGCGTAAAATCCAAATAGAAAAGGGAAAAATGAATTATTTGATATCCATAAGCTCGTTAGATTGGCGAGACATGATGTCAATAAGTATATAAGACATTTAAAAGCATAAGAGTCATGTAAACATTGAAATTTTCTTTGCGACATTTCATCGAACATTTTGCGGGCGTGAAAAATAGAAGAAGTTGTATAGGGCCCTTGTAAATGTAATCAAGCCAAAGCAATTTATCACCAAATCAATTCGAACAACATTCATACAACAACAATTAATGAGCTCATCACAATCATATGAAACTAGCATCAAGAAAATGACACATAAGTCAAAAACTCAAGGGTTCAACCCAATTGAGCTAAGAGAGTAGAATTGTTACCATTTAATTGGTAAAGATGAGCAAGTATGATGATAATAGAGCCTAATGAAGTCCAAGATATAAAATGAATGCAAGAAAACAAATTTGAAGTGAAATTTGTGTGCTACTTGCGAAGGGGACGAAAAATGGACAAAATGAGCCAAAATGGCTAAGTCTGAGAACAGAGGGGATTTTGACCAAAAATTTGCAACGGGCGACCGGTCAGAGGTAGGGCGACCAGTCGAAGGCATGGCCGATTGGTCGGCCTTACCCTAGTCAACCCGCTCTTTCATTCTGTTTTGTAAAATCCGAAGTTTGAACCAAAAATCCGATTTTTCGCCCCTAAGTTTTAAAAACATGCAAAATGCAAACGTAAACCTCATTCAATATGAACCGAGCTCGTATTGATGCAAAAGTCTCGAAAGATAGAGATTTTGTAAAAATATCCGTCAATTGATCTTGAGATGGTACGAAAGATATCTCAAATTTTCGTTTAGAAACACAATCCCTTAGAAAATGATGTCGAATCTCAATATGTTTAATACGGTTATGATGAACCGGGTTTTGAGAAATATTTATAGCGGATATATTATCACAATAGATAGGAACATTTTCAAAATAACATTTGTAATCCGCTAAGGTTTGTTTCATCCAAAGAAATTGAGTACAACAAAAAGCCGCGTAAATATATTTGGCTTGGTAGTTGAAAGTGAAACACAATTTTGTTTCTTTGAAAACCAAGAAACTAGGCAATCGCCCAAAAATTGACATGATCCGAAAGTACTCTTACGATCATCAATATTACCTGCATAGTCCGAAGCACTATAACCTTTAAGAGAAAAAATTTCATTTTTTGGATAAAATAAACCATATTGAATAGTGCCTTTCAAATATCAAAAAATCATTTTAACGACACTCATATGAGATTCTTTGGATTGCTTTGAAAACGAGCACATAGGCATATGGCATGAAGAATGTCCACTCTACTTGCGGTTAAATAAAGTAAACTACCAATCATACCTCGATACTTTGATTCATCCACAGACTTGTCTTTCTCATCTTTGTCAATTTTGACATTTGTTGTCATAGGGGTAGAGACGGTTCTTCCTTCTTCAATGTCAGACTTTTTCAAAAGTTCTTTTATATATTTTGATTGCGAAATACAAATACCTTCTTGGCATTGCTTAATTTGAAGTCCAAGGAAGAAATTAAGCTCCCCCATCATACTCATCTCAAATTCACCTTGCATCAACTTAGAAAATTTCTTGCACAAGGATTCATTAGTAGCACCAAAAAAAATATCATCAACATAAATTTGCACAAGTAAAACAATCTTACCCTTTTCCAAAAACAAAGAGAGTAGTATCAACTTTACCTCTTGTAAAACCATTTTGCAAAAGAAATGAGCTAAGTCTATCATACCATGCATGGGGTGCTTGTTTTAAACCATACAAGGCCTTTTTAAGTTTATAAACATCATTAGGCCTAAAAACGTTTTCAAACCCCGAAGGTTGTTTTACATAAACTTTTTCTTGAATAAAGCCATTTAAAAAGGTGGATTTAACATCCATTTGGTAAAGTTTAAAATTTTTAAAACAAGAATAGGCAAGCAAAATACGAATAGCTTCTAAACGTGCTACGGGTGCAAATGTTTCATCATAATCAATACCTTCTTCTTGACAATACCCTTGAGCTACTAACCTTGCCTTGTTTCGGACAATGTTACCTTGATCATCGAGTTTGTTCCGGAATACCCATTTTGTACCAATGATTGTTTGAGATGGAGGACAAGGTACTAATTCCCATACATTATTTCTTTCAAATTAATTCAACTCCTCTTGCATTTCAAAAAACCAATCCTCATCTTAAATAGCTTCATTAGCATTTTTAGGCTCTTTTTGAGATATAAGAGCTTTCTCGGCAAATTTTCTTCGGGTCATTACTTAATCAAGGGGATCACCAATAATAAGATCTTTTGGGTGATCTTCTTTAAATTTCAATGCCACGGGAAGATCCGAAGTATCACCTTTGTCTTCTTTAGGAACATTTGAAGTGGATGGTTGATCACTTGAGGTAGAAGGTTGATCATTTTGAGCATCATTTTGAACAATGGGTTCAATAACATCTTCTTCATCACTATCATCATTGGGTATCCTTTCAACACCCGAGGCTTCATTGAATTTTACATGAATAGATTCTTCAACAACCATACTAGTCTTATTGTAAACCCGATATGCTTTGCTCTTGGTTGAATACCCCACAAATATTCCTTCATCGGCCTTAGGATAAAGTTTGTCCAATTGATCCTTAGTATTCAAAATAAAACACTTACATCCAAATATTTTGAAATAACTAATATTTGGAGTTCTTCCTTTCCAAAGCTCATATGGAGTTTTATTCATTTTAGGACGAATATAAACTCGATTAATGACATAGCAAGCAGTACTTACGCTTTCGCCCAAAATATTTTGGAAGTGAAAATTCATTAAGCATGGACCGACTCATCTCTTGAAGTGTCATATTCTTCCTCTCGGCTACTCCATTTTGTTGAGGTATCCTTGGAGACGAAAAATTATGTGCATATCCCTTGGTTTCACAAAAGACTCTAAATTCACCATCAAATTCTCCACCTCGATTACTCCGAATAGACTTAATAGTATCTTCTTTTTCATTCTCAATAAGTCTACACAACTTAACAAACTCATTAACGGCATCACTTTTATTTGCAAGAAAAAGAGCCCAAGTATATCTAGAGAAATCATGGACAATACGAAAGTGTAATGTTTTCCACTTAGACTTGCCGTACCAATATTCCCATACAAATCTAAATGAAGAAGTTGTAGAGGCTTGGTTGTGGAAATTTTATTTTTGGGCTTAAAACTACTCTTAACTAATTTGTTCTTTTGACAAGTGTCGCATAAGCCAAGATTTTCAAAATTCAATTTGGGTAGTCCTTTTACATGTTGGTTTTTGTAAATATTTTTCAAATTCTTGTATCCAACATGTCCAAGTCGCCTATGCCATAAACACGTTAAATCATTATTGGCGACAAGACAAGAAATATTTTTGACTAACCAAATCACTAGTACAAATTTTGTAAAGATTGCCTTTTCTATTTGCTTCACAAATAATTCATCATTTTTAAGAATAAGGCATTTTTCTTTATTGAAAACAACTTTATAATTTGAATCACAAAGTTGGCTAACACTTATCAAATTAAACTTAAGGCCTTCTACTAAAAGAACATTACTAAGAGAGAAAGAAGAGTTACCAATTTCTCCATTTCCAAGAATTCTTCCATTGCCATTGCCGAACATGACCATACCCTCTTCTTGGGGCTTGATGTTGGTAAAATGTTCTCTCTTTCCGGTCATATGGCGTGAACACCCGCTCTCCACGAGCCATTTTGAATCCTCCATGGTTGTTATAGCCCCTATTACCTAAAAATGAACCATTTTTAGGTACCCTATAATCTTGGGGTCCATGGGGGGTTAGTCTTGAGACCTTTGGGTCTCCAAACATAGCTAAAGTTGTTCTTCAATTTACAGTGAGCAACATAATGACCAACTTTACCACAATAAAGACAAATGTGATTATGAGCACTACTAGCACGAACAAAAATCGGACCTTGGTCATTTTTCTTAGAAATAGCTTGAAAAGGTTTGTAGCCAAGTCCTATTTTGGAATGCTCACCTCTTTGTGCATCTAAAATTTTTGTAACTTTGTCTGTACTTATGTTAAAATGATGCACATCCTTTTTTAAACATTCAAGATCTTTGGTGAGCGATTCTTTTTCGGTTTCAAGAGTATGGACTCTAGTAAGAGTGATAGCATGAGCTTTATCAAGAGATTCATAAGAAGTAAATAATTTTTCCTTTTCAATTTTAAGCTCTTTATGCTCCTTTTTCAAAGTCTTGTATTTAACAATCAAATTTTGAAATTCAATTTGCAATTCATCAAAACCACATTGCAATTTAAATAAGGAGGAGGTAGAGGAGTTAGAGCGTACCTCATTATTTTCATCGTCTATGGCCATAAGACCATGTTCGGTTTCACCTTCCTCATTGGATGTTGCATGTAGCTCATCCCAAGTCTTGACATCCGCAGTTAGAGCCTTCTTTTTCGGAAAAGGCTTTTTCTTCTTTTGTTCCTCCTCTTTGAGTTTTGGGCAATCGACTATGAAGTGCCTGGATTTTCCGCATTTAAAACACGAGTTATCTCTCGGTTTTCTTGCCTTATTTTTATTCACAAATTTTGCAAATTTTCGGACAAGTGCGGCCGTCTACTCATCATTATCGTAATATGAATTAGAAGAAGATGCAAGACCATTAGGAATATTTTGCATACCCGATTGAGTGATGGATGGTTTGAAATTTTTCCTCTCCTTGAGATAGACTTCGAAGATGAGAAGGTTCCCGATGAGCTCGTCGAACTTGAGTATCTCAAGATTTTGTGCTTCCGTGATTGTCGTCACCTTTTCGGACCATGAGCCGGGAAGTGGATTCAATACCTTAGTCACCTTGTCTTCTTCGGAGATGACTTTACCGAGGGCCACAAGAGGATTGACAATGTTCTCAAGCCTTTCTACCATTTTTGAGATGCTTTCACCATCATGCATATTGAAATTTTCAAAGTCTTTAACAAGCATGGTTTTTCTTGCTTGTTTGACCTTATTTGTACCTTCATATATTGTTTCTAATTTTTCCCAAACTTCATGTGCCGACCTTATGCCTCTTATGCGATTATACTCAGTGACGGTAAAAGAGCAATGCAAAATATTTAAGGCCTTACCGTTTAGAGAGAAAGCCTTCTTGTTATTTTCATCGAACTCCTTGAAAGGTTTAGGAGCCGAGGTACCATCCTCCAATTTCTTGGTTGGTTGAGCAACTCCTTCAATGACCACATTCCAAATGTCGAACCCGCACCCTTGTAGAAAGCACTCCATACGGTCTTTCCAAAATGCGTAGTTGTCGGCGTCGAATAGTGGTGGCTTGTTGGTGGAGGCGCCGGTGGTGAGATAAGCTTCATTTGTAGCCATGGATCTTTCCTCTTTACTCGAAACGAGCTAGCCAAAGAGTTTGGCTTTGATACCACTTGTTAGTCCAAGTGGCTACGATAATCTAGACGGGGGTGAATAGATTATCCCGGTTTTTTCAGATTATGCTCTCTTTTTCAAATGATCAAGCAAAGATGAAAGCTATAAGTGCGGAAATTAAACAACACTCGATGATTTATAGTAGTTCAACCCACCTAGGGCCTAATCTACTACCACCCTAGTATCTCCGGGATGGATTTCAAAAAGAAAAAAAGATTTTATTAATTACCAAAATTAATACAACACCACCTTGAGGATTACCACAATCCTCTTACAACACCTTCAAGGAGATTACCACAATCTTCCTTCAATACATGTGAAGAGTACCACACTCTTCAACACCTAATATCACCCAAGTGTGCTCTTACCACAAGAACAACAACAAGGATATCTTGTTTTGGATGATGGACAAAATTCAAGATTACAACTCGATAATAACAATACAAAGATTGAGTGCAAGTGTAATCGAGAATCAAAAGCCTAGACCTCAAGAATGTGCAAGTGAAAGTAATTAGGCTAATACAACAAGATATGAATGTGTTTGCTTGTATGCTCTTTGCTTGTATGTTGTGTTGTGTCTTGTAGCTTGAATGAAGCCTCTATTTATAGGAGAGGTCTTGGCTTGATTTCCAAACATAGGCTCCTCCTTGGGGAGTGATTTTCTGTAAAAGAAACCATTTAAAAATCAAGATTATAGCTGTTAGAAATCAATCCCACAAATTAGGGAAAAGCTGTCTGAAAATGCAACGGATAGTTTGCTGATAAAAAAGGTGTGCGACTGGTCGCGCAGAGATACGTTTAAAATGAAATTTCTGCGAAAAATACACAGGGGGACCGATCGACGGGGGGTCTGACCTGGCCGCCCCTATGTTGACCGGTTGGGGGTACTTCAAACAATGAAACAAAGAGGTCTTTCGACAGGAGTTTCCAGTGCACCGGCCGCCTAATGGTCGACGGCCGCCCATACGGTCGATCTCTCGGGTCGATCGACGCCCCTCATTTTTCCCTCTGTCTCTTTTTCTGTTTCAAAGCTCAACATAGGTACGAGTTGCCGTATAGGGCGACTGGTCGAGCATGAAACATAATTGTTGTCCAATTTTTATCGAAAATAAACTTCAAGAAATACTCCAAAAAATTAGTAAGAACATTTTAAAACAATCGGGAGTATTTGGACAACATTTAGGAACATTGTTTTGGTGTAAAAACTCATTTAAATAAAATTATCAAAATCATGATAAAATATAAATTTAACGCTTCTCGGGAGGCAACCTAAGGTGCACATTTTGTATTTTTCGATCGTGAACAGGGAATTTTTCCAAAACATTTCTATTTTCTATTTTCTAGTTTCTAAATTAAATCGAACACGGTCAAGCGTGTCAATGGACACAACCGTGTTGACCGTGTCACAAAACTTCTTCAAACATGGTTATGTCTGTATTTTTATCTTCATATTTTATTTAAAGAAATTGAAAAATATTGTACTGCGGTACACAACAGTGTACCACGGTACAAGAGTTAACCAAACATTGTACCGCGGTACAGAGAGGTTGTACCGCTAAAAAAATAGGGAAACTGGTACATTTCAATTCACCCGACAGACTCACACCCACACCCATCTCCCTATTCGAACTTATTTTGTAGAATTATTTCCCTATTTTTCTAAAAATTCATGTGAATTGTGTAGAATTATTTCAATCTGAAGCATATGAACCCTAGTTTTGAAATTTTTAATTTTTTTACCAAATTATGCTCTGATTGCTTATGATAGTTGGTGAATTATGATAATTTAAATTTGTTGAGTATATATGATTGATTGATTGAATGTGATTTGTGTGGCTTAAACACTTTGAGTTCACAAAATTCACATTATCTAAATAGGTGCACACAAGGTGTTCGTTAAAATGCTTCAATGAAAACTTTTGATAATTTTTGAGTCAGTTGCATACCATGTCACATGACAATACTCAATTATTTATTTGGATGCAATTTGACAAAATGTATGAGTTTTTGAATGATAATTCAATGTTTAAAAGGGAAAATTATACGATTTGTTCTTATGAGTTGTTTAAATGTGAAAATTGTACCTTTCGTCTTCTTTTGGCTCTAACTTTTCAGGATAGCTCGCACAATCAAGGATGTGCATTTTCATCACACCACCGGGCTTCCACTTCTAATCTCCCAGAGCCGAATATCAACCGACAAAGAATGGCAACATATATCTATTTCTTGAACGAGTAAAACCTTATTTGATTATGCTCGAACATGGATTTTCATTGTCCTTCGAATGGTGCTCCACGAACGTTAATGGATGGGCTTCGCCATACGACCCACTCTGACCATGTCCTCTTTCATCCACGGATTCTACACTAACTGCCTCCAAGTTCACATTGAGGCAAAGAAAACACCAAGGACGCCCGAACAACACACTCGGGTTAAGGTGCGCAGCTGAAAGATAGATTTTTTGCAAAACTCGATTCTAATTCTTTATCACCTACTGGAGGTTGATGATACTCAATCACCCACCCCACCCACTTCACTGGATGATGATAAATCGATTGATGGATTTTCAGGAAGTTTTGTTGACTCTAAACTCTTTTTGCATGTCGTTCGTACATTGATGTCAATGTACATTTTAAATTTGAACGATGGTACTTTGACATTTTTTGCATCATAATAACTTTTTAATACGTTTATGTAGCCTATTACTATTTTTGATTTCGAATTTGCATGATTTGATGAATTGTCTAATCGTGATGTGTTTAATTGTTACAAAAAGTATATGATACTCTTGAAACTGTGACTTAATTATTTCACACAATCCTTTAATCAATTTTAATAAAATTGCTCAAATGATTTTTTTTAAATGTGAAAAAAAGATCCCTATGACTCAAGGATATGTTTGAACATCATTCAAACAATTTTGTAAAGTGATATAATATTAGGAAAATAATTTAGGCTATTTTTAATAAAGCTAAATCCTATATAGCCTACCAAAATAATGTTTTTCCCTGTTAACCCCTTTTGAGCTTAATAAACTTTTCTCGTTGACAACTTACTAATTATCCAAGCCAAAAATGAGAAAATTCCCCAAAAATAACCCGTTTTCATCCATACATATGAATCCATACAAACAAGTCAAGATGGATATATTTTTTGATAGAGAAAGGTTGTCCACGAGAAATGTCTATACACAGACACACACACACACATATATATATATATATATATATATATATATATATAATCAAAGAAAGACAAAAATCGGGACAAGAGAGATTACAAATCCTTGACATTGGTCGCCGCTATATATGGTTGGGGGAATTGTAGCCACTTATCTTATGTTTTCTTACCTTTAAGCCGAGCTTACATTATAACCCGTGAAAGTCCTATTGAATCTTATGTTATTATTGCACACAATGTGGAGATTGATATTAGAATTATATCCAAGAAATAAAAAAGGGATCATTGGTAAATATTTAACTATTTATTTGAGCAACAAAAATATAATTGAGATATTGATGGCGTTCACATATGCAGTCACGAAATTGAGGTGATTCACATGCTTAATTGACAAGTGAGCACAATTACATTTTTGCAAATTCCTGAAGTCGTGTAATATTTAAAATCTCCTAAGGCATTGAAATCACTTGTAAAACTCAAAATGTTATTCTTTGTTGTAGTAGTTTTCGGTTTGCTTGAGAACAAGCAACAATTCAATTTTGGGGTATTTGTTAAGTTGGATTTTACCAATAAATTAAGTATCCTAAACTTAGAAATTGTGTTGTTTTTAGTAGATTGAGTCAAAATTATTGTTGATATTGTATACCGAGTTGTAATAGGTAGAGAAGTATCAAAGAATCAAGAAAACGGACAAAAATGGTGAAAAGAGCTCTCAAACGGTACCATAGAGTCAACTGCGTGGTACATGATTGTTTTGTACCGTGGTACACCTTACAAAAAGACACATGTACCACGGTACATGTTGTGTGTATTGCGGTACACAGTGTAAAATATTATGTACCGCAGTGCAATGTTTTCCTATCGCGGTTCAACCCAAAGTTCACCTCCTTTGTACCGCAATACATTTAACACCTACTATGATACTTATCAAACTTCCTTCATCAATAATTCAACTTTATATGGCGAGAAACCATGAAAAGCCTCTTTACACCAAAGAAATATTAATTAGCTGTAAGTGAAAAAGAAGACACCGAGGTACACATCGAAAGAACTAAAGGAAGACATTTGATGATGGACAACAAAGAGCCCAATTGACAGCAAACTCTTATCAGTAGGAAGGAAGGAAATGTTATGCTATAAATATATTTCAATTCACCAGTTTGAGGACAAATCGGGAGACCCAAGGAAAGAGGATTTGATACAGATAGAGATGTTCACATTTCGGTTAACCAATCAAACCGAAACTGAAACCAAAACCGAAAATCCGGTTCAACTAAAAACCGAATCAATTTTTGGTTCGATTTTTGGTTTGTCAGTTTCAAAAAATTTGATTTTCGGTTTGGTTTTGGGATTCGGTTCACTGAACCGAACCAAAAATTGAACTCTTTTTTTTTAATTTTTTTGTGTTTTATGTTGAAATTAAATACATGTTCTACCTAAAACTCTGAACACATGTTCTTTTCCCTGTTTTGCGCCTTTACTCTTCTGCAAAGTGCCAAAGAGTTTTCATGAGATACCCTTGAAAGTTGAAACTTTGTGAATATCTTTAAACCCAATTACGTGGATGAATTTTTGCTTGGTTTTTGAAGTTGATGTATTTCTTGTGTTCTTGGGTGTATTCCCAGCCTTTCCTTCATACCCTAGATCAAGCCTCCCATGTATGTATTTATAGCCCCTAAAAAGTCCAAGAAAAAGGTGAAGAAACATAGTAATTTCCGCCTCGGGGCGCTGCGGCGCCCGGGATGGGAGTAATGAAAAGTTGAACGCACAACAACTCCATAAAATTTTGTATTGTTCATTGTAGGTATCAAGCAACGAATTAACCAAGCCTCAAACATCTAACATAGAGCACATATTAAAGAAACCATGGTAAATGCTAAGAATTACACCTCACAAAGATCAAGTGTATACTCTCATCTCGAATGAATATAGGACGTGCTTACGCTCAATTCTATTCATTATTGCAGAATTACCATAGGCTTGCAAATCGTCTCATATCTCCGCCACTAGGATGTATGCAAAATTGTGAATCAAAAAGGACTTTTTTCCTTTGGTTGTAATGAAGGCTCTTTGGTTGGGGTAGGAAAATATGGATAGAGTGACTCAAACTCGAGCGTATAGACCGGTGAGCATATAATTCATCTACATTAAAGCTCAATATGCTACTCAAATCACCTCTCATTTTCACCAACTCTTCTTATCTCCATCCCCTTTATTTTGTAAACTCAACCATTCACATTACAATTCTTAACCTCCAAGTTCATTCAAAGAAAACTCATTCATCGATCTTTTTTTTTTTTTTACTCTTATATGAGTTTTCAACATTTCATATCTCCTTTTTCTTTCTCTTTTGTTCTCATCAACCAACTATAACATCACCTTCTAACATTTTGATTTCACCCATTCACCCTTATTCAATTCCTTTACTCAATGCTATACGCTCAAGTGTTGGGTAAAAGATTTATCAAGTTAAGGCTTGAATTGTGGCTATTAAAAATTAGGCAATAGGCTCAAGTTGGCTAACTAGGGATTTCAATATCATCATTAGGTAAGCAAAAGGCTTGAAGGGCTAATAAAATGGCCTTTGATCATTTTCTGGTCGCATACAACATGTGACCTTTGAGAGATGCGAGCAAGTTCTAGAATTCTAACAACATGAATGATACACTCAAATTACAAACAAGATCGCACAAAATAGAAGCGAAGAAGGCTCAAAATCTCACAAGCTTGTAAATATGTAATTCAAAGCATCATACCACGTTCTCAATATCCATATGCTTAAAGTCATCTATTCATGGCTCAATCAACTCATACTCGACACCCAATCTAAACAATACAAAATTTTCAAAAATAAAGCACGAGAATCTCAATATCGGCCAACTCACTCTCTAAACTCTATGAAAGCAATAAACGTGCTAAAGATGTAAACGCACAAAAATGCAAATTTGTTTTTAATCCACACATTTCATATCAAAATAACTATCTCCCCCCAAAACTTAAATGAAATTATATCGCACGTAAGAGAAGATAGAATTTCAATATAAAACTGTGTGGATTTACCTGATTCATTGTGCGGGTGGTGGCCCTCCTTGGCATCTCCTCATATCGCTAGGACTTCTTCCTTCAACCATCACTTCAAATTTTGTACCTTAATATTATCTCAGCTGAAGGACGCACGGGTCGTGCGCCTTGCGCACGGGCTGCCCGTGCTTCATGTCGAAGCCACATTATTCCTCCCTCCAGGCATGCACATGCGCCTAGCACACAGGTCACCCGTGCGTGATGCCGTACAACAACACTTTTTTTTTTTTTTACAAAAAGAAAACAAACAAAAACAAAAATCACACCACAAACCGTTTGGTTGCCTCCCAACAAGCGCTATATTTAACGTCTTTAGCTTGGCCTTTGTTTATTTCGATTCGTACCACCTTTGAATGCATATATTAGCTGTTTTGGATCGTGGTCAAAACCGTTTTGCTCTGTTTGCATCTAGTAATGCATACTTAGGCTTTCCAAGCAAGTATTGGAGTCCTGATGTTGGAACACTTTGATTTGAATTATGCTCATGTTGTCCATGCGTGTACGCATATTCCGTGCTTGTCTCATTATGGAATAGTTTTCTTATATCTTGCACGCAATGTACGGGCGTACACACATGGTTCGTGTGTTCCTTGTCCTGTTTTTGCTCCTTTTCGGTACACACACGGGCTGAAAGTGCATAAACACACAATCCGTATTTGTTCCGAACTTTCTTGCTTTTCCAGGATCTTCATCTTCTCGTATTCGGTACCACTCATTTGATGAATGGCACTAGATTGTTCCTTCGAGTTGGCAGTGGTGCTTAAAAATTGGCTCTTTTGATGTTGCCCACCAACAATTGTAACTAATTGGCCCATTTGAGTCTCGAGATTTTTCAATTGTGAATCCATAGTATTGGCCAATGTGTCAATTGCAACTTCATCTTGTCCATCTTTGCTTCGTTTTTGGTAAGGTTATTTCCCATTTCCCTCATGAATAAATTTATTTGACTCATAAATGAAGTCGTTTGATTCATGAATGAAATGAGGGCGTCTTCCAAAGATGGTTTCGCCTCTTCCATCCGAACGGGTGCACCTATACCAATTCAAAGAAACAAATCAAGCATTGTAGAAGTAGAATTTACAAAAGAAAAATGAAAAAAATAAAAAAAATGTCTAAATTAAGAATAATTCTATCTATCGCAATATTAGCACCAAAAATTGTATTAGTCCCCGGCAACGGCGCCAAAAACTTGTTCGCCTATATTTTTAGCTTCACCGCAAGTGTACGGTGTAGTTTATAGAATAGGGTAAGCAAGGTCGTATCCACGGAGACTAATAAATTAATGCGCTAAGTATTGAACTAAGATAGCCTTATTTTTATTTAGACGATCGAAATTGAATGATTGTTGTGGAAGAAAAGATAAGAATAACCACAAAAACACAAGATGAAAATAATAGTGGAATTATCAAGGGAAATGAAATGGATTCCCGGGTTATGGTTTCAATTAATATTCCTCTTGTTTTATGATTTAATCAAAGCCAAAGTTATTATCAATACACCTATAAGACGATCGCAACGGTATTTTATCCTCCCTCTTGAGATGTATATAAAGTGTAGATTGAAATATCTATGCTAGTATCTCTACACAACTCCCAAATGCACAAAAGATCAAATATCCTCACAAATATTCACAAACCTCTCGATTATGCAAATATTCATGTCAAGTACTCAAGATCTAATATTGAAACTCATCTCTCGAATTATGAATCAATATATCAAACAAGTTAAATCATTGGCCAAATGATAAAACAAGAATAAGAACAAAGTACTCAAAATAGGCTTCAAGACAATAACTTCAACTAAGATTAAAACATTCAACAAGAGTTCAATTAATCTACTTCCAAAACCCGGAAATCACAAGAAGTTTAGCTACTCATTACAAATAAACAACTCATAGACAAATTGTTCATATTCATGACAAGATAAAATGAAAGATTAAACCACAAAGAATGAGAAAACTTAGGGAAATGGATAATCTTTCGATTAATCTTCAATCCTCAAGCTCCGATTTGACCCGATTCTTCCCTTGGTTCTTCCTTGATGAAGTTGATGTATTTCTTGTGTTCTTGGGTGTATTCCCAGCCTTTCCTTCATACCCTAGATCAAGCCTCCCATGTATGTATTTATAGCCCCTAAAAAGTCCAAGAAAAAGGTGAAGAAACATAGTAATTTCCGCCCCGGGGCGCTGCGACGCCCAGCAATTTCGCAAAACTGAGCCGCCCGGGCGCTTCAGCGCCGGGCGTTGGCACCGCAGCGCCCACCTAAAAAAATCAATAGCCTTTGCCAGAACGGGCGCTGCAGCGCTCAGGACGACGAGCAGCCGCAGCGCCCGCCCGAGTTTTTCACCCACCAAATGTTGGAATTTGCTTTTGAGCCCTTCTTCAAAGTTGTAGCTCTATCTCCTAGCTTTCCATATCCACTTGAATCATCTCAATATCAATTTTGTAGAGAGAGTTATGACCAAAATACGAAACGCTGCCAGTGATGGAAATTTCAGACGCGTTTGGACGTTTCTTCAAATCAATCTCTCTTTGTTTGCTCGTTTGTAATTCTTTTGATACACGATTCATTACTATGACTATAAACTCAATATAATTGGCTCTCAACATGGCTTGGCTACTCAAATGACTCAAAATACTCAAAAACAACACAAAACTCAAGTCTTGGAAGCCCAAATCAATAGTATAAAACCAAGTGAACAGTTTTTTCATGTTTATTTCCAGGTGTTCTTTCTTTGTTCTCTGGGCAAGATCAATTGGCAATATATTTTCGATATGTTGGCTAGTAATATTATTTCAGTGTTCTTTCTGGTGATATGTTGGTTATAATGAAGTTTTTCGATGATTTTTGTGGCAGCGCAAGCCATTGTTCTAATACACCAGAGCTTCTAAAAGATTTTTCATTTTTTTCAAAACATTTCGGTGAACCATAAACCAAAATAAAGTTCGGTTACGACCGAACCGAACCGAGTAAATTCAGTTCTATTTTCGATTTAACAATTTGACCAACCAAACGTTCAGTTCGTTTTGGTTTTGACCGATGAACACCCCTAGATACAGAAGATAGAGCTCAGTTGGAGAAAATGCAACAGAACATAAAGCGAACCAGATTAATTCTTCAACAAGTCCTTGGAGAATTATCGATCCAATCATCAAATATAAGTTATTCATTCTTCTTCTCTTTCTTTCCAGTATAATTCATGTATTAATTCTTATGAATCGGATTAATTATGTGAACCATTTGATTAATTAATTAGATATTCTAGGGGCTTGATATAATCTTGTTTGTTCTTATGTTTGATTTGTAGATCTATTTTATTCATGCAACTCATGGTTTATTTATGTTATTTGTATTAATTACATCTTGATTACATAATCATTAATCTTTGATGTCTGATGTATTAATCCCAGTGTTGTAAAAATCGACCTAGGAAGCTTCCTAGGCACTAGGCGCCCCTAGGCTGATCCAATTTTGCTAAAATTGCCCAAAAAATCATTCAGGCCAAAAATTGGGTTAGGCGGCCAACAAATCGTCCCAAGCGCCCGCCTAGGCGGCCTATGCGGAAAAAATCGGCCAAAAATGGTATAAATTAAAAAAACAAAAAAAGAGAGAAAAATAATACTATTTCTTGGCGCCCGCCTAGGCGCTGGGCCACCGCCTAGCTAGCGTCTAGCGATTTCTGCAACCTTGGTTAATCAAACATTCAAGAGAAGGGATTTAATAACAAAACTAGAATAACACGACATAGAAAATTATATAATCGAGAGATTTATAAATCCTTTGAAGTTGTAGAAATTCGGCTATTTTATTTAAAATTATAATTTTTGAGATTTTCACAGAGATATCGAAATCTTGTTTTATAATTCAAATCACTAGACACTGGAGAGAGGTAGTTGATTAAATTATGAATTTCAACTTATAAATCATTGCTTGAGATTGATAGATTGTTAATTAAACATAAGTGATAACAAGATGAAATTAACCTCTAGAATAATTCTCCCATGGATTTAGATGTTTGTATTTTAACATTTATATTTAGTTATTGTTAGTTATATCCACAAATCTATTTATTATTGATCAGTCAAATATAACATAGGTAATTTATATTCGGTACTTACACACACATTCCTTATGCATATGATAACCTTACTCATTATACTATATTAAAACTTGACATTTGTACACTTGTGGTAAATTAGGTGAGTGTTTTTACCCCCTATGAGATTGCCAATGATCTTTCCAAACTCTAACCAATCAATATCAGGGTTGTTGAGGCATACACAACTCCTTTTGCATCTACCTCAAATGTAATTCTTGAAAAACCCAAGCTTTTAACCCATTTTAGGCATTCAAACATTCCCATTACTTCTCCTTCAAGCACTAATACTTGACCCACCAACAAGTTCTACAAGTAACAAACATTCCTGAGTCGTCCCTCAAAACCATCCAACACCATATATATTCTCATCCCTAAAGAAGGCAGCATCCAGGTTACATTTCCATATTGAACGTGAGGAAAGGTGCCACAATCCACATCTCTTATCTGAACCATCTTCCTACTATAAGGTTTTTTTGGGTGCTGCCCTCTAGTCATCCTAAAACGTTGTAAGCTAGTTTCGCCATTGCCTTGACATTCAGATGATTCTGATTCCACAACTTAGAGTTTTGTTGTTTCCAAATGTTCCACAAAAAGCATGCAAATTCTACTAGACGGTTTAGCTTGAGTTTCTTCAAGCATAGAAAACAACCAATCCGTGAATGAATCCGTTCCATTTTTCAGTGTATTCACAATGCCCCAAAGTTTGTTCTCACTCCAACATTCCAGAACAAACTCACAATCCAACATAATATGCTATGTATTTTCTAATTGATTATCACACATAACACAAGTCTAGGGAGTTTGAACACCTTTATGTTGTAAATTGGTTCCAGTAAGTAGACATCCTTTACCAGTACATGATAAGAAATAATACTTTAGACGGTGTCGACCAGTGTATGATACCCTGATTTGATTTGTATACATTTCTATCCTAGAGAAATGCCAAATCCTTCAATCTTTTCGATTTGGATTGGACAATGGGATTTTAAGAATCTGTTCAACACCCCTAGTACAAAAGTAATCCTTAATGATATCTACATCCCATTCAAAATTCCCTGATATAAAGAGTTCATTATCTTTCATCTCCTCTAGCCCTCCAATCAGTTGTATGTTTACTCAGAAATTAGTTGAATCTCTTAGCCATGGGACTTTCTAAATATTGATGTTTTTACCATCACCAATACTCCACATTGATCCTAACCTTAGCAAATGTCACGAGCTCCAGATACTTATCCAAGTGAAACTCGCATTAGCTACAAGTTCCGAGTTAATAAAATCCCCTTGAGGGTAATATTTAGCTTTGTAAATCTGGCTCACAAGGGTATCTGGTTGCAAAAAACTTTCTAGCCAAGCTTAACTTTTGAGTTATTATATATATATATATATATATAATTATAAAAATAATTAAATAAGTTCGGTTTTTGGTTTGGTTCGGCCGGTTAACCAAACTGTGAACACTGCTATTCAACTCTTTCTTTTTTATCTGACATGTGCAAGAGATCATTGAAGTCTCCTATACAACAATAAGGCAAATTATATTTACCGTGGAGTTGTTGTAGGAGGTTGCAAGAATCCTTACTTTTGTTCATTTTTGGCTAGCCATAGAAACCGTAAGCCTCCATTTAGTTGCAACTTTTTCAATCACTTCCATGTCCACATGATTTTTAGAATAGCCAAAAATAGAACACAAATTGCTTTTCCTCCAAAAAACACAGATACCTCCATTCCTCCCTATTTTCTCAACATTAAATGAATTCTCAAAGTTAATTATAATACGGATTTGTGCAATTCTCATAGCGTGTGACAAGGTTTTGAACAAGATAATAATATTCGATTTTTGGGCTTTAACCAAGTCACATAAAACTGGAATTGCACGTGAATGGCCTAATCTACGACAATTCCAATTCAACACGATCATGGCTCTGCGGGCCACGGGGAGTCAGGATCTGCCAAACAAAATACTTTGCTAGGTTATTCTCACCAATCTCGGTTAGTAAAGACTTAATGGTTAAAAGTTGGGGGGGAAATTGGGCTTGAGCATAGGATGAACCAAGCCCACAATTTCGTTTTCTCTCCTCATTTAAAGCCAAATCTTCACAATCCAAGTTAAGGTTGTCGTTATAGGTCTCATTAATGCTCATTGTATTCTTGTTCCTGAAGATTAGTTGATTGTCCATGATTCTTGGTGTATTACTGGTAACTGCTCGAGAAATAGAGATTGACTTTCCATTATTGTTTCTTAATGGAGTGAGCACGGGAGTTCCCGGCATCCGCATGAGTGACCCCTAGCAGATGACTCTGAGGTAAACTCATCGTCCTTGAACTAAAAGCATTCACTCTCCATCGTCAATGAGCCATTGTTCTCCACTATTGTCAGTAAATCGACAGTTTGATGCACTTAGAGTTGGTCCCCATTCTTTGACTAACTCATCTTCTGTGAATAAGAGTCTCTTCTCGCGAAATTGATTTGTATGATCTGGCATTCCACATATGAAGCAAAAAAAGCCCAATCTTTCATACTTGAAGTTAACCACAATCCATTCACTCCCTTGTAATTTAACTTTCTTGTATCATTTCAGAGGTTGATTGACATCCACACAATGATCCACATGTACAATTTCCTTATACCAAATGAATTTTCGTCATCGTATTCAAAGAAATGCCCAATATAATCCCCAAGTTGTTTCTCTACCTTTTTCGATATGCATCCAATGGAAAGATTGTATACGTGAATCCAGAAGTTAATAGTATGGATTGAGATATAAGATGGTACCATAACTGGATATAGTTGAACAAGCATAAGCATCAAATTTGAAAAGACCACGACCTCTATCAATCACCCTTTGAAGATCAACAATGCGGTAGAACTGAAAAAGAAATCTTGATTCCAGATATCCTTCATCGTCATTCCTTTTATTAGACACCAAATTCGAGCAAATCGATTTTTTATATTATTAAAGTAACACTTCGTCCAGATAAAAAATTTCCCACTAGACACAGTAATTGGCCTAAATCTCCCCCATCCTCTGTATCTTATTAAAAAATAATTCGATCATCCTCATCCTCGAACAACAACTTCTCTAATTAAGATTCCATCCAAAAGTGTAAAATGATGTAACATAGATTTAAAGAAAGAACTCTTGATTGCGGAGAGAATATTGAGACTCTCGACTAGGGAGATACAAGTATCAATCAAATTGCCTTTGGGGAATTTTGAACAATGAGTAAAAGCTCAATCTACCAATATCACCTAAGTTATTTATGTTTCTCAAGTAAATGTAATGTTCAAGATTCTAATGGTATGTCTATATAAAATTAGGGAGGCGGTATTAATACCCACAAAATTTGTCAATACACCCCCTTTTTCATACACCATATCTCTTTTTTTAAAATAATCTCTATACTTAATTCACCCCCTTACTCTTACCCATTTTACCCTTCCCCCAATTAAAAACCTAATAATATTATAAAACTTTATTTTTATAATGAAAATTTTAATGATGTGGCTCGCAGGATTACGAGATTAAGTATGGATTATTGTGAAAAATATATTTTCCCATTCTTATACCTTTCGTAAACTATTTATTTGAATTTCTATGAATGGTTTTAAATCTCAAAAGAAAAAAATTGTTATCCTATGACATAAATGTGATTGATTTTTAGTCTTCCTTTATTATATTTAGTAGCATAAACATGGTACTAAAATGATAATATTATAGTACAAAATGATGAGCAGGGTACTTTGTAACGGTTTCAAAATTGAAGATTATAGAGATGACCTTTTTTTTATTAAAAAATGGTCATTTTTCGGGAGTTACTTGGATTTGCCCCAATGAGATACCCTGAGACTAGTCAAAACTAATAAAAATTAATTTTTGACTTTTTAATTATTATATAATTTAAGTTTTATAATATTATTAGAGTTTTAATTGGGGGAAGGGTAAATAAGGAAATGGTAAGGGGTGTATTAAGTATATAGATTATTTTTATTAAGAAGGGGGGTTGTATTGATAGGTTTTGGACTTTTGGGGGTGTCATTTGTCAATAGCGCCTCCCATATGATTATTAATGGGCTTATCAGTTTTTCTATTTTATTTATTTTTCTGAAACAATCGGCTTTCTAATTATGTCTTTAAGTGTTATTATAATTTAAATATGTGCATTTTTTTGTGCGGGTCAAAATTTGGTTTCGATTATGGTCGGGTTTGACCCGAACAATCCACTATAGTTTTGTTACTTTCATAGTGATGTATTCTACAATCATTTGGCACTTTGACACCTATATATTCACTATTCACTCCAGCTTGTTTTTTCTAGTTCTCCATGGCAAAATATTTTTAATCATGCTTTCTATTTTTAGTCATTATTGAGCTTAATTGTTCATTTTACTGGTTTGCCTTTTTTTTTAATTTTCGGCGACCGATTCATTTGTCGGTATCGAGAAAAAGGGTATTAAAATAATTTATATGAGAAAAGCACCGCATCAATTTTTGAAAAAATAGGCAAATACATCATCAAAGAATACAAGAAGTTTATGGCCATTAGCCTTTAGTCAAAATAACTATAAAACTTATTTTTTGAAAAATATGGCTATTTTCATTTTCGCAAACATAGATGGCCAATTTGGTCTACTACGCACTAATACTATTAACTATTCACTTAATCTCATCCTATATAAAAAAATTCAAAACACTTTGAATATGTATTTTCTATTTTAACATGTTGTAAGTGACCTCATTATTCTTTTTCTACTTGATTTAGCATACAATATTGGTTGGACCATCCAATTAGTTAATAATGTGTTCTACTACAACTTTTAACAACAAGTTCTAACAATAATTATACTAAAAAAAATATTAATTTACTTTATAGTCTAGTATGGAAGTGTTAGCGGTCACTAAAAAAATGTAATTCTTAACTTTTGGCTGAAAAAAAAATCATCTTTAATTGTGCAAATGTCAACTTTTACTTCTGATTGTACTTCATATGATCAGAATTTAAACACAGATGGATGGGTGATTTGGATTTTTACTTATGCTTTTGGTTTGACTTTTACAAATAAATAAGTTATTTTCCAACTTTTTTGCCAATAAGAGTGTTTGCAAAAATGTCTACTTTTAGAGGAAGTGATTCATTGTAATAGAAGTAAAAGTAGTTAAGTATCATAAGTTGCTAGTGTTTGAAAATATAGAATCAGAAGTCGAGAATTAAAAGTTGGTAGTGTTTGAAAATATAGAATCAGAAGTTGAGAGTGTTTGGTAAAAAAGTTGGGAAATGCTTATTTGTAATTTGTAAAAGTCGAACTAGAAACAGAAACAAAAATCTAAAATGCTCCCCTCATTCATTTTAGATTATGATTAAATGAAGCAAAATCAAAAGCAGAAGTTGACAGTTGCAAACACTACAAATTGATTATTTTTCTAGCTAAAAACTAATTAAGAAGTTTTTTTTTTATTGATTGTGAATACTCCCACTCTCAAATTCTAATTCTGAACTTTTGATTCTATTTTCAAACATAACCAACTTTTGATTCTTAATTATTTTTACTTCTAATGCAATAAATCACATCTTCTAAATGCAGAAGTTTTCCAAACACTTCCTATATATAGTTGTCGTTATATAGTTGCACTACTCCAATTTTAACTTTATTAGATAGGATTTTAGTCCTTTTAGGGTTAGGTTTTCAAGTCGCCGATATAAATCTCTCTTTTTTTATTTTGTAATTCACTTTTGGGTTTGCATAATAAGAATACAAGTATTTATTTTCTCTTTCAATATTTTCAGTTCGTTTGTTTTCTTTTTGTTAGTTCTGATATGGTTCATTTTTGGCTTGTTTTGGTTCCACTTTATTTTGTTATCGCTAGATTTGGGTTTCAATTTGGATATTTTTTTACTTAGTTTTGGGTTAAGATTTGGCCTTTTGGTTTTCGTCATGGCTGCTCGTAAGGATGACTTCAGGCAATTAACGTGCAATCAGATGGGAAAAACTATTCATATTGGAGTTATGTCATGGAAACAATTGTGGGGTAAGTCTATATGAGGTTATGTTACTGGGACAAAAGTTAAACCTATGAAACCTGATTCAGATGGTGCAGATCTGTTGGAGGCTTGGAAAGTGGATAATTTGAAGATTATTACTTGGATCAACAATTCAGTGTCGCAATCTATAGGGGCTCGTTAGCAAAGTATGAGACTATGAAGGAAGATTGGGACCATCTAGTATGGTTGTATAAACAATCAAACTTTGCGAAACAGTATTAATTGGATGCTGATATTCATGCTTTGAAATCGAAGGATATGAGTATTCAGGAGTTTTATTCTGCTATGTAAGATTTGTAGGATCAATTGTCACTTACTGAATATGCACATTTGCGAGCTTTTTTGCCCTATGTTACACGTCGAGAAGAACAACGATTGGTGCAATATTTTATGGCTCTTCATTCTGATTTTGAGGGGTTGTGTGGTAGTATTCTGCATCTAAGTCCATTACCTTCTGTTGATTCAGTGGTCAATGATCTTTTAGCTGAAGAGATACGACTTCAGATACACGCTGATAAGGGGTTCATTTCAACATCAAATGCATTGGTTTTTTCTGCACCACAAAAGCCAATTAATAATAATCTCAATCAGGTGAATTCGAGGATTCCTTCTGATGAATATGTTTTTTGCCACTAAAAAAATCATTGAAAGGCTCAGTATCTCATGTTATTGAATAAAGGTAAACCACAATAGCCGAGATCCCAACAGCAGCATTCGAGGTTCCCACAACAATGACCTTTACATCCTCTACAGCAGCCACCAGTACCATTGCCATCCCAGTGGTCTCCAAGACCAACTCCGCCAAGCAATGCAGTCATCACAACATCCTTGGATCCGTATATATTTGAGCAATTTCAAAATTTCATTACCTCACAACCACATGCTAAGTCTGCCTCATCAAATATAGGGTTGTCTCATTCCAATTCTTCAGGTATATCTTTATTATTGTGGATCTTAAATTCTGGAGCTTATCATCATATGTCACCTAACATATCGTCTTTTGTCTATTTGTCTCCTAATCCATCCGTGTCAGTTCTAACTAGTGATGGTACTCAAATGGCATTAGCAGGAATCGATTCCATTGTCACGCCTTGTTTTTCCATTTCAAACATTTTTTTATGTTCCTAATCTCACATTGAATCTAGTTTCAGTTAGCCAATTATGTGCATCTGGTTATTTAGTCTCATTTTCTTCTTCTACTTGTTCTATACAGAACCCCGATGCATAAAAAGCTAATTAGGACAGGCCATAAGCAAGGGGACTTTATGTTTTGAATTAGCTCAAAAATCGGAAGCAATAGCTTTTAGTGTGGATTTCTCATCTTTTCATTTGAGGCGTTCGTCTTTGGCCTTTTACTTATGGCACTCTCGTTTAGGTCATGTGCCTGCGTCTCGTTTATAATTTTTAGTTTCTACTGGTGTCTTAGGGGAATTGAAATCTCATGATATTTCAGATAGTAATGGTTGCAAACTAGCGAAATGTTCTGTTTTACCATTCAATAAAAGTATTTCCGTTTCTCGTGCACCATTTAATTTTGTTCATTCTGATGTATGAGGACCATCCCATGTCAATACAAAGGGTGGGTCACGATATTATGTTTCATTTATTGATGATATACACGTTATTATTGGGTTTATCTTATGAAATGAGGTTCTGATTTCTTCAACATCTTCTGCAACTTTAGAGCACTTGAGACAACCCAACATTCAACCACCAAAAAGTGTTTTTATTGTGACTTAGGTGGAGAATATTCTTCCAATGCTTTTCTTAATTTACTCACTTCTGGTGGTACAATATGACAAACATCTTGTATGGATACCCCTGAATAAAATGGTATTGTAGAGAGAAAACATATACATCTTGTGGAAACTGCTAGGTCTCTTTTGTTTTTTGCTAGTGTTCCTAGTGTGCTTTGTGGGGAAGCAGTTCTCACTACAACATATTTGATTAATGGAATTCCTACTTCGTATAGTTTAGGTTTGACACCATTTGAGAAGTTGAACAGGTATGCTCCTGATTTTATCTTTACGCCTATTTGGTTTTACTTGTTTTGTTCTTTGACTCCAAGTTGAACGTACTAAGTTGACCTCGCGGTCTGTTGTATGCATTTTTTCTTGGTTATGGGGAAGGAAAGAAATGTTATTGTTATTTGGGGTAACTTTACTTTGCCGCTCCCAACTATACATGTTTTTCTACTTAGCCCACTTAACTTTAAATTGTTCTACTTTACCCCCTGAACTTTGTAAATTGTTATGCTTTACCTAAATTTACCAAAATACCCCTCTGTATTTGATAGTTTGTTTCCAGTTTACCCCCTGAACTTCAAAATCGTTGCATCTTACCTCTTAATTTATAAAATCTTCATATCTTTTATATTTACTCCTACTGGGTTTTGTGATCCTTAAAATTGGTATCAGAGCCTAGGTTTATTAAGAACTTTTAGTTATATTTATTATATTTATGTAATTAACAATTGATGAGGAGAATTATTTCGGAGTATATGGATCCGGACAATTGTCCGAGATGTACCCCTTACAAGACATATCGTCAAATATTGACGATGTATGCACAAGAACACTTTGGCCAGGTTTCATATTGGGAATACCAACATGAAGGAAAAGAACAGGCAGGAGCCGACAGGAAACCTTAAGGCAATGCAAAATGCGTTGAATATTATAGCGATTCTGGATGCTTAACTGCACTTATATGTTCACTTGATGAACCTTCAAGAAACGGTTCATGAAAATTCCCATCGAACAATGATTCGATGGAGTACCGAGTGGAACGAGATACTTCGAAAAAAAATCTAAGTTCTCCAGAAGATCTTAGAGAAGTCCGAAGATGGTGCGTAATTATGGCAACCGCCATATTCATCTACCAAAGACAAGTTCATTAGATCCGAACTGGATGGAGAGGATGGTGAAATATCAGGAGGAAACTCTTGAACTCCTTCATGATATTCAGAAACGAGTCAAGAACCTGGAGGACAGGCCTAGTTCTTCCAGAGGAAAGAAGCGTATAGATTTCGGGACAGGACCCTATTTACACCAAAAAGGGAAACCAACCAGAAGTTATACGAAAAGATGAGGAGAAGCTAATTGCTCTAATCAAAGGAAAATCCATCAAACATTAAAATTGATGGATTTGGAAAAGATGAAACTTAAAGATCTACATGACCTTGCTTAATCCTTCGCAGGATTAGGAATAGTAGATTTAAAGATGACCACAGGAGATGGAACATTGGTCACCTATGATCCAGCAGAAGACCAATTCCACCACCACCACGATTAATCCTAACGTAGAAGAGAGTACGGGTTCGAATCATGGAGCTCGGGATGAGACGATGCCACACGCTGGGATTTCATGACCGGGAGTGATCCACTTTCGGGGACGGAGGTCGAAACCTCTTGCGGGAACTAGACAACCTCTTGGAAGGCCGAATGTTTATCGATGCCTTATGGAAGATCGCACTCGACCCAATACATCCATATGGGTTGATGTTAAACTGGACATCCCATATTTTAAAAAAGAGAAGTTCTCATTGATGAATGGGCTTGGCTATGAGAATTTCAGAGAGAACCCTCGATCTTACAAAGAATTCATTCATTTTACTCCTTGAAATGAGTCTTGAAGGATCGGTGAAGATTGCCTGGGATATGACCGATGCTAGTACAAAAGGTTTGGTCACATCAGGAGAATCACTTACAGGAATTGTCGATGGAATGGCAAAACTATTCAAAATCTAGTTCATCGGCACAGGTTATTTCGAGGGATTAGAGGATGAAAATAGAAAGAGATATAAACAAGCCCTCTATAGCCTTGCGTTATATGATATTTATCATATTGACGAATATATCAAGTTCTTCACCGAATACCGGTGGAAATCCAAGATTGAAGAAAAGGAAGTCGCATGACTATTCTTTGCTAAGATTCCGAGTCCCTGGAGAGAAATGCTTATCAGGGAATACAAGGATGGAGCGGAAGTAGAAACTGTGGCCAGAAAAATGTCTTTCCTAAAGTCCAAGTTATCTGAATGGTGTTACCAAGAGCTCTGTACAGGAATTACAAGAGATTAAGAGGAATTAACAAAGTAGTTCCTCTATGTTGCGTGAATAATGACATCCCAACAATTGTGGGAGGTCAACCAAGGCGGCACAGAAAGAAGAAAGAGTGAAGCCATCCATACCGTCGAGGAAGCAACAGCAAAAGAAGCAGGTCTTCATGGAGACCTAGAAGGTTTTGGTCAAAACAAAAGGCCCAAAGTTACAAAACGGGGCAAAGACTAGCACCAAGCAGGAGTAGAGCCTCTTCATCAGGGTCTAATCAAGCAAGTACAAGCAGAACACCAGGAAGGAGAACTTTCAGGCGTGTTCACACCGAGCAAATGAAAGTTTCAAAGATGTAATTGCTTTGGACATGCGGAGCAAGAGGGCATATCTCAACAGATTGCCCGCATAAAAAAAACGAGGAGTCGAGGCAGTTCGAGGCCACACGTAAATCGAGGAAGCCGCCTATTATCAAGATCTTATACAGTGTATCAACTTGAGGATATACCCTCGGATGAAAGCATCTATGAAGAAGAGATCTATTTCGACGATGGAAGTGACTCGGCTCGAGTAATCGAGTGAAGAAGAAATTCTTTAGCAGGACAAATCGGGGAGGATATGTCAGGATTCCTCTCTCACACGACGGTTTCTCATAAAACTCTTATGAGAATCATGAAGGAAGATCCAAAGCTTCAAGTCTATGATGGATTTACAATTGGATCTATAGAAAAAGCATTGGATAAAATTGGGTTTAGAAGAAGAAAATACCAAATTATCCACGGGGGTAACAACCGGAGAATTTGCTATTCCAATGGAGTTTACGGTAAACCGATCGAGATGCGATTGGTCCCTATTAAAGAAATCCAGGAGATCAAAAGCGAGTTAAAAGAGAAGTTGCAAATACACTCTCATGGATTCATATTGGAGCCATAAGAATCATTATTAAAGCAACATTCAAAGAAGGGATATATTCGCCACTCAACGGCTATCTTTAACAAGCGAATCTCAAACCTCAAGGATTCATGCCTTGGAGCGATTCTGAGGAAATTTGTCTTTGGGAAATTGGCATTTAATGTCTATCCTAGAATTGCATACAATCTGGGAGATCGAGATTTCAGTAGAGTCTAACCCTTCATCAAGATTTCAAAAGAGATGATTTGATGAAAGAAGGAGCCGGAATATGTACTGCAAAGCCGGATATTTTTCCTAAAGAAATTGGAGAAGATTTTGACTATTCTTAGGAAGAGATTTCTCTAAAAGAATTCTTATTCTTAATAGAGGAATTAAACAAGCGTAAATTATGATCGGAGGTGTGGGCGGTACCCCATGGTACAAGGTGAAAACGCCACCAATCTATTTCCATGATACAGGTGCAGATGTTTTGCTAGGAAACAATTTCCTACAAACATTCAAGTGATTCACACAGGAAAATGAGACAAGAAGACTTATTTTCACAACATTATGTGATTATAAGATTATTGTCCAGAGATTGCGAGAAGCATTTTACAGAAAAATATCTATTAATTTTCGCAGCAAGCGTGGTGATGAAGCCAAACTCCGAAATCCAAAAATGGCGGATCGAAGGAAATTTGGTGAAGCTTTATTATCCTATAGATAATTCGGGTCTCGAAAGGATAATAAGCTTTGGGATAATAACTTGTATTCATTCAGAGTGCAAGGGAAAGAACGAGTTACTCCAGAGGTTATTGCAGAATTAATGTTGAGCCTAATGGAGAGTCCGCAGAGTGATGTGACCCTAGAGGAACAAATATCACTCGAGGATATCAAGAAGAAGATCCAAAGGAATTATAATGAAGATCCTTTGGCATGGTGGGACAAGAATGAGCTCAAAGCATCCTTAAAGGTTAAATCCGGAAAGGAGTACGAGTTCGTAAGATTCAAACCAATCCTTATGAATCGGGAGGATCGTGAGAATATGTAGAAGATACTTAAGGAACATCTTGACCTTAAGTTAATTTCACCAGGAATTTCTCCATATAGCAGTCCAGGATTCTTAGTCAGAAACCATGGAGAAATTAAAAGAGGAAATGCAAGACTTGTTATTAATTACAAAGGGATTAATAACATTTTGGAATTCGACGGATACTACATCCCAAGCAGAGAACATCTGGTTAACTGTATCAAAGGTGCCAAGATATTATCAAAGTTCGATTGCAAGTCTGGATTCTACCAGATTAAGATGGAGGAAGAAAGTAAGAAGTTTACATCTTTCTCTACACCACAGGGACATTATATTTGGAATGTGATGCTTATGGGATTGGCTAACGCACCCCAGATATATCAAAGAAAGATGGATAATCTTTTCAAAGATTATTTCAGTTTCATGTTCATGTATATCGATGATATTCTTATCGCCTCAAAAAACATGAAGGAGCATCTCAAGCATTTGGAAATATTTTCAGATGTTTGCCACAAGGAAGGATTAGTGCTTTCAGAAAAGAAGGCAGTGATTGCTACAAGACAGATTGAATTCCTAATTGAAATCGATGCAAAAAGGGGCGAATAGAGAATGGGGCTCTAACCCGGAGGTTATAAATTCAAGTACCATAATCACAAGTGTTGCAGGTGACGCATCCCCTAAGGGTGTACAAACTGTAACGAATGTTGAAGCTCCGGTGTCACAACCCGAGTCTTCAAGTCAAACCAACAACTCTGGGGTAAAAGAGGGAGAGTTGAATCTTAGGCCACAGACAGGCAAATTTAAGGTTCAAACTGACGAGATTAAAATTTCTCCAATGCGGTATATCAACAACAATGGGAGAAATTGATTACAAGAAGAGGTATTAACCCTGAAAAAACAATGGTTGATATCTCAGGCAAATATCCCAGAGTTTGGATGAAACCAGGAAGTCATCCAAATGAAGTACATGAATGGTATACTTTTGGAGCTCTAGCTTCAATCTATCTTTGTATCACCAGGATTCCCAGTAAATTTCAAATTAGAAATGGATTGGGGAGGTCGTTCGAGACTTGGGCGATAATCCACATTTGGCCGAGGAGATATTTTGGAACTGTATTTCATCGGTGCGGCTCTGAACAGTGAAGAAAGGCTTTAATAAAGCTTTTCATTTCATCAAGCTAAGAAGACCTAGGATGGAAATGCTTTAAAATATATTAAAGCGCTTCTTCACCGAGGAAGAAGTACCAGTGTTAGTAGGAGCAATTTCGAAGATGAAGCTTCTACACGACGAGCATGGGGTCTTTGGGTTTGTCTAATGAGAAATGGACAAAGTCAAATATCCATTTAAGTTTTCGAATTCAAGAAAAGGATCTTTTTCTATCAATTCAATGACCGGATCAACCACGAGGATTTGCGAGAGGAACTCTTCGAGACAAAAAGAAGAATTCTCTCGGGAGAACAAGATTCCGCGAGCAAAGAAACTTACCGGAAAGTCGTAACATGGCGCATGTTGGTCGTTGGATCGATCGGATCTGTCAAGCATGCCCGAGAATAGAAGGAACCCGAGTTTGGGAAAGGTTTCTGACCCAAACCCGACCGACAAGACCATGCATTTGGAAAGGACAACGGCTGACTCACAAGACGCGTTATCCCCGGGGACCACGCAAAACCAAATTTTTAAAAGATTCCGGCAAACCTCACATGGGCGGAAGAAAAAGAAAAACAACTGACGAGGCAATAATGTGGGATATGACGTAAGCAGTGACGTCATAGATATCAGCAAGATTTGAAGTCCGTCTTTGAAGTCCGGACTTACCTCTATAAAATGCAAGATTTGAAGGAAGCTGAGGACATCGAACAGTTCCCTTAGTTTTCTTATAATAAAGTCTGAGAGAAAATTTGTAATATTTTGAGTGTTTTAGTTTTAAGTTTTATGTATCTACAAGTGCAAGCCTCAGATATGAGAGACTAAACAAGTATTCTCCTCCCAAAAGGAGATTACTAATGTAATAAATTTTCTTTAAGTTCTTAATAAAAAAGAGGCTTTCTGCTTCAACATGTGTTCATAATGTTCTATTAATTCATCCCTTTTGAGAATTGGCTTATACGCTTGGAGTAGGAAACGAACCAAGGTTGTCTTTGGCGATTCTTTGGAGGAGTTGGATAACTTGCAGATCATCTTCCCTGAGGGTTGAAGTTGAACAATGAGGAGTTGTTTGTCAAAGGATCTGGGGGCAGTAATTTTTCAACTGGTGGTGTTGCGAACCATCTCACCCGAGGCTATTCCGGTCAAAGAAGGTATGAATTTTAAGGGATTTATTAATTTTACGGAAGCATGTTGGGCCTGATATGGTCGTAATGGACTATATCCAATTTTAGAATAAAAAAACCCAGTTAGTTCTCATACCTTGATATATCCGGGAACTAGAAATTTTAGGAGTCAAATTTATTTTGATTAAATTATATGATCGTTTTATTAATTTTGAGTATCCGACGCAACAAATTGGTGATCAATTGGATTGTTCAAACTATTAAATAAATTTGCAAAAACTAGGGGTAGAATTGTCCATATAGGGTAAAGTGTGAGAATTCACGTAGTACAGGGGGCATAGTGAAACAAAATAGTTTGGTAGGTAAAGTCGAAAATGAGGCATAGTTCGGAGGGTAAAAAGTATTTAGCTCTTGTTATTTTATCCAGTTAGCCAAATATTATCTGTCTCGCATAATATTGTATTTCTTGAACATATTTCGTTCTTTTCATCCCAGCTGGCTCCCATATTGTATCCAGGTCTGACCTCATTCATATTGACCCTTTTCATGATGACAAATCCACTACTAAATGGTTCTGTAGGTTCTCGTACATTGACCTTTGATTCTGATGCGACTGATTCTCCTGCTACTGATGATGTCCCTTCAACTTCTCCAACTGCGGCTCCTGAGGTTGATCCCCGTCAATCCACATGTGTCCATAAGTCTACTAAGTTACCACATTTTGTTTACTTTTGTTATTCTAGTTCATTTGTCTCTTTTTTGGCATCTCTTCATCGTATTCTGAGCCTTCATCCTATAGAGAGGCGATTTCTGATCCACTAATTGGCAGAATGCTATGGCTGAGGAACTTACTGCTTTGCATCTTACTCATACTTGAGACTTGGTACCTTTGCCACTGGGAAAACATGCAATTGTATGTCGTTGGGTCTACAAAATAAAAACCAAATCTGATGGGTCTATTGAAAGATATAAAGCCCGACTGGTTGCTATGGGTTATACTCAGGAGTATGGGATTGATTATAAGGAGACATTTGCGCATGTTACAAAGATGACAACTATTTGTACCCTTCTTGCAGTCGCCTCGGTTCGTCGATGGGGAATATCTCAGATGGATGTAAAGCATGCCCTTTTAAATGGTGATCTTGTTGGTGAAGTGTACATGTAGTCTCCTCCTAGTGTTTCCCATCAACCAGGTGAAGTTTGTAAGCTTCGTAAAGATCTTTATGGCCTTAAGCAAACCTTTAGAGCGTGGTATGAGAAGTTCACTTCTTACTTCTCTTGGTTTTCGGCCAAGTCATCATGATTCTGACTTGTTTGTGAAATGTACTGCAATAGGTTGTATTTTACTTTCATTATATGTTGATGATATAATTATTATTGGTGATAATCTTGATGGTATAGAAACTTTAAAGTTTATATTAGCTCGTTCTTTTGCTATGAAAGATTTGGGTCAGCTCCATTATTTTCTTGGCATTGAGGTTGCCTCTTCCCCATAAGGTTATCTTTTATCTTAATCAAAGTACATTACTGATATTTGAGTGTGCACGTATTACTGATAACAAGTTTGTTGATACTCCGCTTGAGACTAATGCTCGATATTCTCCCTCTGATGGTTCTCCCTTATTGGATCCCAGTTTGTATCGTATTGTTGTTGGCAGTTTAGTTTATCTCAATGTTACTCGGCTAAATATTACACATGTTGTTCTTGTGGTTGGTCAATTTGTTACTTCTCCCACTATAGTTCGTTGGGTTGTTGTTCTGCGTATTCTTTGATATCTTCGGGGAACTCAGTTTCAGAGTCTTTTACTTGCATCTACTTCTTCTTTGGAGTTGCGTGCATACTCTGATGATTCGGCTGGTGATCTTACGGATCACAAATCTATCACTGGCTTTTGTGTGTTCCTGGGTGAATCTCTCATATATTAGAAGAGTAAGAAACAAGATGTGGTTTAGATCTTCCACATAAGCCTAGTATCGTGTCATGACAACTACTGCTTGTGAGATAGTTTTGTTAATTTGGTTGCTAGTAGATATGGGTGTTTTTCTTGATCGTCCCACTCCACTGCATTGTGATAATAAGAGTGCTATTCAAATTATCCACAGTACAGTTTTACATGAGAGGACTAAACATATTGAGATTGATTGCCATATTATTCGACATTATTATCAGATTGGTATCATCGCATTGCCTTTTATTTCTTCTTCTGTGCAGATTGTTGATATGTTTACCAAGGCACATTCCTCTTCACATTTTCGTTTCTTGTTTGACAAACTCTTAATGCTTCTTGCGGTTGCATCGTGAGTTTGAGGATGAGTGTTAAAATATAATATATATATATATATATATTAAGTTTCCTTATTTAGCTTTAGTCCTTTTATGGTTAGGATTTTAGTCCTTTCAGGGATAGGTTTTCTAGTCGCCTATATAAGTCTATCTTTCTTTATTTCGTAACTCACTTTTGGTTTTTCATAATAAGAATACAAGTATTTATTTTCTCCCTCAATATTTTTATGGATTCTTTGATTTCAATAAATTACAGTAAAAATAATTTGAATTTATCTTAAGGTAGAATATAAAAAATTATGTTTTTTAACTATCATCTAAAATTCCATTACGGTTAAATTAACTCCATAATTTTGTGATTTACACAATATTTGAGTTTTAAAATACATAAAAATTACACATTTTATCGATCATAAAAAATTCCATACCAGATCAACATAATTCCATCTCATTACATAAGAAGTATTTGTCAAAATTTTCTTATTTCGGTTATATAGAAAAATACAGTTGAACCTCGATAATCTAATACTAGATTAATTAATAACATTGCTTAAATAATAATTTTATCAGGTCCCTACTAGGGACAATATGTTAAATAAATAATTCGCTAATTTTATAAGATTAGACTTTTACGAGAATTCTTATATGTCCCATGCATTATATAAATTAATAATCCTTTAATATATAATATATTTATGATTAATCTATGAAACAATTATTGGAAATTGGTTTTATAAAATGGGTTTTAACCCAATTTTACCTAATTATTTAAGTGGGATCATTTATTAGTTTTAGAAAAATAAATGATGTAATCGTAATCTACACTGCGGGTAGATGAAATTAGCATATTGAATTTCTCAAAACTGGGTAAATGAGAAATTAATGCATAAATTTAGCCACTTAATTACCTTTTATATAAGAAATATAAAAGGGTGGGAATATGGAAAGTCATATCCCACATAGGGAACATATTAAATGTTTAACTAGTTAATATAGAGTTTCACCACTAATAAGGAGTAATCGAGTGGAGCTCCTTATGGTACACCCTAGTAGACCAAGTCAATATTGACTAGCCTATGGCTAGCTCAAATAGCACCATCCGAGCCGGAGCCAGAGCTAAAGCACGTCACACATAGTCACATTTAGGGGCGATCACGGTGCGGTTTTGCGGGTTTTTTAAAAAAATTCAAACTGAATTGCCTAATGCGGTTTTCATAAAATATAATTTCAAATCGCGGTTTTAACATGTAAAATCAAAGGTGCGGTTTTGGGCGGTGGCGGGCGGTTGCGGGCGGTTTGGTGGTTTTTAGTAAATAAAAATATTATAAGATTGATAAAATTATAATATAACTATTTAAGTTGATTTGGAGCTAAGTTGTCTAACATATATCATAATAATTAAAAAGAAACATATATCTAAGAGAATACCGAATTCAAGCACTGGAGAGAATAAAGAAAGAGGGTGGCGTGACTACTCACTAGTTGTGTAACAAAACTTCTTATGGTAAAATACTTAGGTTACACAAAATAGGAGAATTTTTGTTGTGTCAATTTTGTTTACATTTCATCAATCATTAGATAGATTAACTACTAATCCAACTCAACATGACTTAACAAGACAAATATGAATTAACTACTAATATGAAGAGATCACATATTCTCATTAATATGGAACCATTATTTGTTTTTACATTTCCAGATATTTTTCATTAAGATATTTACTTTCTATTTCTATTTGACAAGTAATTTATTATTCACCAATCTAGTCTTTAATTTATTGATTGTCTAATTATTCAACTATAGAGATAGGAGATTTTACCCTTAAATATGTATAAGGGCGGTGCAGTTTTGTTCCAAAATCATAACCGAACCAACAAGGCGGTGCGGTTTTCATTCAATATTCAAAATCGCGGTTATAAGCGAAAAATCACAATAAACGGTGCGGTGTGGTGCAGTGCGGGCGGTTCGGGCGGTTTTTGAAAATTTATGATCACCCCTAGTCACATTGGGCGCTTTAGAGGCGCATTTTGCACTTTACCCGTACGTATCATCGCGAGGAGCTTTGAGGAGTCTTAAAGTTTTGACTAATCGAACCAGGGTTCGGTCCAATGGCTTGATGATGTGGCAGTGCAACTTAGGTGGCAATGACTTGGCAGAGTCATCCATATGGTGACACGTGGCACCAAGTTGCGTTGATTTGGATGTGCATGTTCGCTGACTGGACACCTCTATTCAGTGTGTAAAGGTACGTGCAGAAGCTTGCGTACCTTCGGAAGAGATGCGATCTGGACCATCAGATTGTGCCTTTTGATCATAAAGCATGATCCAACAATCCAGATCGATTCGGACCAAAGGATGCACCTTTTCTGAACAGGCATCCGAATTTCTATATAAACAGCCCCCAGAACTCAGTTTTACACTATGGAAATTTGCATCTTTCAGCATATTATGTCTGTCTATTTTTCTGCACTTTTGAAACTTCTGAAATATGTTAAGTTTGTTGTAAGTTCGATTTTTGCAAGTGTTGCTAAGTCGAACTTGAAAGTCATTGTATCTAGAGACGATTGCCTAGAATCGTTAGCACTTTTGTACGAGGTAATTTCATCTTGTGGATAGAGAATCTTATTCTCTCCTCGACTTACTTTTCTATCTTGTTATTCTGTCCATTTTTTCGAGAAAACCAAACACCACAAATAAAAATTAAAAGACGAAATTTTATGTTTTCTTGAAAAATGGCAAGCATAAGTTTCACCCCGATGGTTTCTGCTCCCGCACATGGCGAAAAACAGGTGGAGTTTTTTAGTGTTGATTTCAAGCGCTGGCAACAGAAGATGTTATTCTATCTGACCACTTAGGGTCTATCCCAGTTCTTGAAGGAGGACCCCCGACCGTTGGTGAAGAAGAAACAAACAATCAAAGATGGGTTGCTGTGGATGCATGGCACAACAACGATATTTTGTGTCGCAACTATATTCTGAATGGGCTGGAAGACACTCTCTATAACATCTACGGCTCATTCAAAACGTCCAAAGAGTTGTGGGAATCTTTGGAAAAGAAGCAAGACAGAAGATGCTGGCACGAAGAAATCTGTAGTCGGCAAATTTCTGGATTTCAAGATGGTTGATACCAAAACGGTAATCAGCCAAGTTTAGGAAATTCAGATCATGCTTCAAGACTTAGTTTCTGAAGGGATTATTCTGAATGAGTCATTTCAAGTTGTTGCAATTGTTAAAAAATTACCGCCATTATGGAAAGACTTTAATAACTTCCTCAAGCACAAATGCAAGGAAATGAAGCTTGAGGATTTGATAGTTCGGCTTCGGATTGAGGAAGACAACCAAAAATCCAAAGTAAAATCCAGCAAAACTAGAATGGAGGCTAAAGCCAACCTTGCAGAGACAAGCATTAGCAAGAAATAGAAGCAATCCGGAAATGCTAAAGGGAGGGCCAAAAAGTTCAAAGGGAGTTACTACAACTGTGGCAAACCGAACCACATGGACAAGGATTGTCGACATCCAAAAAAGGCAATAAGAATGGCAACCAACAACAAGTCAATGTGACAGAGAACAAGTTTGTTCGATAGACATGTCGGCTTCGATCTCACCGTTGTATTTGAAGCCAATATGGTGGATAATTCAAGGTAATGGTGATGATACTGAGCTACTCGCCACATTTGTGCCGACAAAGAGATGTTTTTCTCCTACACTCCGATAAATAGAATAAAGTTGTTCATGGGGAACTCTTCGACTTCTAATATCATGGGGCTTGGAAAGGTTGTGCTGAAGATGACTTTTGGAAAAGAGCTGACGCTTGTGGATCTGCTGCATGTCCTGGATATCCGCAAGAATTTTGTTTTCGATCCCCTGTTAAGTAAGGTCGGTTTTAGACTAGTGTTTGAGTCCGACAAGTTTGTAATAACCAAGAATGGTCAGTTTCTTTGTAAAGGGTACCTTGATAAAGGGCTCTTCAAAATGTCTGTAATTAATGTTTTCCGCCAAGAGGCAAAGAATAAGAATATTACTTCTGTTTACTTGTTGGATTGTTCTAATTTATGACATGATAGATTAGGACACGTAAATTTCAACACAATTAAAAAGTTAGTAAATCTGGAATTAATACCAACATTTAAAACCAATTCACAAGACAAATGCAAAGTTTGTGTTGAAGCAAAATTGGCTAAAACACCATTTTATTCGGTAACGAGAAGTACCAAACCTCTCGAGTTAATCCACACAGATGTGTGTGATTTAAAATTTGCGCAAACTCGAGGTGGCAAAAAGTACTTCATAACGTTTATTGACGATTGTACAAGATATTGTTATGTATATCTTTTGAAAAGCAAAGATGAAGCTTTAATACTTTCAAAACTTATAAGAATGAATTGGAAAATCAGCTTAATTGAAAATTAAGATGATTCGAACTGATAGAGGCGGAGAGTATGTTGCTCTATTTGAAGAATTTTGCTCGGAAATGGGTATAATTCATCAAATGACAGCTTCCTACTCACCTAAATCAATTGGAGTTGGAGAACGCAAAAATCTTACTCTTAAGGAGATGATGAATATGATGTTCATAAGTTTTGGGTTACCCAAAACTTTTGTGGGGAAGCCATTCTTTCTGCAAACTACATTCTTAATAAGATCCCACACAAAGGTAAAGATGAAACTCCATATGAGTTATTGAAAGGACGGAAACCATCATATAAATACCTTAAAGTGTGGTGGTGTTTGGCTAAAGTTAAAGTACCTAAGCCAAAATAAGTTAGAATCGGTCCTAAAATGGTTGATTGCATTTTCATTGGATATGCAAACAATAGTAGTGCATATCGATTTTTAGTGCACAAGTCAGCAATTTCTGATATAAATGAAGGGATGATCATAGAATCAAGAAATGTTGTGTTCTTCGAGAATATCTTTCCTAATAAAGTAAGGAAAAGGAACCAAGACGCAGTAAAAGGACAAAAGTACCTAAGTCTTTTGGTCCTAATTTTCTAACTTATATGTTAGAAAATGAACCTAGAACTATTCAAGAAGATTTGTCTAGTCCAAGCTCCTCCTGCGGAAAGAAGCTATCAATAATGAAATAGATTCTATCTTGCACAATAATACTTGGGAGTTGGTTGATCTCCCTCCGGGATGCAAACCTTTAGGATCAAAGTGGATCCTTAAAAGGAAGTACAAAGCAGATGGATCTATAGATAAGTACAAAGCTCGCTTGGTAGCCAAAAGGTTTAAACAAAAGGAAGGATATAGCTTTTTCGATACATATTCTCCTATTATGAGGATCACATCCATGTGTGTTCTCATTGCTATTATTGACTTTGCATAACCTTGAGATATATCAAATGGATATGAAGACTGTCTTTTTGAATGGTGAGCTTGAATAAGAGATTTATATGGAACAACCCGAGGAGCTCGTTGCACCCGAACAAGAGAGAAAAGTGTATAAACTTGTTAAGTCACTTTATGGACTAAAATAAGAACCTAAGCAATGGCACAAAAAGTTTGACACAATTATGTTGTCAAATGGTTTCAAGATCAACGAATGTGACAAGTGTGTCTACATTAAAGGTACAATAATCGATGCCTATGTCATTATCCGCCTTTATGTACATGATATGTTGATCATGGGTAGTAGTCATGAATCATGATTTAATCATGAATACTAAGAACATGTTAGAGAAGAACATTGACATGAAAGATATGGGATTATCTGATGTTATATTAGGGATTAAAATTTCTAGAACTTCATATGGAATTGTCTTGTCACAATCCCATTATGTCAAAATCATACTTAGAAAGTTTAATGCTTTTGATAGTCCTCCGACTAAGACAACTGTAGATATGAGTCTACACTTAGCCAAGAATAGAGGAGAACCAGTTTCTTAGCTAGAATATGCAAGGATAATTGGTATTCTGGTGTATTTAATGAATTGTACATTTCCAGATATTGCATATTCAGTGAGTAAGCTAAGTAGGTTCACAAGTAACCAGAGTAAGGATCATTGGAAAGCCTTGACAAGGGTACTTAGATACTTAAAGTATACCATGAACTATGGAATACTTTATACGAGATATCCAATAGTATTAGAATGATATTGTGATGCCAATTGAATATCAGACACAAAAGACTCCAAGTCCACATGTGGTTATGTATTCACAATAGATGGAGGAGCGGTGTCATGGAAATCTTCTAAGTAAACGTGTATAGCTCGATCCACTATGGAATTCGAGTTTATTGCTTTAGATAAAGCTGGAGAATAAGCTGAATGGCTTACAAATTCCTTAGAAGATATTCTTTGTTGGAATAAACTAGTGCTTGTTGTATTGATACATTGTGATAATCAAATAGCAATCGGAAGGGCACAAAGTAGTATGTATAATGATAAATCTAGACATATTTTTCGAAGACATAATACGATTAGACAATTGATCTTGAATGGGGTTATTTCGGTTGACTATGTGAAGTCAAAGGAAAACCTCGTGGATCCGCTTACTAAAGGTATAAATCGAGATCAAATATACTGTTGGGAATATTTATTGTTTAGATTTTGATGAATGTCATGTAAAACTTAGACTAGAAAGTTGGCACCCCATTTTCTTTGTAATTTGTATTGTAATAGATAGGGTTGTACTAGCTGAGTCAAGTCAGCTACGGCTGGACATACAAGAAGTCAACTGAAGACTGGGATGAAGACTCCGCTGTGAAGCAGCTGAGTATAGCAAGGAAAAGAAGACAAGAACTCGACTGAAAGTGTAGCAGCTATGATACAACTGTATGAAGTGTCAGTCAAGTCAACTCAAGATAGCCAAGTCTCAAGTTGAAGTGACAAATGAGTCATCCAATGATTGGGAGCTGACTCGAAGTCACCTGGGGAAGTTAAGAAAAGGCAGTCAAGTCAAGACAACTGAAAAGAATCCGTTGCATAAAAGTCAAGAATATTACCTAAACAAGTAATACTTTCATGTTGCCATGTCTTAAAGTGCTCAGTCCCAGAAGCGTGCAAAAGGAATAAACCAATGGGAAGCACTGCACCTTGTGTCAAACTCTGAAAAGCTGAATGTTCATTTAATATGAGGAAATGTCAAGATCAAGGACTGCAACAAGACAAGCCAACGACCACAAGTGTCTTTTGAAAATTAGCCTAGCTCTTCAATAGGCAAATTTTCAAAAGAGCACTATAAAAGGCTGAGGAATCAATTTGAGAGAAGGTTACCTGAACCACGAACATTCAAGCTATTATTCGAGTTGTAACCTACAAAAATATTCTCAAGTTACACAAGCAAATCCTCAAGCCTAAATTTCGAAGGAAATCAATCCAACACCAAGCTGTGAAGGAAAGACAACTTCAAACTGTTGAAGAGGAAACTTTTGAAGGATCAAAAGGGGTCTACATTCCAAGAAGGATTGTAGAAAGGTTCAAGGTCAAACCAGTCTCAAGTTATTGGAGGGCTTCATGATCAAATTCAAGAAGCTTGAGCAAGTGAGTCAGTAGTAGCAAAGCAAATTGCCCTGTGAAGAAGTCGAGTCGGACGAGAAGCCATTTTGTGTGACCAAGGCATCTCAGATCGAATCCCAAAGGATCAAGTCAACTGTGTGATCAAGACTTGTATCTGGAGTGATAACCACTTTGTTAGGAAATTTATTGTTTAGATTTTGATGAATGCCATGTAAAACTTAAAATAGGAAGTTGGCACCCCATTTTTGTTGTAAATCGCATTGTAATAAATAGGGCTGGTCAAGCCGAGTTAAGTCACTATGCCCAAACATGCAAGAAGACAATGGAGACTAGAAGGAAGACTCATTGCAAGACAGTGAGTATGGCAAAGAAGAGTAGACGGGAACTCTATCTGAAGAAGCGGTGAGATGCGGTGAGTGGAGTATCGTCAAGTCAACTCAAGAAAAGCCAAGTCTCAAGTTGAAGTGACAGAAGAGTCATCAATGATTGGAAGTCGACTTTAAGTCACCTGGGGAAAGCAAGGAAATGCGTCAAGTCGAGATAATCGAAAAAAGATCCGTTACGTAAATCAAGAGAATTACCTAAACAAGTAATATCTCCATACTACCTTTCTCAAGTGCTCAGTCCCGAAGCGTGCAAGAGGAATAAACCAATGGGAAGCACTACACCGTGTCGAACTCGAAAAGGTGAAAAACAATTCATACGAGGAAATGGCAATTCCAAGGATCGCAACAAGACAAGCCAACGATCGCAAGTGACTTTCAAAAATAAGCCTATCTCTTCAACGGGCAAATTTTTGAAAGATCACTATAAAAGGCCGAGAAATGACTTTGAGAAAAAGGTTACTGAGACACTGTAACCACAAACGTTCAAGCAATTATTAGAATCAGTAAACCTGAAATATTCTCAATCCTCAAGCCTACACTACGAAGAACATCAATCCAACACTCACCGTGAAGGAAAGATAACTTCAATCGGTTGAAGAGGAAAATCTTGAAAAATCAAGGGGTCTACATTCCACGAAGGATTGTAGGAAGGTTCAAGGTCGAACCAAGTCTTGAGCTTTTGGAGGGCTTCGTGATCAAATCCAAAGAGCTTGAGCAAGTGAGTCAGTAGTAGCAAGGCAAACCGCGCCTGTGAAGAAGCCGAGTCGCACGAGAAGCGGTGAGTGATCAAGACGTCTCGACCGAGTCCCAAAGGATCAAGTCAGCTGTGTGATCAAGACTTGTATCTGGACTGTTACCACTTTGTATACTGATCAATACCTAGTGGAGAAGGAGTAGAAGAATTACCCTATCGTCGAACCTCTATTAAAAATCTTATTGTGTCTTTTACATTTCAGCACTTTAATTCTTGCATCATATTTGTTTATTACTGCTGACATATTTGCTATCCATAAGATAATCTCTAAGTACTAAATCAAGCTCTAAATCTTTACTTAACCAATCTTAAGGGTGTTAAGTCTTCCGCTGAAAACAAACCACAGTTGAGTTAATTTAGACTTAACAGCTGAGTTATTCCATCAACAGCTCAGTTGAGTCTGTTGAAAGACTAACTCTACTGATCAACTAAATTGGTTGTCCACCAAGGACACAACTGTGTAGTATCAACTCTGAATTTTAAAAGGACTAAATCAAAAATTTGGTAAGGTTTATTCAACCCCCCCCCTTCTAAACCTTACACTTACACCCCTTGGGACCTACAAGTGGTATCGAGCGGTTGGTTCATTGAGACTTCCGTGACCGGTTATCGAACTAGATCTCCAAACTTTTCAAAGTCCGCTTTAGTACTTAAACTTTCAAAACTCTTTTTATCATTAAAATTTATTATCATGGAAGCAAATTTGACATGCATCCCTATGTTCACTATTGAAGAATTTGATGATTGGAAAATTCGTATGCGTGCTCATCTATCAAGATTACATGATGAAATGTGGATAGTGATAGAGGATGGGCCATCGCAAATCTTAAAGGTGAACACAGTGTAAGAAGAGCTGCACCAAGGAGAGGAGGATGTTGCTCCTGCACCACCCATGGTTGAAAAACCAAGAACTGAATGGACAAATGATGACAGAAAAAGATACAACCTGGACAATGTAGCCAAGGACATCCTTTACAAAACCTTGGACAAAGCCATGTTCAATAAAGTCAAATCATGCAAAACGGCTAAAGAAATCGGGACAAGCTAACATTGATTTGTGAAGGCTCGAGCAAATCAAAGAAAATAAATTATCAAAGTGGTCGTACAGAAATTTGAGAACTTCAAAATGATCTCGGAGAAAACCTGGATCAACGGATGCTCGGTTCACGTAAATCACCAACGAGCTATCTCGCACTTGGAAAGGAATATACACAGAAGAAATGTGTATGAAGATCCTAAAAGGTCTTCCAGCTGAATGGGAAATGAAGGTCATGGCACTAAGACATTCCATGGACCTATCAAAGATATCCAACCATGAACTATTCTCAGACCTCAAAGCCTACGAGTTTGAGCTGAGAAGAAAAGACCAGGAAGAGACATTTGTACCCAAAACAACTGCTCTAATTGTTAAAGATGGGAAGAGAGTTGAGGTCAAAGAAGCCATTGATCCAGAAGAAATAGCCCTGATGGTTAAAAGATTCAACAAGTTCTTCAATAAGAACTACAAGAGAGGCAAGGGCGAATCTTCCAGAAGACACTCAGCTCCCTCCAAGACAAGGGAAGATAGGCCAACCAAGAGAACAGATCATCAAAAAGTTGAATATCAAAGGGTTGAAAATCCAAGAATGGAAAGAGCCGATCAAAAAGGTGAATATCTATGCTGGAATCAGACAACCAGGTCACTATGCCATTGATCGCCCATATCCTCGTAGTCAACAAATACAGGAATGAAGAAGAAAGAAAGGTCTTGAGAAAGAAGACAAGAAAAGAAAAAAGGCAATGATGGTGCAGAAACCGCCGAGACAAGCCAAGTCAAGAGAAACAACTCGATTCGAGAGCAGTGAAGCCGACTACTCAAGTGACTCAAGAAAAAGCCTTGATCCGTTTGATGGCCAAGGAACAAGATCAACCCGACCAAGAAGATGAGGTACACTCTAACTCATCAAACTCGGATTCTAGTGATAGTGATCGTGACACACACACTTCATCACCCACTCGATCTTTATGATTCATTAGGCAAAATGATGAAAGATTTTGAACACATTAAATCCTCACACACACTACTAAATGAGGAAACAAGCCTACTCAAGAGCCAAAACTCAAAGTTGACTAAGGAGCCGAGTACTCTAAGTCAAATAGCGATGAGAATGAAAGTTTAAAGGTGAAATGCTAATTTAATAGCGAGAAATTGCTGCCATAGAAAAGAGGGAGAATGACCTCAAAAATGTTATTGCCTCATTCACTAAGGCATCTAAATCATTAGATGATCTTATTATGAGTCAAAGAGAATGTGGAGACAAGACAAGCTTAGGATTTAACTCCTCCGTGATATGTCAAACTTCAAGAGTAATTTTGGAAAAAGGATCTTCAAGCAATGAAGAGTCTAAAAATCCAAAACTCTAAATGTTGCACACACATTCACTCCAAAGCACAATTACAAGCAAACTGGCCTTGGTTATAAAGGAAAAGGAAAGCGATCAGTTGAGTGCGCTGAAAGGATATTTGAGAAGAGGTTCATCGAGTTCCTCAAAGAAACTCCAAATGTAAAATACTCAGAAAGAAAAAGCGAGCTACCAAAAACCCCAGAAAATCTATAAAAGAAATGCATATGATGGGAATGGTAGAAAATATCCAAGCCAAGTCGATTGGAATGATGTGAACTATCAAAGATAGACTTATGGAATATAAGCCCAAATGGCAAAGGCCTAGAACTCAAAGCAAAGGCCATTCCAAAAGTATAAGAACTTTCATCAAAGACACATATGCACCTAGGCACTACACTTAGAGACACCACAATTACCCAAAAAGGCGATTGCTAAAACTTACACACAGCATACGACAAAAGAGACAGTTGTATGAACCTAAAATCCCCAAGCAATTTGCCAAGATTAATTATGATTATGGCTCGATAGATGGCAACCCTTAGAGTCAAATCATTTGGCTATAAGTTGGTTGGATCATCTTACAATTCTAACTCCCTCAGGACCGCACAAGTATGGGTACCTAAAACTTAATTTCCTTGATTGCGGGTTCAAGGAACGAAAGTAGTGAGTGCCAAGGAACCCGATATATGGATAGTGGTATTCCCGGACATATGACAGAAACAAGAAAAATTTGTCAAAATTCAAGGAAGTTAAAGGAGCAAAAGTCATATTTGGAGGAAATGAAGCTCAGGTGAAATAAGAGGCATTGGATCCATCAAGAGGAATGGATTAGAAATCACAGATGTTGCATATGTTGAAGGACTCAACTTCAACTTGCTAAGCATCACCAACTCGTGACAAGGGCTATAATGTTGGATTCAACATGGGTATATGCCAAATCAAGGATACTTGAATCGAATGAAGTTGTGTTGCAAGGATGCGAGACAAAAGAACATGTATGTAGTAGATTGGTCAACCGCTACACACAAAGACTGTCTACTAGCAAAAAGCACAAATTGAATCAAGTGGCGTGGCACAAAAAGCCGAGTCACCCGAATTTCAAAACGATTAACAAGCTTGCAAGAAGTAGTCTTGTGGAAGGACTTCCGGACTCAAGATACGTAAAGGAGAGTATATGTGACGCATGTCGAAGGGAAAACAAATCAAATCTTCATTCAAAGAAAAGACATGTCCATCTTCAACAAGAATATTGCATCTGCTACATATGGATCTATTTGGCCCAAAGTGGAACCGGCCAAAGATAAGTGGAAAGAAATACACCTTGGTGGTAGTAGATGACTACTCAAGATATACATGGACAATATTCATGTGTAAGAAGAAAGAAACTCTACGTAAACTACCACAACTAATGAAGAGGATTCAAAATGAGAAGAGCCAAACCATTATCAAAATAAGATCGGATAGAGGAACCGAGTTTGTCAATGGAATAATAACTCGTATTGTATTGAAAATGGTATTGGTCATGAACTATCTGCAGCAAAGGACTCCACAAAGAGAATGGAGTTGTAGAAAGAAGGAACAGAACTCTCAAAAAAGCGAAGCAAGGACCATGTTAGTCAAGCGGGGCTACCAAAAAGATTTTGGGTGAAGCAATCAACTCACCTTGCTACACTCAAAAACAGATGTATGATAAACAGACAAAATTGACAAAGACTCCCTATGAGATTTGGATGGAAGAAAACCAAATGTTGCATATTTTAGAATATTTGGATGTAAATGCTTCATCCACAACAATGGCAAAGACAATCTAAAGGCCTTCGATGCTAAAGCGATGAAGGTATCTTCTTGGGATACTCGGTGAAAGCAAAGCCACAAGAGTACTCAACAAAAGGACTATGGTTGTAGAAGAATCCATTCATGTGGTATTCGATGAGCCAAATGTAAATGGAGAAGACATTGAAGAGTCACCGATAAGTCAATCATCCAACCATATCTGTAAGAGTCCCTATCTTCAAGCCGGCCGAATTATAAACTCGAAGAAGATGAGATAGTCTGAATCTCAAAAACATTTGGAAAATTTGCAACTAAGTGACTACGAGAGAGTCGATCAAAGCAACACAAATTTGCTAGACGATTGAATCCACCAACTTACTTCAACCTCGATGTAAGATGGCCGAGAGACCATCCATTTAACTTGTCATTGGAGATATAAGAGAAGGTGTCAAAACAAGATCCGTAACTCAACAAGAAGCTATGTTCACATGCTTTATCTCGCAAATAGAGCCCAAAGATGTGTTACAAGCATTGGATGACACACATTGGATTCAAGCTATGCAAGAAGAGTGAATCAGTTTGAAAGAAATAAAGTATGGGAATTAGTTCAAAGACCCACACATAAAAATGTTATTGGTACTAAATGGGTGTTCGTAAACAAGATGAACGAGGAAGGTTCGTGGTAAGAAACAAAGCAAGACTAGTAGCCAAAGGATATTGCCAAGAAGAAGGAATAGATTTTGATGAAACATTTGCTCCTGTAGCAAGATTGGAAGCTATAAGGATGTTTCTTGCCTATGCTGCTCACAAGAATTTCATTGTATATCAGATGGATGTAAAAAGTACATTCCTAAATGGTCTGTTGGAAGAAGAAGTGTATGTTGAACAACCTCCAGGATTTGAGCAGAAGACTCTTGGAGATAAGGTATACAAACTCAAGAAAGCTTTGTATGGATTGAAACAGCACCCGAGAGCATGGTATGATACTTTCTCACAATTCCTAATCGAAAATGGATTCACAAAAAGAAAAGTAGATAGAACACTTTTCGTAATTCAAGACAAAAAGAGTATACCGCTTGTTCAAATATATGTGGATGACATCATTTTTGGATCCACAAACAAAGAGTCTGTGTGAAAAATTTTCAAACCTAATGCAAAGTAAATTTGAAATGAGCATGATGGGAGAGCTAACATTCTTCCTTGACTCCAAGTGAAACAACCTGAAGGATGGAACCTTCATAAGTCAAATAAAATACACTAGAGATTTAATGAAGAAATTTGGTATGGATGAGAAGTCCTCAGTAAAAATACCAATGAATACATCATCAAAATGGACATGGATGCGGATGGCAAGCTCAGAGATCAAACAAGATACGTGAGCACTTATGGATCATTGCTCTATCTCACGGCCAGCGGGCAGGACATCACCTTTGTTGTAGGTGTATGTGCAAGATTTCAATCTGCTCCAAAAGAGAGCCATATGACAAAGAAACTAAGAGAATATTGAGATATTTTGAAAGGAAGCCAAGAAGTTGGCTTATGGTATCCAAAGGAAGGTGAATTCAAGCTAATTGGCTATTCAGACTCGACTATGTTGGATGCAGAGTGGACAGAAAAGCACCTCAGGCACATGTCAAATGCTAGGAAACAGTGATTTCTGGTTTAGCAAGAAGAAAAATTCAATAGCCACCTCTGGTGAAGCTGAAGCAGTACATAGTCTGGGCAACATTGTTGTAGCAAAAATCCTATGGATGAGACAAAGAAATGAGAGACTATGAAGTTGAGGAAAAAGAAATTCCAATCATGTGTGATAACACAAATGCAATTGCAATCACTCAAAATCATGTGTTGCACTCAAGAACAAAGCATATCGATGTTAGATATCACTTCATAAGAGATCATGTTGAAAAGAAGGACATCATCTTGGAATATATCTCAACCGATAAACAATTACCGACATCTTCACAAAACCATTATGTGAGTCAAGATTTGAAGAACTCAAGCATGAGTTAGGGTTAATTGAGCTGAGTGACACTTAGAAGAATCAAAGAAAAGAAATGGAACACAAAAAAAAAAAAAAGGAAAAAGAGTCGAACTCACAAATCACTAAGTAAATCACCAGATCGAGAGAAATGACTATACCAAGTCACCGATTTGAGTCACAAAGAGGAATGTGAAAAGAAGAGCTAAACCGGTGAGGGCAAAAGTCGAATCATTTATGAGCAAAGTGACAAAAACGTCGTTTTAACTAAGCGGGAATGTTTTTAAGGATTACATCAAAGATAATTATGACGCGTGTACAGGCAAAAGCCGCACACCAAGCTTATGATTGGATATAAATGTTGCCGCATTAAATACGAGACATTAAATGCTAAATTGGCGTGCAAAATCTAAGCCGTTGATTTCGATCACATTTCAAAAACCACCCGCACGTCCTTTCATAAACCATACTTAAACCATTTTCGTCCATTTCTCTCACACACTACCAAAACTGTTCATTTCTCTCTCTAAGCAAAGGCAAAAATTTTCTCAAAACCCTATCTATCTTCAAATCAATCTCTAAGTTTTCTTCGGTAAAATCCTGAAGGATGGCACCAACCTATGATTTTGTCAAGTTAGGAAAACAAATCCACACGGGTCTCTTGTGGATTTCGACGGCATGGTGAAACAGGGGTCCGATGACACCTTAGTGAAGAAAATTGCTGAGAAATTGGAAACGCCTGGCTGAAATTGTTTCGATCTTTGGAATATCCGATGACCTATGTGGAGGAGGTCGCACGCGATTCTACGTGAATGTTGAGATTCACGATGAAGGGATAAAGTCATCTTCACGGAAAGAAGCTCACCATCTCTCGCCAAGGATTTGGTTTGAACACCGCCACTACCAACGGAAGGAGCATCGAAATTAACGAAGTCGATGTAAACCTGGTCGCGCTGGAAGGAAATAGCCAAGCCCGACTATACCTTGATAAAATAGTTTACACAAAGAAACAAGGAGAGGTGTTGAAGGAGGATTATCACAAGTGTTGGACATAGTTGCCAAATGTATTGACATCAAATTTGCGCTTTGACCAATCACAAAGCAAAGTTGATCGTGATGGCGGCGATCATTGAAGAAAGGAAAATAAATCAATTTGAGTTTGTCTACAAAGCAGACTATGCCAATCGTAGGGAACAAATCCTTCAAGGAAGATGGCACATTTGGAGGATCCCTAGGATATGGCCTGGTGATTAGCCGGGTGATGGAGGTGAAAGGAGTCCCTCTTAGACATGGAAAGGCGTTCCATGTTAACAAGAGGATGTTCAGATCAAACCTCTCCGGCGCACGTAAGAGAGCCTATGCCAAGAGAGCGACACGAGTGAGGGGGAATCGGTGACCCTCAAGATACAAATGTTTTTCCTCTCCACCAAAGAAGAAAGCCCTCGCCCGCGCACTGCTAAGAAGATCTGTTGCTCCCGCATCAAAGAAAGTCAAACCTGCTCCTCGCCCGCCTCAGCAGAGTCACCGTCCCTCGCAGCCGTGTCTCCCGCCCCAAAGCAGCTAGCAATGGTCGAGAAAGACTCTCAACTACCTTCTCGGATCGTCAAAAAGAGGAGATCTCGATAAGCCAAGACGACCAGCCTCCTCGAAGAAGACACCAAAGATCGGCCCCGCCGCCAAGACTCTAAGAAATCTCAACCAGTAAATCCCTCCGTACAAACTAGAAGACGAAGAGGAATCATCAAGCGCTCCGAGCTTGAGAAACCGGCCGAGTCGCCCACCGAGCCGAACAAATACTTAAACCGCCAAGCAAAAGAGAGTCCCGATGTAATTGATGAAACAAGCCTAAGTCTCGTCAAGGCGATCAGCAGAGGCAAATCAAGAAATAGCCGTAGTCCGCGCACCGAGACACAAAAAGAAGAGTGATAGAGGCGATAGTGATGTGATGATCCTATCCCCACTTTACCCGTGATATTCAAAATCGTCATGCGAGAGTGGAGGAAATGGAAATTGAGTAAATCCAAGGAACAGTTCCAACGGCCCAAGTTTATAGAAGAAGAGAGGAATCGTTGAACTTCCTCGATGACCTCGTGATCCAAAGATCGATGAAGACAATCGCACGTGATATCCCGCAGATCTTCAAGGATAAGGAGAAGGAGCGACGCGAAGAAGCCGAGGTACGTGAGAAGGCTAGCATCCGCCCTATCTCCGGCACCACGTAACACACACATCCTCTCCTTGATGTCTTATCCGACAAATGATGAGGATCCGGACTCTCGCCGCCACGTAAGAGTTGCAAATGCGAGAAGCAATGCATGAATCCGAGAATTCTTCATGAGAAGAGCATGATGGAGGGACCAGGAGAGTCCTCCGTAACACACCGAAATTGATCCAACGGGAGTGGTTTAGCAAATCGCCCGTTGTTGTTGTTAAAGCCGCCACCACTTCCCCAAAGACACTCGGAGAAGAAGGAATTAAGGGAATTGGCGATGAAACCGGATTAGTGGGGACCCAACTTGAGCCAACCCCTAATGAAGGTGTCTTACCACCGCCCCAACGGCTGAACACTCGAGAAATAGCCGGGAGTTGGAGACGAGTGACCCCATTCAAGTTACTCACTGGTGCGCCACCGAGGGGGAAACTCCTCCACCGCTGCAGCAAGGTCGGAGAATCTTGCAGATGACTCCACAACGAATCCAGGATGCGAAGTGGAGAAATTACAAACAACAAACGAACAAAGAAGTTGCCATCAACGAAGCTCCAGGCTGATTGATTTGTCACCGAGGTGCCAACCGCTCCGAAGGCTAATGACGCCGCCGATGCGCCGAGGCACAGGAAGGAATGTACCCGGGAGTTAACACTGGCGATGAAAGTGCAATCCATGGGGTTGAGACTCCAATGGATGCCACCACGAAGACCCTAAGACAGTGACCGACACCGTCGAAAGGGAGGTCCAGGCCTCGCCGCAATGAGATGCAGGAGGTAATGAAGGCCCACGGGAGGTTGAGACTTCCGGGGTAAAGAAGGTGAAGTAGAGAACATCTCTCCGCTATCATTGATCCATCCGAAAAAGGAGATAAGCGCTTCATGATTCCCAGGATAATCCTCGATGTAACCTTTCCGAGATCAAGGCGACGAAGAAGCCGAGTCATCCCCCGTGATGACAGATCCAACAGACTCGGTGCGGATGTTCCCAAAGACGAGCAAGTCGATCTCAAGACTACTCGTCAAACTTTCAATTTTGATGATGAGCCACCAATGGAAATCTCATTATCGTCCGATGACGCTTCGATAAGGCCGAGGACCATCCACTAATTGAAAAACCAGTGAGACCAACGAAGTTGTTGAGACAGCTGAGGCTCAGCAAGCCGGGTCCACTTCACAAAGACCCACCAAACAGAGTCCACGCACAGCTCTCCAAACTGCAGCAGTTCGACTCCAAAAGGAACTTCACGCGCACCTCTCATCATTGAACAAATACCAGTTGGTCGTGATGATTCCTTTATAGAATCTTTTCCTTTCTCTCGGAGGTACCGACCTCCCGAAGAGTCGAGAACGAGCTCGCACGCTCCACGACTAGCTCTATCATCTCATCAGTACCATCGTTCCGGTGACTATGACTTTGACGCTGCAGGCCATCACCGCATCGAAGAAACAATTGAAGTTTGGGAGGTGTTCAAAGCATTATTTGCCGAGATTGAACGGATGGAGAGGCACAGTGCCTCTATGGACATGCGATCGACAACAGAGATGCCAATCTTATCGCCGACTTGAGAGGCATAACAATCAGATCGGGGAATGGTGGCAACAAAGAAGCAAACAATGCGTGTGGAAAAAGTTAGATACTTCAGGACATTGTTCAACAAACTGGCGGTATGGAGAGCCGAGAATGCCGATGCAAAAACGAAATTGAGAGAACACATTGAGCACATGCATGAAGCTCACACCGCCGAGATAAAGTCGCTGCGTGAGCAAAATAAGAGTGATCTCGGCCTGGAAGCAAATATGGACAGAAAATTCAGCCTTCTCATGGCTGAAATGAAGCTAATTTCAAAAGAGTCCAACGCTACTCGCTCCGAATTTCGTGCCGCATACTCCGCAAAGAGACTCGAGACAGTAACTCGACTATCGCAGGCTCGACTTCCCGCTTGCTAGTATGTTTCCTGCGTTCCTCTCTCCTTTGATGATGCCAAAAAGGGGAAGAGAAATACCTTAAAGCACATAAGAGATCCGGTTGAAAAAAAAGATGATGCACCGGGTCGGGAAAGACAAATTTGAGGAAGTATTGAAACAAAAGAAAGGAAAGTCCGTTGAGGGGGAAGGATCGAAAGATGTGACCTTGATGATCGCACAAACCCCCAACAAGGTATTGTCACTGGTGATATTATCAAGAAGAAACTCCCAGTGACTCGCCACTCCAACACTCGCTATATCTATGGTGAAAAGAGAAAAACAATTGAAGCAGGGATGGAGGAAGTGGAAGGACGAATGGATGCCCGAGTTATGAACATCTTGAAACAACATGGAGGCATTCCAAAGAGAGAGACACTTATGCCATCTCGTATGTCGGGACCGAGCCACGATCGATTGATGAATTTAAAACGCCGCATCCAAGGATACTTTGCAAATATGTCTATGGCTCAAGCTTGGGACTTGTAGTGGGAAAAGGGTCTCACGTTATGTGAAGAAGCCGACAGCAGACTACCGGCAGCGATCACTCTGCTATTGGTCACTCCGCCGGTCACTCGGTGGAAAGAAGAAGACTCAAAGACAATACACGCCGCAGGTAGAGGAAGAAGCGGTGGTGGAGGAAGAGGTTTCGCACTCCAGGCCTCCGCCCAAAAACATTGAATACGTAGATCCGGAAAGAAAGGAGGGATCTATCGGGCTGGTCTTGACCAAATAGCAAATTTGCAAGTGGCTAAAAGTAATCGAGTATGCGAAAAGAATAGAAGAAGAAAACAAGAGACAAACTCAGCTATGGGAGGAAAGACAAGAAAGATTAAGAAGAGATGAAGTCGCCAGGAAGGCATATGAAAAGAAGAAGAAGGCAAATCGACGATGAGAAAAAGAGAAGAAGAGTAAGAGATCTTGAACAAGATGAAAGAAGGAGACAATAAGGAGATGAAGTGTTGTTGTCCACCCCTTCATGTATTTTATTATGTAAATACATACTATGTAAGTCTTCGCAATAAAGCTATAAATTCTTTATTTGTTTTGTGTAGACAAATGTATGCTCGATACACCTTGTAAACAATGATTGTGTAAAAGAACAAGAATGTTATGATCAATAAAAGGATTGATTCTACGCATACATTCTATGTGAATACACTATCTCGTATGTATCTTTGCTATTTACATTTTTGAATGGTTTAAGTTTTGGCATCATCAAAAAGGGAAAATTGTTAGAAAATTTATTGTTTAGATTTTGATGAATGCCATGTAAAACTTAGAATAGGAAGTTGGCACCCCATTTTTGTTGTAAATCGCATTGTAATAAATAAATAGGCCGGGTCAAGCCGAGTTAAGTCGCTATGCCCAAACATGCAAGAAGACAACTAGAGACTAAAAGGAAGACTCACATTTGCAAGACAGTGAGTATGGCAAAGAAGAGTGACGGGAACTCTAAGAAGAAAAGCGGTGAGATGCGGTGAGTGGAGTATCGATCAAGTCAACTCAATAAAAGCCAAGTCTCAAGTTGAAGTGACTGAGAAGAGTCATCCATGATTGGAAGTCGACTCTAAGTCACCTGGGGAAAGCAAGGAAATGCGGTCAAGTCGAGATAATCAAAAAGATTGTACGTAAATCAAGAGAATTACCTAAACAAGTAATATCTCCATACTACCTTTCTCGAAGTGCTCGGTCCCCGTAAGCGTGCAAAAGGAATAAACCAATGGGAAGCACTACACCGTGTCGAACTCGAAAAGGTGAAAAACAATTCATACGAGGAAATGGCAATTCCAAGGATCGCAACAAGACAAGCCAACGACGAAGTGACTTTCAAAAATAAGCCTATCTCTTCAACGGGCAAATTTTTGAAAGATCACTATAAAAGGCCGAGAAATGACTTTGAGAAAAAGGTTACGCACCGTAACCACAAACGTTCAAGCAATTATTATAATCAGTAAACCGAAATATTCTCAATCCTCAAGCCTACACTACGAAGAACATCAATCCAACACTCACCTGTGAAGGAAAGATAACTTCAATCAGTTGAAGAGGAAAATATCGAAAAATCAAGGGTCTACATTCCACGAAGGATTGTAGGAAGGTTCAAGGTCGAACCAAGTCTTGAGCTTTTGGAGGGCTTCGTGATCAAATCCAAAGAGCTTGAGCAAGTGAGTCAGAGTAGCAAGGCGCATTGCCCTGTGAAGAAGAAGCCGAGTCGCACGAGAAGCCGGTGAGTGATCAAGGCGTCTCGGATCGAGTCCCGAAGGTTCAAGTTGTTTGATACATGTTTTTATCTTAATTTTGATGATTTTATTTTGTCACCAAAACAATGCTTTTAAAGGTTGTCCAAATACTCCTAAATGATTTAAAATGGTTTTTAATATTTTAGGAGTATTTCCTCAAGTTTATTTTTGATAATAATGGACAACACTTTTAATGATTTTATTTCAATGGATTTTTCACTCCTTAACAAGGTTCCTAAATGTTGTCTAAATACTCTCGATTGGTTTAAAATGTTTTTACTAAATTTTCGGAGTATTTCTTGGGTTTTATTTTTGACAAAAATTGGACAACATTTCTGTCTCGTGGTCGACCGGTCGCCTCTATAGGCAACCGTGCACTCAAGATGTTTTTAGAAACAGAAAAATGAGACGGAAGGAAAAACAAGCAGTCGACCGCCGCCAGGCTGGCGCCGATCGTTCGGCCGTCGGCCGCCAAATGGTCGGCCGATCGGCAGACTGCAAGTTTCATTTCGAAACAGAACTAAAACCTTGCATTTTTGAAATAAGGGGGACCGGTTGGGGCGATGGTCGACCGGTCGAGGTAGACGTCGACCGGTCGCCCTGTGTTATTTTGCTGTGTATTTTTTCCAACGTCTATTTCTGTGCGACCGGTCGCCCTGTGTATTGACAGCAAAAATATGACCGTTTGACAGCAGACACATTTCCTTAAATTGTGGGATTGATTTCTAACATCTATATTCTTGATTTTAATTGTATTTTTCTGTAGATTTTCAATCCCCAAGAGGAGCCTATGCTTGATCAATCATCACCTATAAATAGAGGAAGTTTTGGAGCAACCAATATAACATTTGAGATACAACACAACAAGATACACTTCAAGCAAACACTTGGTCTTTCATTGTCTTATTTCTTGTTGTAATTTGCCTAGCTAATCACTTTCACATCCTTGAGGTCTAGGCTATTCTTGATTACACTTGCACTCAATTGTATTATTCATTATCGAGTTGTAATCTTGAATTTGTGGTTATCATTCAAACACAAGATATCCTTGTGAGTGTTCTTGTGGTAAGAACACACTTGGGTGATCTAGGTGTTAGGTGTGAGAAGATTGTGGTAATCTTCTTGTTGAGGTGTTGAAGAATTTGGTATTCTTCAAGGTTGAAGATTGTGGTAATCTTCACAAGGTGCCGTTGAAGGAAGATTGTGGTAATCTTCAAAGGGAGATTGTGGTAATCTCCAAAGGTGGTGTTGAAGAAGAGTGTGGTGCTCTTCAAGGTGTTGTAAGTTGAATTTGTATTAATTTTGGTAATTAATAAAATTCTTTTTCTTTTCAAATCCATCCCTGGATATCTTTGGGGTGGTAGAGGATTAGGCCCTAGGTGGGTTGAACCTCTTTAAATCGACTTGTGTTGTTTATATTCCGCACCTTTATTATTGTTTTTGAGCATTCGGTTTTAAAAAGAGGGCGAAATGGAAAAGATGGAGATAATCTATTCACCCCCCCCTCTAGATTATCGTAGCCGCTTGGACTTACAAGTGGTATCAGAGCCAAACTCTTTAGCAAGCTCGTTTCACATCGCGAGTGAAGAGAAACGATCGACGGCTACGAACAAAGCTCATCTATCCGGCACCTCCACCACCAAGCCACCACTATTTGATTCCAAGAATTTTAATTTTTGGAAAGAAAGAATGGAATGCTATCTACAAGGTTGCGGGTTCGACATTTGGAACACCGTCATTAATGGAGAATCCATTCCGACGAAAGATACACCATACACCTCAAAAGGCTTCAAAAAGCTCAATGATGAAGAAAAGAAAATCATCTCCTTAAACGGTAAGGCTTTAAATATTTTGTATTGTTCATTTACTAATTTAGAATATGAACATATTGTAGGAATAAAGTCGGCACATGAAGTATGGCAAAAATTAGAAGCCATCTATGGAGTATTTGCAAATGAAAGGAGTCAAACAAAAGCATCTACTTCTCAAGATCATACAAGCTCTAATCTAAGGAATAAGCCTCCTACAACTTCCAATTATGAAGAAGTTGAATATTGTTTTATGGGCATCAATGAAGAAAATGAGGTATGTCTTAAGCCCTCTACTTCTTATGATATTGTTATTCAAAATGATTATAGTGATTTGCAAAATGATTTTGATGATCTTCAAGATGAATTCCAAAGCTTGCTTGTTAAGTATAAAAATTTGAAAAAGGAATTCAATATTTTGAAAAATGATAAGGATAGTTTATTTACTTCCTATGAATCACTATCATGTGCTCACACCACCACTCTTGACAAGGTTAGAAACCTTGAAAAAGAAAATAGTACTCTTGTTGAGAATATTGATTGCATGAAAAAGGATTTATTAAAATCCAACTTGAGTACCAATAAAATGTCCAATATTGTTGATATTCATAATTGTGATAAAGGACTTGATCATAAGCCTAATGTTGTTAATCATATGAAAAAGGATCAAGTCACTATGCATATTGGTCATTATGCTCCTAGAATTATTACTTGTTTTTATTGTGGCAAAAAGGGTCATACGGCTAATTCTTGTCGGGCTAGAAATAGCTCTAAATATTGTTGGAGACCTAAAAGTCTCAAAGCTAATCTTAAAGGACCCAAACACATGAGGGTACCACAAAACAATGTGCTATTAGGTACCCAAAGCAAAAATCGGAGAAAATTCATGCCACCAAGAAAACATCAAATGAACGTTTCAGTTGATCAAAGAAGGAGGAACTACTCTCAACAAAGCCAATTTCCAAGAAGAGCTTATAATCAAAAATGGGAAGAACACAATCCTTGGAAATGGCAAAGACATCATCAACAAGATGATTTTCAAAGAAGGAGAAACCATCAACCATGGGAAGGTAACCAAACTTGGAAATGGAGAAGTCATCATCAACAAAGTGACTTCTCAATGGGAAGATATCATCAACAATGGGAAAGACACAACCCATGGAAACGGCGTAATTGGTAAACCGTATCTCCTCATTTGTATATGCATTTTATTTTTAAATCTATGCATACTTTTAATTGTGTCTTAATTGCAAAATGAATCTTCAAGTATTTATTTTTAATATAGGTCTCTTATATATTTATGAGTTTAAATTTTTTTTAAAAAAAGAGACCTTGCATGATTTTCTAAAACCCTTGAGCATTTTATTAGACTTATGTGGCTTATTATCTCTTATGAAATCCTATAGCATAAGCTCTTTTGATATCTCATATTACTTGCCTACACTTGTATTTTCTATGCATATGTTGTCTAAGAATTGTGTAGGATACATACTTCATACTCATTGGCTATTACGTCATCAAGTTTCTTAAACCATCGAGGTATGTCTACTCGTATTTTTCTTTAAACTCGATTTTATGCTTATGCACATATCTTTCAAGATATTTCATTTTGAGCCCTTAAGTGCCCCTAATTGATCTTGCAAATATTTTCTTTTAAAAGGCACTACGTGTTTAGTCTCGATTTTATCGTTTATATGTTTCCCCGAAACCCATATTTGTTAGATATAGTCCAAACTTATATTTTTGCAAAGTTTTAAAACTTTTGGGGTAAAAAATCGTATTTTGGAAAACTCGGGAGAAAGAAAAATCACTGGGACGGTCATAGCAGGGCGACGGTCGTCGCACATCGACCGGCCGCCCCCATACTCGGCCGGCCGCCTGTGCTAATTTTTGCGCTTTAAAACACTCTGTCTTCAGTTCATGAAACAGACTCAAAAAACATCCCCAAACCCTATAGCAGCGTTTTTCATCCTCTTTTCTTTAAAATCTTCAATTCTTCATCATTTTTCACGATTCTTGTTGCTAATCTTCTTATTTTCACAAGAATCTTACATATATGGCTCCTCCTAGAAATTCCACCGATCAAAATCCCACTTCTAAGAGAAGAAAGGGCGGAGAGGGTACTTCGAGAAATCGGCGAGACGGTTTAACAAAGGAATATTCGAGCCGCTCAAAGAAATGTGGCTCAAGAAGGTGATGATGTTCAAAATCCCATTCTCTCTCGGGCCCAAATCACCGAGCTCGCGGAACAATTTTGCTCGAAAATTGCCGTTGGGCTTAAAGGTAAAAATCTTTTGTTACTCAAGCTCCTAATTCCCGCAATGCTATTAATTTCATCAATAAGTATGCGGAATGGTACTATGAGGATTCGGGATGAAAGGTAAATCTATTGCTCGGACTAAAATGTGTCGTTTTAGTTCATTTACAAATGAGTATCCTACTATAAGAGGATTTTTGAGGAGCAAGGTTGGATGTATTTATGGGAGCATGCTTATGTGTTGTATGATGATGATATTATCCAACATTTTTATGCTAATATGTGGGTGCAATATGATAATGAAAGAAAGCCGATTGCCGTTAATTCGCTTATAAAGGGTCGTCATTTTAGATGGACTCCCAATGATATTTGCCGGCTTTTACATGTTAGAGAAGGTGGTTGGGATTATTTCTCTTGTGGGACTTGGAATGATGAAATGTTGGGGTGTCGATGAAAGAAGTTAAGACGTATTTGGGAGTATGGCCAAAGTATTCTTTGTTGGCAATGACACTTGAGCATCGTATTTTATCGGTCATTGTCGCATATTGCATTTGTGGTAAGTCGGGAAAGATGCCTAGCAATATGGATTATTTTTTTGACTTATAAGATTGCTAGGAGGGAACCACTTAACTTTGGTGCCATACTTATTCAATGTCTAATCGAGTCCATTACTCAAGGTAATAAGAAGTTGGTTATGGGAAATTGGATTTGTAAACTTCTTATTCAATCGGGACTTCCTTCGCGTCGGAGTTTAACTCGGAAGTTTTTCAAAATGACTTCGACATTGATAATATCTCCCAAATAGTCACGATGCGCAAGAATATGGACATCCGACCAACCAAAATGGCTAGAGGAAGAGGTCAAGAGTCCCCGATCCTAATGACTTCTTTGATGACGCGGGGCCGCAAGATTGGTGGAAGAGGGCGAACCGAGCAATCCGGAGGGTAATACCGGTGCTCAACCGCCAGGAGGTATACTCAAGCCGAATTTGATGAGATGAGGGCTTTTCATGAGACGAGGTATGAGGCTTTGGAGCAAAAGACCTCCAAAATGCAAAAGTCTATCGGCAAGTTAAAGAAATTCATCAAGGACTTTATTCCCGGATCTTGCTTCTCCTCGGATGAGGAATGATACCCCCACCCCCTTTACTTTCTAGCATTTTCATTAATGATGTTTTGTATTTTGATGAATTTTTTGTAAAACTCATTTGTACTAATGATATTTGCTTGTTTTTCTTAAAAGGGTTAATTTTGCAAGTTGATAATGACTTGTGGATAATCATGATTTTGATGGAGTATTTGATGGTAAAAATACTCTAAAGCATTGTTTGATAATTGGTATGAAGTACTTGATGGTAAAAGTGCTTCTTTTATTGCTTTGTTCATTATGCTTAGTTGAATATGTTGGGACTTTTGATACATGTATTGTTGAAAGCATGACTTATTACTTGATGGATGCTCTAATTGTTGGCATTTGTAATGCCTTGATCATTCTTAGCTTATATCAATTGGGTTGAACCCTTGAGAATCTACTTTGAGCTCCTTACTTGATAAACTATTGTTGCATTTGTTGCATATGATTTTTTTTGGAATGAGGTTGATTGATGATATGAAAATTTTTGGCTTGAACCATTTACAAAGGTTACATACAACCTCTTTTATTTTTCACACACACAAGGTGTTCGTTGAAATGTCGCAATGAAACTTTCAACTTCTACATGATTCTCTTGCTTCAAAATGTCTTAAAAAATTTTTAAAATCATGTTTTTAGCATACTAATGAGCTTATGGATCTTTTATGTTTCAATTCTCTCACTTTCCTTGGTTGATTATGCTTTAAATTGCTCAAACGGTTCTTACCGTGCATTTGGCATGCTTTGATATTATTGTATGGTGTTTTCACCATCCTAACATTCTTTTTGATGATTCCAAAGGGGGAGAAAAACAGGATATTGGCTCATTAGCTCAAAGAAGCTAATAAAAGCTTGTCATAAAAGCTATAGGCTATGGCTCATAAAAGCCATAAGTTGTGATTTGTTCTTAGTCCAATTGTTGCTTGATGGACTTATATTATTGTTTAAATGTTGTTTTATGACAGGGGGAGCTTATAAGCTCTTGAGCAAATTGTAAAAGCTAAAGCTTTTAGCTTATGAATAATTGCTTTTACATTATTCTTGATATGCTTGTTGATAGGGGGAGCTTGTGCTTATTATTGAAAAATATTTACTCCCTACTTGGTTGCTTTAATATTTTTGGAAATTTTGGTTGCTTCCAAACGGTCAAATGTTTTTACCGGAAAATCATTTCTAAAAATTGCTCTCTTAGTTTGTGTAAAAATTGTTTTGGTTTGTAATCATCAAAAAGGGGAGATTGTTTGATACATGTTTTTATCTTAATTTTGATGATTTTATTTTGTCACCAAAACAATGCTTTTAAAGGTTGTCCAAATACTCCTAAATGATTTAAAATGGTTTTTAATATTTTTGAGTATTTCCTCAAGTTTATTTTTGATAATAATGGACAACACTTTTAATGATTTTATTTCAATGGATTTTTCACTCCTTAACAAGGTTCCTAAATGTTGTCTAAATACTCTCGATTGGTTTAAAATGTTTTTACTAAATTTTCGGAGTATTTTTTGGGTTTTATTTTTGACAAAAATTGGACAACATTTCTGTCTCGTGGTCGACCTGGCCGCCTCTATAGGCAACCCGTGCATCAAGATGTTTTTAGAAACAGAAAATGAGACGGAAGGAAAAACAAGCAGTCGGCCTGGCCGCTTCAAGGCGTCGATCGGGTTCGTCGATCGGCCGTCGCAATGTCGGCCGACTGCAAGTTTCGTTTCAAACAGAACTAAAACCTTGCATTTTTGAAATAAGGGGACCGGTTGGGCGATGGTCGACCGGTCGAGGTAGACGTCGACCGGTCGCCTGTGTTATTTTTTGTGTATTTTTCCAACGTCTATTTCTGCGACCGTCGCCTGTGTATTGACAAAGAAAAATATGACCGTTTGACAAATGAGACACATTTCCTTAAATTGTGGGATTGATTTCTAACATCTATATTCTTGATTTTAATTGTATTTTTCTCAGAGATTTTCAATCCCCAAGAGGAGCCTATGTTTGATCAATCATCTCCTATAAATAGAGGAAGTTTTGGAGCAACCAATATAACATTTGAGATACAACACAACAAGATACACTTCAAGCAAACACTTGGTCTTTCATTGTCTTATTTCTTGTTGTAATTTGCCTAGCTAATCACTTTCACATCCTTGAGGTCTAGGCTATTCTTGATTACACTTGCACTCAATTGTATTATTCATTATCGAGTTGTAATCTTGAATTTGTGGTCGTCATTCAAACACAAGATATCCTTGTGAGTGTTCTTGTGGTAAGAACACACTTGGGTGATCTAGGTGTTAGGTGTGAGAAGATTGTGGTAATCTTCTTGTTGAGGTGTTGAAGAATTTGGTATTCTTCAAGGTTGAAGATTGTGGTAATCTTCACAAGGTGCCGTTGAAGGAAGATTGTGGTAATCTTCAAAGGAGATTGTGGTAATCTCCAAAGGTGGTGTTGAAGAAGAGTGTGGTGCTCTTCAAGGTGTTGTAAGTTGAATTTGTATTAATTTTGGTAATTAATAAAATTCTTTTTCTTTCGAAATCCATCCCGGATATCTTTGGGGTGGTAGAGGATTAGGCCCTAAGTGGGTTGAACCTCTTTAAATCGACGTGTGTTGTTTATATTCCGCACCTTTATTATTGTTTTTGAGCATTCGGTTTTAAAAAGAGGGCGAAATGGAAAAGATGGAGATAATCTATTCACCCCCCCTCTAGATTATCGTAGTCGCTTGGACTTACACAAGTCAGTTGTGTGATCAAGACTTGTATCTGGACTGTTACCACTTTGTATACTGATCAATACCTAGTGGATTCCTCCAGGAGTTGGAGAAGAGAGGAGTAGAAGAATTACCCCATCTTCGAACCTCTATAAAAATCTTATTGTGTCTTTTACATTTCAGCACTTTAATTCTTGCATCATATTTGTTTATTACTGCTGACATATTTGCTATCCATAAGATAATCTCTAAGTACTAAATCAAGCTCTAAATCTTTACTTAACCAATCTTAAGGGTGTTAAGTCTTCCGCTGAAAAACAAACCACAGTTGAGTTAATTTAGACTTAACGGTGAGTTATTCCATCAACGGCTCGGTTGAGTCTCGTTGAAAGACTAACTCTCTCGATCAACTAAATTATTTTGTCCACCAAGGACACAAATTGTGTAGTATCAACTCAATTTTAAAAGGACTAAATCAAAAATTTGGTAAGGTTTATTCAACCCCCCTTCTAAACCTTACACTTACACCCCTTGGGACCTACACACTTTGTACTCTGATCAATACTTAGTGGATTCCTCCAGGAGTTGGAAAAGAGAGGATTAGAAGAATTACCCCATCTTCGAACCTCTATAAAATTTATTGTGTCATTTACATTTGAGCATTTACTTACTGCATATTATTTAATATTTGCTGATAATTTGCTATTCAATTGATATTTAACAAAGAGCTAAAACCAAGTGTTAAAACACATTTAAACCAAATTCAAGGGTGTTAAGTCTTCCATGAAAATCTCATCGCAATGAAAGTTAAGTATTAGAATAAACAAATTTGAGTTATTTTATCAACGGCTCGATTGAGTGTTGAGTGGCTAACTCTGCTGGTTAACTAACTTAGTTGTCCATCAAGGACATAGCTGTGAAATTAACTCTGAACTAATTTAAAAAGGACTAAATCGAAAAGTTGGTAAGGTTTATTCAACCCCCCCCCCTTCTAAACCTTACCCACACCCCTTAGGACCTACATGTACAAGTTGTTAAGTGAAATGGGTTTAAAATCCACAAAATAAGAATGGTGATAGCGGTAATTGTTCACCAAAAATATTTAGATCTTACAATTGCAAGTGTACAGTGTAGTTTATAGAATAATGGCAAACAAGGTCGTATTCCTCAGGGATTGACTACGAAACACTTAAGCTATAATAACATCGCATTCCAATTTTATTGAAGCGACCGAATCTCAAGTTTTATAAAATCAAAAAATAAAAATAAAAAGCAGTAAATTTTCGAACCCCATAAGTATTTTCAACAACTACAAAAGCAACCTTAGACACATAATCTCAACATGTTTCTTCAATATTAAATCCAATTAAAGTTTCAAAAACCAATTCATGCAATTCTATGGGTTCAATTCCTAAGTTAGTCTGTTCTCCCTCCCGGGCGGCGCATAAACAGTAGATTAATAACAATTGTAGGTCTCTTGACTCGATACAACTATTATTAACTCCCAAAAGATCTATGAATTGAATGACTCCCCACAAAAAGTTGTATGTCTCCTGACTCGATACACCCGTTTATTTCTGAATTTGATTTTCGTCTTTGTTATAACTCCCCTTTGAATTTTGCACTAACAAATATGACATGCTAATTATTGATCAGATAAAAAACAATTAAGAATAACACTCGAATTCATAAAATAGAGCACGTGAATCAATTAACAAAATAATTAATCAAGATTTAACATGAATCCACAATTTTGATTATGCCCTAATATTCGAAAGATTAGCCAAACATTGATAACAAATTCATAGACAAACTTGGAATCAACATTGTGACATCGTTTAAGTACAACCAAGATACCTAAACTAAGAAAAAAACCCATTCGTGTCAGGATGGATCTTCCTTCCAAGCCTTTGAAGTTTTTGTGCTTCCGTAGATGTGAAAGGTCTTGTGGTGTTCTTCGTAACCTAGCCCTCCTCTCTCAGAAGACCTTTGATCTTGTGTTCATGTGTATTTTAGTGTGTTGTATGTGGTATGAATGTTGTAATTATCGTGCAGTCCTTGGGTGCCTTATATAGGTGCTTGGAGAGATCACTTGTAGAGTTTAAATGGGAAAAAGACACAAAACTCCGCCACAGCTTGTCGCACGGCTCGGCCATGTAGCTTCACACGGGCACTCCACACGATCGTGTGGCTCTCACATTGTCTAGTCGTGTGGCTTGTTTCCGTCCCCTGTTTTCTCCCAACTTCACATGGACATGTCATATTCGCACGGGCAGGTCACACGGTCGTGTGGTCCCATACGGTCCGACCATGTGACTAGTTGTTATCTGGTTTCTTCATCTTTTTTATCTTTGCTTTAGGACTCGTCAGTCCTATCTGGGCCTTCAAACTGATATTTCTTCAATTAAGCTCGGTTTTCTGTAAAATTTACAAGAATACGCAGTATCATGCCCTTCTAAGGAAACTAAGTAAAAACACACTAAATATACATGCAAATGTATCAATTATATATCATTTAAGCCCCTAAATTCACGTATATTTTACAAGTATCAAAATCCCCCAAACTTAAAGCACTGCTCGTCCTCGAGCAAATTAAGAAAAATAATATCCAGGGGTACAACGAATGCACAAGAACACTACAAATATTTAATCTCATTTGACTTCATATTCAAGTAAACCATGCAATTCATTATCAAGAAGTCACCATTCATAAGTTCGGCATAATTAATACTCTCTTGGGTACTTGACGTCGTGACTCACAAGTAAGTAGTTTATCACTTAACTCTCAAAGTGTATGATAAGTGTTTACGCTCAAAATCAATTCAGGGAATGTAGAACTACCATAGGCTTGCAAATCGTTTAACATTTCTACCACTTTTGTATGCACAATCTAAGAATCGGAAAGGACTTTCATTTGGTTGTAATGTAGGCTCTTTGGTAAGGGTAGGGAAATTTTGGATTAAGTGAGTCGACTTGAGCAAATATAATTTAAGTATATAGACTTGCAATTCACTAACCTAATTTCATCTAAAAAGCATTCTCAATATATTTTATTTTTTGACTCAACTCCACCATTTTTCTTTTTTTCATTCTTAGGTATTTTTCTTTTTTTCTTTTTTTTTCGTTAGCCTCAAGCTCTCAATTTTTTAAAATTTTCAGAATTTTTTTTCTTTCTTTTCTTCCTTTGGCTCGATTTTCTCTCTCTTTCTTTTCAGAGATTTTCTTTCTTTTTCGAGCTTCATAAATCCTTCATTTACCTAGACATTTTGCTCATCCTCTTTCTTTTGCCGACTTTCTCTCTTTTTCATATTTTTCACCACATCTCCACCAAACTTGTTCATTTTCTATAAGTTCAAGAAATTTTAGGGATAAAATCATTTTTCAAGTTTTAAAGCTCAAAATGTGGCTAACGTAAAGAAAAAGTTAAGGCTCAAAGTGGCTAACTAGGGAATCATAAGTTCATAGATAGGCTTTTTTAGGCTAAGTAGGCTAAACAAAGATGGCCTTAAGTCATTTTCAAAAATTTCACACACACATGGCTTCAATGAAGATACCAGAGCAAGTTCTAGAGTTCTGTCAATCATGAATGACACACTCAAAAAAGAAATAAGACTGCATAAGATAAAAGCAGTTTAAGGTACAAAAGTTCACAGGCTTATATTTCGCAACATGCTCAAATACCCAATTTTCTTAACTAGTGCCACACAAGTAAAAGACATCTCATCAACCATTCATCGCATTATTCACAAAAACATGTCATCTCATAAAATCAAATGCTCATAGTAAAAATCATACGGAAGCCTTTTTTTTTTACTCTTTCGAAAATCTTGATTAAAAACACACATAAAAGTAATTAATTGTGCTAAAGCAATAAACGTGCTAAAAATAAAAATAAAATCAATCAAGATTTTAAAAAAATCGAAAAAATTTAAATGCAAATTTTTATGCTTTATATGCAATCCTAAATGCAATGCAAAATGCAACAGTACTAAATTATGCATTCTTGACAATCCCCCAAACTTAGAATATGCTTCGTCCCGAACATATGAGAAAATTTTCAAAAGTAATGAGGAATGCGTAATACGTACTTACATAGATCACTGTGATGGTGGAGGTGAAGGTGGAGGGTAGTGACCTTGTCAAATATGCCACTGATCTATACGAGACATCATCTCGCACATGTACTGCTACTGTTGGGTGATAGTCTCAAATCGTTGTAAGTACTCAGTGTGGTACTCATCAACTGTAGCCGATAATTGATATATATCATCTACCAACTTGCCCACATCGGTTTCTACCCTTTCTGCCTATCACTCATGTCCATGGCTGGTTACCCCCTTGTCTAGAGGATTCCGGCGCATCCCTCATAGGCTCATCTTGCTCTTTTGGAGCAGCAGCCCCCTGTTCACCTCTTATTAACCAATTACCCCTATTTCTTATAGATGTAGCTTCTAGGTTAGGGAGCCTAACTTTTGTTATATCCGCCTGATTTAGCCAGTATTTATGCCCATCGAATTAAATCATTTTCATAGTAGATAAAATAGTCAAATCAATTAGTTTTGGCCCTCCGGCCTCCGCATAACCTTCAAAGCTAACATTTAAATATTCAGCAATAGGAGTAATCATCCCTCCAATACATATTCCTCCCCATCAGATTTTCTCATTCTATCAAATTGTCGGGCTATCATAGCCCTGGTATTAGGCACAACCACCGTCCCCGATGCCATACACCAAATAATGAATAACTCATCTACTTGCAAGGCCCATTTGCTTTTCTCCCTCGCAAAAATTGTTTCCGCTAATGCTCTTTGTACATAGTGAAATACGGGGTTTCGAATGCTATATGCCTTCGAAGTACCTGGCGTGTAGATTCGTTTACCAATTATCTCCCTCCAAAATCTATCCTTATCAAAATCCTCATGCTCCTCTATCCCATAAGTTGGAGTTCTATATATTGAATTTAAATCATCAATTGACAACTCCCTTGACTCATTCGCTAACCGGAACTGAATTCCCATCAAATTTCATTTTTGAACTACTAATTCGAAACTACTTAAGAACTCAAGTGTATAAATCGAATAAGTAGCCCAATGCCCGTTTAATATTTTATGCCAATCCACCCAACCACACATAGTCCAAAAATCTTCCAATAAACCCAAATTAGCAAGAATAGGTTCATCAGGATACCTTGTATTTATCCATGGTCTATAATAGAGTACTGCCCATCTAGCCTGGTGTGTTTCATTCGGCAAGATGACATTTGAGGCTTCCGGTTCATCGGCCACGTATTCTGGTTGTGGCTCGGGTTCGGGCTCCGGAGTTGGTTCTCTTTTTCTTCTCGTGTTCCTTCATGTTCCTCTTTCTCCCCTAGGAGCCATAAAAACCAAATTTATGAGGTGTAAAAATGTGAAACTTGCACTTTGAAAATCCCCAAACTTGGTGTAGAACTTGAAAAAGTTGAAAATTTGAAGGCTTTAGATGATAGGTTTCTTCAGAAGCTGAAGAATTTGTATTTTTTGGTGAGATTTATAGTAAATCTGGAAGAGATTTGGAGAAGAGTTCGAGAATTTTGGGAGAGAATTTTAAATTTGTAGGGTTTGGGTAGGAGAAAATGGGAGAAAAATTGAGTTTTGGGGGTAAAATAAGGGAGAATTCGCATCTGACGGGCCACATGGCCCGTGTGGGCTCGCATGGCCAGCTCGGGCGGCCCTAGGTGCCCACGCCCTGCTGCCTGCCGAAATCCACACGCTCGTGTGGACACGGCCTGGTCGTGTGGTGCAGATCCGCTCACAGTGTCGCACGGCCCGTGTGACTATGGCCTTGTGATGTAATTTTTCCTTTTTTCATAAAAAAAACTGGGAGTCTACCGTGACACCTCTTACATAATAACTCACAAAACCAAACACAACTAAAAATTAAGTTAATACGAAAAAAATTGAAATTAAAAATCTAATTTAAATAAATTGAAGGCGATCAAAAATAAAAAATAAGAAATGAGTTGGGTTGCCTCCCATAAAGCGCTAAGTTTTATGTCTTCAGCCAGACTTCAGATTTCTACAATTACTGTCATTGAACCATGTCGGTTGAAATCTGTGAGCCCTCAAAATCTGTACCATCCATCAGACAAATGGCATTGCATTATTCTCTCGGATTCAGTTCTGTGTCGCTTGGGAATTTGCCCTTTTGATGTTGGCCTCCCACTGCAGCTGCGATCTGGGCTACTTGTGTTTCTAGAGATTTCAATCTTGCATTTATGTTTCTATTCAACCGAGTGACTGTTCTCGATCCGTCTATCTTTCTTTGCTTCATCCTTGCCTCGGTTTCTCCAATAAATGAGGATAGCATCTCTTCTACAGATGTTTTCTTTTCATTTGACTTTGCTCTGCCTTGATTGTCAATATTAAATCCCGAGGGTGGCTGCAAAACATTTTTATTGTTAGCATAAGAAAAGTTTTCATGGTTTCGCAGCCCCGGATGATAGTAATTGGGTGTCTGATTATTTCTATAATTGTTGTTGAAGTTTCTTTGTTGTCCCACAAAGTTTGCCTCTTCTTCAACAACATCAAAATCTCTTGGAGTCACTTGCTGCATCGCATCTAATTTCATATTTAGCACGGATACATATTTTGTGAGCATGACGACTTTCTCATCTTGAACCTCTGCCATACATCGGACAATGGATTTATCGGATGGCCATTGGTAACTATTATTTGTCATTTCCTCTAACAGTTCTGGTGCCTCCTCTGGATATTTCCTTAGCAGTGCACCGCCAGATGCAGCATCTATAATAGGTCTTGTGTTGTCACTCAAACCATTATAAAATTACTGAACATGTTGGTAGTCGGGATATCCATGTTTAGGGCACTTCCTTGGCAATTCTTGGGATCTATCACATGCCTCATATAGTGGCTCTGAATCTAACTGCCTAAACTGGGCGATTTCAGATTTCAATTGCAGTGTTTTACTACGGGAAAAATATTTGGCTAAAAATCGCTGACTTAGTTCAGCCCAATCTGCTGGTGGTGGTGTTAGAGAGCATAATCATCCCTTAGCCTTATCGCGCAGAGACAATGCAAAAAGGCGGCATCGAATGATATCCTCAGAAACACCATTCATCTTAACAGTGTCACAGATTTCTAAAAATTGCGCCAGATGCGCGTTTGGATCCTCAATGGCTCTGCCCCCAAACTGATTTTGTGAAACCATCTGGAACAATGCAGGCTTTAGTTCAAAGTTATTTGCATTGATTGGTAGATGGGTCACACCCCCATAAGTTCGACTAACCTCCGGCTGAAAGTAGTCCCTAATTGCCCTTCTCGCGGGCCTTTCCACTATTCAGTCCTATGCGTCTGCCCCAGGTGGGCGCTCCTCATTGTTTCTATTGTTTACGACATTCTGATTAGTCCCATCCTCCATTGCTTTAGATTTTTTTCTTAGTTGTTTTGATATTTTCTCAATTTTCAAATCAATGGGTATTGGCTGGGTAGATCTGGAACGCGTGATCATGCACTATCTGCACTTAACAAAAATAATGTTAGAACCGAAGAAGAGAAAAAAAATTGGAAAGAAAAAAGAAAAAAGAAAAATTATTTACAAAATGTTTCAATTAAGATTAGACTACTTATTACCATATCTAAGTATAATCTTTCAATCCCCGGCAATGGCGCCAAAAACTTGTTCGCCAAAAATATTTGGATCTTACAACTGCAAGTGTACAGGTGTAGTTTATAGAATAATGGCAAGTAAGGTTGTATTCCTCAGGGATTGACTACGAAACACTTAGGCTATAATAACATCGCATTCCAATTTTATTGAAGTGACTGAATCTCAAGTTTTATAAAATCAAAAAATAAAATAAATAGCAGTAAATTTTCAAACCCCACAAGTATTTTCAACAACTACGAAAGCAACCTTAGGCACATAATCTCAACATGTTTCTTCAATATTAAATCCAATTAAAGTTTCAAAAACCAACTCATGCAATTCTATGGGTTCAATTCATAAGTTAGTCTATTCTCCCTCCCGAGCGACGCATAAATAGTAGATTAATAACAATTGTAGGTCTCCCGACTCGATACAACTATTATTAACTCCCAAAAGATCTATGAATTGATTGACTCCCCACAAACAGTTGTAGGTCTCCCAACTCGACACACCCGTTTATGTCTGAATTCGATTTCTATCTTTGTTAGAACTGTTCTTTCCAAATTTCACACTAACAAATATGACATTCTAATTATTGATCAGATAAAAAGAAATAAAGAATACGCACTCAAATTCATAAAATAGAAGACATGAATCAATTAAGAAAAAATTAATTTAGATTTAACATGAATCTACAGTTTTGATTATGCCCTAAGATCCGAAAGATTAGCCACACATTGATAACAAATTCATAGACAAACTTGGAATCAACATTGTGACATCGTTTAAGCACAGACAAGAGATCTAAACTAAGAAAGAAAACTCCTTCTTGTTAGGATGGATATTCCTTTCAAGCCTTCGAAGCTCTTGTGCTTCCGTAGATGTAAAAGGTATTGTGGTGTTCTTCGTAACCTAACCCTCCTCTCTTAGAAGACCTTTGATCTTGTGTTCCTGTGTATTTTGTTGTGTTGTATGTTTTATGAATGCTGTAATTTTCGTGCAGCCCTTGGGTCCCTTATATAGGTGCTTGGAGAGATCACTTGTAGAGTTTGAATGGGAAAAGGACACAAAAATCCATCATAGCTCGTCGCACAGCCCGGTCGTGTAGCTTCACACGGGTCCTCCATACGGCATGTGACTCTTACATGGTCTAGTCGTGCGGCTTATTTTTGTCCTCTGCTTTCTCCCAACTTCACATGGACATGTCATCTTCGCACGGGCAGGTCACACGGTCGTGTGGTCCCACGGTCTGTTGTGTAACTAGTTTTTGTCCGGTTTCTTCATCTTATCGATCTTCTCTTTGCACTCGTCAATCCTATCCGGGCCTTCCAATCGATATTTCTTCAATTAAGTTCCATTTCCTGTAAAAATTACAAGAATACGCAGTATCATGCCCTTCTAAGGAAACCAAGTAAAAACACACTAAATATACATACAAATGTATCAATTATATATCATTTTAAGCCCCTAAATGCACGTATATTTTACAAGTATCAGTAACCTAACCTTGCAAATTGGAGATCCCAAGACCTTGGTTTAATGGGACAACTAAGTTATGAATGTTCAACTATACACTTGGAAATTGTTTTAGCTCATTCTTAACGTCCAAGTGAAAAATCATGCGAGTGTGGTGAGATTAAGTTTATCTTTCAATGATTCCTATGCTAAAAGGTGGAGTATAGCAGATACTCTTTATAGGAGATCACCTATGTAAGTGAGAAGTAATGGCCACTTCTACTTGTAACACTTATGAATCTAAGGTATGGTCCAGGACCGAAATAGACACAATGTGAGAACAAAATGAATTAGGATTGTTATTGTGTAAGTACTATTGTCTTGGCGTACACAAACGGCTAAATAGTTCAAGACATCGCGTCACTAAGCAACTACTAAATCAGATAGTATTTTTACTAAGGAATATTCAAAGCCACAAGCTACCTATCCTGATGCAATCATAGTTCGTTGGAACTTTCGAATGAGTCTGCATACATGCATGCATTAATGTTCATTCATGTGGGGTATTGTTAGAAATTGGTTTTATAAAATGGGCTTTGACCCGATCTTGACCAATTATTTAAGTGGGATCATTTATTAGTTTCAGAAATATAAATGATGTAATTGTAATCTACACCACGGGTAGATGAAATTAGCATTTTGAATTTTTCAAAACCAATTTGTGGTGAATGAGAAATTAATGCATAAATTTAGCCACTTAAATGCCTTTTATATAAGGAATATAAAAGGGTGGAAATATGGAAAGTCATATGCCACTTAGGAAACATATTAAATGTTTGACTAGTTTATACAAAGCTTCACCACTAATAAGGAGTACTCAAGTGGATCTCCTTATGGTACATCCTAGTGGACCAAGTCCATTTTGACTAGCCTTTGGCTAGCTCAAAAGCACCGAGGACGGTGCGGAGCATCATCCGAGCTGGAGTTGAGTCGGGTCCTGGGCTTGCGTACGTCGCATATAGTCGCATTGGGCGCTTTAGAGCCGCACTTTGCACTTCGGATGTATCCATCATCGCGAGGAGCTTTAAGGAGCCTTAAAGCTTTGACAAATCGAACCAGGGTTGATCCGGTGGCTCGGTGGCGTGGCAATACAACTTAAAGTTGCAATGACTTGGCGAAGTCGCCCGGATGGCGACACGTGGCATGCGATGGCGTTGATTTGGGACGCGCTTTATTCGGCCGATCGGATGCCTCTGTTCGATTAATGCGTGCAAAAGCTTGTGTACCTTCGGAAGAGATGTGATCGGGACCATCAGTTGTGCATATTGATCGAGAAGGCACGATCTAATGATCCCAGATCGATCCGGACCAAAGGATGTACACTGCTCGAATAGGCATCCGAATTTCTATATAAAATGACCCTTAGTACTCGAGTTTTACACTACAAAACTTTGCATCTTTCAAAGATATAGTGTGTGCTTCATTTTTTCGCACTTTCAAAGTTCAAATACGTTAAGTTCGATGTAAGTTCGACCTTTGCAAGTCCGCTAAGTCGAACTTGAAAGTCGTTATATCTTAGAGACGATTGCTTAGAACTATTAGCACTTTTGTACGGTTCAATTTCGTCTTGCGGATAGAGAATCTAATTCTCGCCTCGACTTACTTTTTTGTCCCGTTATTTTGTCCGTTTTTTTTAGAAAACCAAACACCGCAAACAACAAAAATTATAAAAACTGACTCAATTATTACTTGTTTCTTGTTGAAATTGATGTCATCTTAAATCTCATCTCTAACTTTTGTTAAGGGGTCATCCCCAACCCATTACACCAAATTTTGTATAAAAAACTGAAAACTACACCAAGTTTGGTGTTTTTGGTGTAATTTTGTCAAAACCATCTCCAACCCATTGCACCAAATCTTCCCGCAAATGAATATTTTATTCTTTCTTCTTCATTTTATAGTAACCCAATTTATTAATTTATACAATTATTTCATTTACTTATATTTTATTATTGTTAATATAATTAACTATAAACTTTCATTTAATTAATATTATATTAATTAGTTGTATTACAAAATAAATATTAAAATTAATATTATAATTTATTTTAGTTTACATTATATTTATTTTATTATTTATTAAAATTCATAGAAAATGTTAATTAATTATTAAAATCATGTTATATAAATTAATTATATAAAATGAGGATACAATTGAAATTTAAATTTGAAGTATAAGGGAATTTGAGGGCAAATGTGGGATATTGCATTACATCAAGTTTGGTGTAAATGAATAGTATTACACTGAATTTGGTGTAAATGAATATTGTTACACCAAATTTGGTGTAATACTATTCAATACACCAAATTTGGTGTGAGGTTTAGAGTTGGGTTGGAGAGGAATTTTTGCGTATTTGGTGTTATAAGGTGAGATTTGAAGTTGGGTAACAACTTTTCGTATAGTTTTCTTGTAGTTTAACAAAAAATATTCAATTTCATTGTTGTTGAGCTTCCTTTTTGAGAAAAATAAATCAATAGTAGAATTATTATCTTCAACTTCATAATTAACATATCTCTTTATGCTAGCGATCAACAATTTTGTAGTTTCAACATCTTTCAAGTTTTCTTCAAAAAACATCTCCCAAGTTGTATAATATACCCCGATTATAAGGTTGAACTTTTGATGTTTATTTAGTGGCAAAAAAATAATTCAATATTTTACTATATTTCAATAGTTCTTAGTTGAGATGCTAATTATCCACAAGCAAAAAGACTTTAATTTTGCAAGCCATATATTATAAATTATAGATTATTAATTTATTGGTTGTTTAACATCTCACTAATAGGTTTTAGCAATCTTAATATTATTAATTTATAGAGGTTTGAATTTATTCTGAATTCAAAATAGGATGTAGCTTGACTTGAGCCTTATTTGTAAAGTCACAACGCCATCATTATATTATATATAGATGGTGTTGAATTATAAAATCCGGCCATCACGAATGATCTGCCCATCATTCCATAGTAGACTTGGCTAAAAGTTCAACAAGGACATTTAAATTAATTATTACACCATGTATATATAACATTACTTTTGTATAATTTCAAAAAAAAAAGTATTTTTGTAGAAAACAGAGAAAATATTCTTATATTTTAAATATGTGGTGCATCACATATGTATTACATATCACGTGTACATAAAATATTATTTTAAGATATATACACTTAATATTAATAATACACATATGTTGTGCAGGCAAATATGCAATGTAAGATACAATACAAAATTACAGTAAAAACTGTAAACTTTTCAAACTCTTTACTTTTTTGTTTTTCAAAAAGAAAAATAAAATTGGTCAATTTACACATGAATATGACACTTCTGCAACCAATTATCTAATGATTAGGCTTATTTTCTAATCCAAGAAATTGATTTTGGAGGATGAGGCTGAGCATCTCTATAAAACCTCAAGATTGTAACTTATCCATGTATTTCTAACAAAAAAAAATTTGTCAAGGTTTCAATTATAGAAAATCTTTTGGGGGTGGACTCCACCTTACTCCTTTTATTTTATTTTATTTTTTAAAAGTGTTCAGAAATTAGAAGCATTAGCCATTAGATAAAGTTTGACCTTAACAAAAAAATTCGTCATTGTAGCATTATGCATAAGGAGACTCAAAATTTTCAACTAATAAAGCGAATTATATATTTAATAAATTAAAATGCAAACTCTGCAATGATGGAGAGCAATATCCAATTTATAAGATGATGTCCACTTAGCAATCCATTTTGATGGCTACTTTTCATTATTGTCAGTTTGTTTTATTATTTAATTTTCAAATTGAATACATTTTTTCTTGAAGGATCAAATTGAATACTTAATTACTCATAATTATTATTTGTTGGGTCAAACTATTGTCTGGGCCCTTGAGATCTAAAGTCATTTCTCTAAACCCATGAGGCCCAAAGTTCAAGGCATAAATTGTCACTTTCCATACATATGTAAGTTAATATGAAATTTACCACTTAAGTTCCTTTACCATTTGGAATATTTTTCGATCTTATTCGACTTAAGCAGCTTTTCTAGGACAATCTCAGGACCTTCTAACCGTGTTTAATTTGTTCGTGTTGCATGTTAGTTCTTTCCACATGATTAACGGAGCTATTGGAGTTATCCTAACTCTTGGACTTTGATATATTATTGAACAATTGGATTAATTACCCCTACTGGAGTGATCTATATATTTTAGTCAATGTTTTACAAATTGGACCGGTGATCAAACCGGTCTTGCTACCGGTTAGCGGTTTGACCGGTCAGACCGGTTCAACCGCTGATTTAACCGACCTAGTATAATTTAATTGTATTTTCTATTATATTATGTAAAATGCAAATAAATAACCATACCTTAACTATAAACACACCTCGAAAAATTCAATTTTTTTTTAAAATAATTGCATACTTATTCTTTTTAATAAGTTGGGAGTACTGGTTGGAGGGGAAGAGATAAATTACAAATAAACTGAAAGATACAGGGAATAATTGCATACTTATGATCAAATACAAAGTTTAACCTTCATTAAACAATATAATTTGAAATTTGCTCCATTCTTAAGGAAATATTAACAGTAGAATTTAAATGGAAAAGATTAGGAAAAAAACTCAGTGAAATTAAAGTAGAAAAAAAAAGATTAGGAAATAAATAAAAATGGAAAGAATAAAGACAGGAATTTAAACTGAAGATTAGACAAAGATTTGGAATATTAAGGAAGAAATTGAGAAACCAAAAGGAAAGGGAATTAAATGCATAGTCAAATTGTAATCAATTGGAAACTAATCAATTATCACCACCTATCTTGCAAGTTGCAACTTGATGAAAATAAAGAATAAAAGAAACAAATGGCCTAATTGACAGTTTTTCTTATTTTTTTTAAAACAAAGCGGTCCAACTGCAGGTTTTTCTCACAATTTTCAACCGGTTTAACTGGTTTTCTGGTGGTTCAACCCAGTTCTTGGCAGTTTAACCACGAATCCAGTTTCTTAGGTGTGTTCAGACCGGACCAAGCGCCGATTCTCAGTTGAATTGGTCGAGCCGGTTGGTCCGGTCCAATTTTTAAAACATTGATTTTAGTAGCGCCACATATATTACATTTTCTATGGAAATTTTTTGAATTTGAAAATAGGTATTCACAAATTTTAAAATTAGAAGTTTTATTATTTTCTAAAAAAGTATGTCAAACTAACATTCAGTATATTATATTTTTGACAAGAAGGAAAATTATTTTTCATTAATCAGTTCTAAACAAACTAGATAAAAAGATCCTAAGCCAAATAAGAAAAACTCAAATAAACTACCATATTTCGTACAAGTGAAGAGAAGGAGGCAAACAAATCAACCCTATATACTAAATGAAAAAATAAATATGACATGTGTCAACACTTCGATATTCTGAGACATGTGTCAATTCTCCCAATTCCACGTGGTGTCTTCACATTTATCCATGTGGCAATCCTATATTATATATACTAGTTTTTTACCCGTGCGATGCACGGGGTTTATATGTGTGAGACATCTTTTTGAATTGTTTGAATTATTACATGTAAATTTTCTAATAGTTCTATGAATTCTATATTTTAGGGATGGCAACATCGGAGAAATCATTCATGTTGGTAACCAAATATAATGGGATGGGGAATCTCTGGTTCATTCAATGATGAGAATTCGCCTCTTCTCTAGAATAGGAGATTAAAGAGTGTATTTATATCCTCGTCTTCCTTTCCATTACGATTTTGATAAAATGGAAATTCTACATTTTCATCCCTATTTCCCGAATATGTATATTGTATTTGACTATTATTAATATTAATTCTATTTATAATTTTTGATTTTATTAATTTTACAAAATTAAACACAATAATCCTTACAATTTTATTCTCATTCTTTATTTTATAAGTTATGAATTTACGTTGTATAAGTTTGTTTTAAAAAATAGTGATGCAAAAAATTTAAACTTTCAAAAAATAATTAAAATATAAAGGTATTTAATTTTATTATCCATATGATTAAATAATAAAAAAATAAAATATTATATATAAAAAATTTTATTTTAATACGAAATATTTGGATGTAAATACGAATTGTATTTATCTATAAGTAAAAGTCTAAAAAACAATTAGCTACCTAATGTTAATTGTTCTCTACCTCAATGCTAAATATTTAATAAATTATATTTCAATATAATCAATAATAAAATTATTTCAAATTTTATATTTTTTGGGGTGTAGAAAGTTGAACAACTGTCCAAATTATTAAAGGAATTAAACAAAAAATCATGTTTTATATTTAGCAACGCAATTAAGGGAAAATGAAATATTTCAATAAAAAACTAATTTATCTTTATATATACACATATATAAAAAAATTATCAAAGAAACATTTATATCTAATTCCAAATGTACAACTTTGAAATTCCAATATCAAAATACGTTGACGAATATAAAAATAATTTCTATTAACATGAAAAATATGTTAATATATAACAAATAATTTTCAGTATATAAAATACTATTATGAATATAGTTTTACATTAAATAAATCTTAATTTTCTTTTTATATAAATATATAATGCTATGCATGGATATGTGATATATGAAATTTGGATATATATTTTGAGATATTTTCTTCAATTAGAATAAATTTTTTATTTGAATCCAATCAATTAAGATATAATTTTATATAATTACTAAGACACGGGCTAAACCAAATTACAACTATACATATATCATAAATAGCCAAAGTACATGAACTTATAAATTGATGTTCAATATCCCGAATGCTTTTAAAGCCCATTACAAATTACAAAATATGGGTAAATATTTAATTATATTTTGTATTTTTTTTAACTTTATATATGCAATATTAGTGTCAACTGAATATTTTAAAAAAATAATTAATTTGATATATTATACGTCAAAAATGGATCAAAAATGAATAAAGAATTACTTTTTTTAAAAAAAATACAATAATTAATGATGTACACACGTAGATTTTATAAAGTTAAATTTATATAATTCTATTTTTTATTTAATTTTAAAGAGTTATTATTTAAAAAAAGTTGATTACCATATTTATCACTTATTATTTGTGCTCATTTTATTTTTATTACCTTTTAATAGTAACTGCCAATGGACAGAAAATTGTATATATATATATATAAAGAATATACTTACAATCAATGAAAAATCGTATATATTGTATATCAACAATTAGAGGTTAAATATATATTTAATCTTTTTCTGGAAAATATGTGTAATATTATGAGATTTATATATATATATATATATATATATACACAATACCATTCGTTTATTTAGTGTGTGTGTATATATATATACAGACAATACATATTATTTTTTTATTGTTATAAAATATTTTATTTTAAGAAAACCGATTAGCTTTGAATGATGTGCAATTACACGGGGTTACTTAATGTAGTCAGAAATAATACTTTAATTGATTGTTTTACTCTATATACATTTCAATTTAAATTCTAAAATTATGTGGCAAGTGATATTTAATATTATTTACTAATTATTTAAATTAGTTCGTTTAAATCAGTACATGTTGCGAAAGTAGGAAATTAAATTTGCGTAAAATACAGCTTTACATGATTGAAAAAAATTATATAATTATAGATGTTATTTTGTTTATAATTTTACTATAATCGAATGATTTTAATTTCTTTACTGTATTTTAATACTTTTATTGAATACCAATTTTAGTCTTTAATTACTGTAAGTTGAAAATGCGTGCAATTTAAATATAGTAAGTGCGGAAATCACATGCCCATATAATAACAAAACATAAATAGCTCAAAATAAGTTTCAAGAAAATACAGTGTCGTTTAAATCCAGTAAGTTTGAAAATGCATTCATTTGAAATTTCCAAAATTATGCAATCTCTAATTACAACCGTAATGTATGACACAATCATTTCATAAAAAGTACTAAAATAAATACCATATAAAAACTCACATTGAACAAATTCTTTTTTACTTTTAATAGTAAGCTAAAAAAGGCGGGAAAATTTTTGCTATACTATTTTAAGAAGCGGTTGTTATTATATATATATATATATATATATATAGATTTTCATATTTTTTATATTTTTCTTATATAATCTAAAAGATAACAAATAATCCAAAATCAAGAATTCAATCTATATAATCTATTTTTACCGTAAATCAAAGATGTTATCTATACATTGTAGGTCCTAAGGGGGTGTAAGTGTAAGGTTTAAAAGGGGTTGAATAAACCTTACCAAATTTTTTTGATTTAGTCCTTTTAAAAGTTGAGTTGATACTTTACAATTTGTGTCCTTGGTGGACGACCAATTTAGTTAATCAGTAGAGTTAGTCTCTCAACAGAGACTCAATCGAGCCGTTGATGGAATAACTCATTTGTTAAGTCTAATCTAACTCATTTGTGGTTTGTTTTTTGGAAGACTTAACACCCTTAAGTTTGGTTAAGTAGAGATTTAGAGCTTGATTTAGTACTTAGAGATTATCTAATGGATAGCAAATATGTCGTGAGAATTAAACAAATATGATGCAAGAATTAAAGTCTTTGAAATGTAAATGACACAATAAGATTTTTATAGAGGTTCGAAGATGGGGTAATTCTTCTACTCCTCTCTTCTCCAACTCCGGAGGAATCCACTAGGTATTGATCGTATACAAAGTGGTAATCCGGATACAAGTCTTGATCACACACGGTGACTTGATCCTTTGGGACTCGATCCGGAGACGCCTTGATCACTCGGTGGCTTCCGTGCGACTCGGCTTATTCACAGGCACTTTTTGCGCTGCTACTACACCCACTTGCTCAAGCTCTTTGGATTTGATCACGAAGCCCTCAAAAAGCTCAAGACTTGGTTCGACCTTGAACCTTCCTACAATCCTTCGTGGAATATAGACCCCTTGATTCTTGGTAATTTCCTCTTCAACTGATTGAAGTTATCTTTCCTTCACATGTGAGTGTTGGATTGATGTTCTTCGTAGTGTAGGCTTGAGGATTGAGCGTTTAATCACTTGAGAATATTTCAGTTACAATTCTAATAATTGCTAGAATGTTTGTGGTTCGAGGTAACTGCGTAATCTCGAGTCTCTCTTTTTCTCGAGTTATTCCTCACCTTTTATAGTGAGATTTTCAAAAATCGCCCGTTGAAGAGATAGGCTTATTTTTGAAAGTCACTTGTGGTCGTTGGCTTGTCTTGTTGCGATCCTTGGAATTGTCATTTCCTCGTATGAATTGTTCTCCACCTTTTTAGAGTTCGACACGGTGTAGTGCTTCCCATTGGTTTATTCCTTTTGCAGACGCTTCGGGACTGAGCACTTCGAGAAAGGTAGCATGGAGATATTACTTGTTTAAGTAATTCTCTTGATTTACGTACGGCAACGGATCTTTTGATTATCTCGACTTGACCGCATTTCCTTGCTTTCCCAGGTGACTTAGAGTCGACTTCCAATCATTGGATGACTCTTGTCACTTCAACTTGAGACTTGGCTTTTCTTAAGTTGACTTGGTGATACTCCACTCACCGCATCTCATTTTGCTCCTTGATAGAGTTCCCATCTTCTCTTCTTTGCCATACTCAATTTGTCTTGCAGTGAGTCTTCCTTCTAGTCTTCATTTGTCTTCTTGCATGTTTGGGCATAGGCGACTTAACTCAAACTTGACCAGCCCTATTTATTACAATGCGAGTTTACAACAAAAATTGGGGTGCCAACTTCCTATTCTAAGTTTTACATGGCATTCATCAAAATCTAAACAATAAATTTCCCAACAATTTCCCCCTTTTGATGATGCCAAAACTTAAAACATTCAAAATGTAAATAGCAAAGATACATACAGATAGTGCATTCACATAGAATGTATGCGTAGAATCAATTCTTTTATTGATCATAACATTCTTTTTTTTACACAATCTGTTTACGGGGTGTATCGTGAGCAAACATTTGTCTACAATAAAATAAAGAATTTGACTTTATTGCGGAAGACTTACATAGTATATATTTACATAGTAAAATACATGAAGGGGTGGACAGCAACACTTCATCTCCTTCGTTGTCTCCTTCTTTCTTCTTCTTCAAAGCATCTTGCTCTTCTTCTCTCTTTTTCTCATCGTCGATCGCATTCTTCTTCTTTTCATATGCCTTAGGGCGACTTCATCTCTTCTTAATCTCTCTTGTCTTTCCTCCCATAGCCTGAGTTTGTCTCTTATTTTTTCTTCTATTCTTTTCGCATACTCGGCATTGCTTTTAGCCACTTGCAAATTGGCTACTTGGTCAAGAACCGGCCATTGAGTAGATCCCTCCTTTCTTGCACGGATCTACGTACTCAATGTTTTTACAGGCGGAGGTCCAGGTCCAAGCCTCTTCCTTCACTGCCGCTTCTTTTCTACCTCTCCTCCTCGGGCGTGTATTATCTTTGGGGTCTTCTTCTTCTGGTGAGTGACGGCGGAGTGACCAAGAGAGGATTGCCGGTGAGTCACTGCTGTCGCCTTCTTCACATAACGTGAGACCCTTTTCCCGATACAAGTCCCAAGCTTGAGCCATAGACATTTTTGCAAAGTATCCTTGAGATCGAGCATTTTAAATTCATCAGGCGATCGTGGCTCGGTCCGACATACGAGATGGCATAAGTGTCTCTGTCTCTTTGGAATGCCTCCATGTTGTTTCAAGATGTTCATAACTCGGGCATCCATTCTTCCTTCCACTTCCTCTATCCCCGCTTCAATTGTCTTTCTCTTTTCGGCCATAGATATAGCAGTGTTGGAGTGGCAGTCACAGGAGTTTGTTGCGATAATATCGGTTGTGACAAGACCTTGTTGGGGGTTTGTGAAATCATCAAGGTCACATCTTTCGATCCTTCCCCTCAGCGGACTTTCCTTTCATTTGTTTTGACACTTCCTCGGATGTCTTTCCCTTCACGATTCTTCCTTCTTTTCACTTCGAGGATCTCTTTAGCGCTTTAAAGTATTCCTCTTCCCCCTTTTTGGCATCATCAAAGGAGAGAGGAACACTGAAACATCTTGGCAAAGAGAAGTCGAGCTGCGATAGCCGAGTCTTTGCCTCAAGTCTCACTGCGGTGTATGCGGTACGAAATTTAGAAGCGAGTAGCGTTGGACTCTTTGAAATTAGCTTCATCTCGGCCATGAGAAGGCTGGATTTTCTATCCATGTTTTCTTCCATACGTTTGGAGATCACTCTTATTTTGCTCACGCAATGTGACTTTATCTCGGCAGTATGAGCTTCATGCATGTGCTCAATGTGTTCTCTCAATTTCATTTTTGCATCAAGCATTCTCGACTCTCCATACCGGCTGACTTGTTGAACAATGTCTGAAGTATCTAACTTGTTCCACACGTATTGTTTCTTCTTGGCATTTGCCACCATTCCCGATCCCCGATGTTATGCCCCTCAAGTCGGCCAGTAAGGTTGGCATCTCTGTTGTCGATCGTATGTCCATAGAGGCATGGTGCCTCTCCATCCGTTCAATTTCGGAAGACAAATAATGCCTTGAACACCTCCGAACTTCAATTTGTTTCTTCCGTTGCGGTGATGGCCATGCGGCGTCAAAGTCATAGTCATTTGGAGCGATGGTACTGACGGAATGACAGGGAGCTGGTCTATGGAAGCGTGCGAGTTTGTTCTCGACTCTTCAAGGAGGTCGGGTACCTCCAGAGAAAAGAAATGATTCTACAAAGGAATCATCACGACTCTTGGGATTTGTTCAATGATGAGAGGTGCGCGTGAAGTTCCTTTTGAGTCGAACCTCTGCGCTTGATGAGCCTATCAAGAGGACTCTGTTTGGTGGGGTCTTTTGTGAAGTGGACCCGACTTGTTGAGCCTCGGTTGTCTTAATGACCGTTGGTCTCATTTGGTTTCTCCAATTAGTGGTGGTCCTCGGCCTTATCGAGCGTCATCGGACGATGATGAGATTTCCATTGGTGGCTCATCATCAAAATTGAAAGTTTGACGAGTAGTCTTGAGATCGACTTGCTCGTCTTGGCGGGAACATCCGCACTGAGTCTTTTAGATCTGTCACAGGGGGATGACTCGACTTCTTCGTCGCGCTTTCCGATCCCAAAAAGGTTACATCGGGATTATCCTGGGAATCATGAAGCACGCTTATCTCCTTTTCGGATGGATCAATGATAGCGGGAGGGATGTTCTCTACTTCGGTTTCTTTACCCGGGAAGTCTCAACCTCCCGTGGGCCTTCATTACCTCCTACAGTCTCAAGCTGCGGTGAGGCTTGGACCTCCTTTCGATAGTGTCAGCTGTCTTAGGGTCTTCGTGGTGGCATCCATTGGAGTCTCAACCCCATGGATTGCACTTTCATCGCCCAGTGTTAACTCCTGTACATTCCTTCTCGTGCCTCGATTGCATCGGCCGGCGTCATTAGCCTGCAGAGCGGTTGGCACCTCAGCTGAGAGCAGTCTCAAGCGTCGAGCCGTTGATGACAACTTGCTTTGTACTTTGTGGTTGTTCCTTCTCCACTTCGCCTCCTAGATTCGTCGTGGAGTCATCTGCAGCATTCTCCGACCTTGCTGCCGGTGGATGGGAGTTTCCCCTCGGTGGCGCACCAGGCCGAGTGACTTGGAATGGGGTCACTCGTCTCCAAACTCCGGCTGTTTCTCTTGAGTGTTCAGCCGTTGGGGCGGTGGTAAGACACCTTCATTAGGGGTTGGCTCAACTGGGGTCCCCACTAACCCGGTTTCATCGCCAGTTCCCTTAATTCCTTCTTCCGGAGTGAGTGGGGAAGTGTTGGTAGCAACAACGGTGGCGATTTCTTGAACCACTCCCATGGGATCGATTTCACCGTGTGTTCGGAGGACTCTCCTGGTCCCTCCATCAATCTTTTCTCATGAAGGATTCGGATTCGTGCAATGATTCTTTGCATTTGCACTTCTTCGTGGCGGCAGCAGAGTCCGATCCTCATCATCATCGATAAGACATCAAGGAGATGATGTGTGTGTTCGTAGTGCGGTGATAGGCAGATGTTGGCCTTCTCACGTGCCTCGCTTCCTCCGCTGTCTTTCCTTCTCCTTGTCCTTGAAGATCTGCAAGATATCCGTGCGATTTTCTTCATCCGTGCTTGGACCCACGTGGTCACTCCAAGGAAGTTCGGCAGTTCCTCTTCCTCTTCTATAAATTCAGGCCGTTGGAACTGTTCCTTGATCGACTCAATTTCCACTTCCTCCACACTCGCAGACGATTTTGGATGTCTAGGTAAAGTGGGGATAGGATCATCACATCACTATCGGCTCTATCGCCTTCTTCTTGTGTCTCATTGCCGGACTACAATTTGTGTCTTGATTTGCCTCTGCTGATCGCCCAGAGACTTATTTGTTTCATCAATTATATCCTGGGACTCTACTTCTCCAGCCAGTCTCCGATCTGCTCGGTGAGTGGGCCGACTCGGCCCGGTTTCTCAAGCTCGGAGTGCTTGATGATTCTTCTTCGTCTCCTAGTTTGTACCGCAGAGGATTTGGTCCAGAAAGAGTTTCTTCGAGTCTTGGCGGCGGGGTTGGTGTTGGTGTTTTCTTCCGAGGAGTCGTCGTCTTGGCTTGCTCGTTCTCCTCTTTTGACGATCGGAGGAGGTATTTGAGAGTCCTTCTCGACCGCTGCTCTGGGGCGGAGACACGGTTGCGGGGGCGGTGACTCGGCTGCGGGCGGGAGCAGGTTTGTTTTTCTTTGCTGCAGGAGCAGGCGTGATCTTCTTAGCAGCTGCAGGGCGGCTTTCTTCTTTGGTGGAGAGAAACAGTTGTATCTTCAGGGTGGTGATTCCTCCTCACTCGTGTCGGCTCTCTTGGCGTAGGCTCTCTTCGTGCGCCAGAGAGGTTTGATCTGAACATTCTTTGTTTACATGGAACGCCTTTCCATGTCTAAGAGGACTCCTTTCATCTCCATCAGCCGGCCAATCACGGGCCATATCCTAGGGATCCTCCAAATGCACCATCTTCCTTGAAGGATTTGTTCCCTATATTCTGGCAGAGTCTGCTTTGTAGACAAACTCATTTTGATTTATTTTCTTTTCTTCAATGATCGCAGCCATTCACGATCAACTTTGCTTTGTGAGTTGGTCAAAGCTGCCAAATTTGATGTCTATGCATTTGGCAACTATGTCCAACGATTTGTGGTAATCCTCCCCAGCCTCTTGTTTTTGTGTAAACTATTTTATCAGTATAGTCGGGCTTGGCTATTTCCTTCCAAGCAAGCGGCCAGGTTTACATCGGCATTGTTGATTTCGATGCTCCTTCCATCGTAGTAGTGGTGTTTCACCAAATCCTTGCGCGAGAGATGGTGAACTTCTTTCCGTGAGCAGATGACTTTATCCCTTCATCGTGAATCTCGGCGTTCACGTAGAAGCGTGTGACCTCCTCCACATAGGTCATCGTATATTCCAACGTCGAAAAGCGGTTTCACCCAGGCGTTACCAATTTCTCGGCAATTTTCATCAATAAGGTGTCATCGGACCCCTGTTTCACCATGCCGTCGAAATCCACAGAGACCCGGTGTGGATTTGCTTTCCTAACTTGACAAAATCATAGGTTGGTGCCATTTTTCGAGATTTCTGAAGAAAACTTAGAGGTTGATTTGAAGATAGATAGGGTTTTGAGAGAGTTTTGCCTTTCTTGAGAGAAATGAACGGTTTTGGTAATATGAGAGAGAGAAGAAAAGAAAGCTTAAGTATGGTTTATGAAAGGACGTGCGGGTGGTTTTTGAAATGTGATCGAAATCAACGGCTTAGATTTTGCACGCCGATTTAGCATTTAATGTCTCGTATTTAATGCGGCAAGACATTTATATACAATCATAAGCAGTGTGCAACTTTTGCTCGTACGTCATAATTATCTTCGACGTAATTCTTAAAAACATTCCCGCTTAGTAAAAGCATTGCGTTTTTGTCACTTTGCTCATAAATGACTCACTTTTTCCCTCGGTGATTTAACTCTTCTTCTCACAGTTCTCTTAGTGACTCAAATTTGTCAAGGCCTAATCTTTGTAAGTCCAAGCGCTACGATAATCTAGAGGGGGTGAATAGATTATCTCCATCTTTTCGATTTCGCCCTCTTTTTTAAAACCGAATGCTCAAATACAATAATAAAGGTGCGGAATATAAACAACACACGTCGATTTAAAGAGGTTCAACCACCTAGGGCCTAATCCTCTACCACCCCAAGTATATCAGGGATGGATTTGAAAGAAAAGAATTTTATTAATTACCAAAATTAATACAAATTCAACTTACAACACCCTCGAAGAGCACCACACTCTTCTTCAACACCACCTTTGGAGATTACCACAATCTCCTTTGAAGATTACCACAATCTTCCTTCAACGACACCTTGTGAAGATTACCACAATCTTCAACCTTGAAGAATACCAAATTCTTCAACACCTCAATAAGAAGATTACCACATTCTTCTTCACCTATCACCTAGATCATCCAGTGTGTTCTTACCACAAGAACACTCACAAGGATATCTTGTGTTTGAATGATAACCAAAAATCAAGATTACAACTCAATAATGAATAATACAATTTGAGTGCGAAGTGTAATCAAGAAAAGCCTAGACCTCAAAGATGTGAAAGTGATAAGCTAGGCAATTTTACAACAAGAATAATAACAATGAAAGACCAAGTGTTTGCTTGAAGTGTATCTTGTTGTGTTGTATCTCAATTGTTATGGTGGTTGCTCCAAAACTTCCTCTATTTATAGGAGATGATTGATCAAGCATAGGCTCCTCTTGGGGATTGAAAATCTACAGAAAAATACAATTAAAATCAAGAATATAGCTGTTAGAAATCAATCCCACAATTTAAGGAAATGTGTCTATCAAACGGTCATATTTTTTCTTTGATCAATACAGGCGCGACTTGGCCGCACATAAATAAGAGAAAATGAGAACACTTTGAAAATTACAAGGCGTAGGTCGACGAGGCCGGCCGGTAGGCTTTTGTCTCAACCGGTCTCCTAACCAAAAATACGAAGGGGTTAAGTCTGTTTCAACAATGAAACTTGCAGTGCCGGTCGGCCATTTGGGCGGCCGGTCGGCCGACGATCGACGAGCAGTCGACCGCTTGTTTTCCTTCCGTCTCATTTTCTGTTTCTAAAAACATCTTCAGGTACGGGTTGCCCTATAGGGCGACCGGTCGACCACGAGACAGAAATGTTGTCCAATTTTTGTCGAAAATAAAACTCAAGAAATACTCCGAAAATATAGTAAAAACATTTTAAACCGATCGAGAGTATTTAGACAACATTTAGGAACCTGTTATAGGAGTAAAAATCCATTGATATAAAATCTTTAAAAGTGTCGTCGGACCTGTTTCACCATGCCGTCGAAATCCAAGTGAGACCCGGTGTGGATTTGCTTTCCTAACTTGACAAAATCATAGGTTGGTGCCATTTTTCGAGATTTCAGAAGAAAACTTAGAGGTTGATTTGAAGATAGATAGGGTTTTGAGAGAGTTTTGCCTTTGCTTCGAGAGAGAAATGAACGGTTTTGGTAATATGAGAGAGAGAAGAAAAGAAAGCTTAAGTATGGTTTATGAAAGGACGTGCGGGTGGTTTTGAAATGTGATCGAAATCAACGGCTTAGATTTTGCGCCCGATTTAGCATTTAATGTCTCGTATTTAATGCGGCAGCATTTATATACAATCATAAGCTTGGTGTGCAGCTTTTGCTGTACACGCGTCATAATTATGCCGACGTAATTCTTAAAAACATTCCCGCTTAGTAAAAACGATGCGTTTTTGTCACTTTGCTCATAAATGACTCGACTTTTTCCCTCGGTGATTTAACTCTTCTTCTCAGAGTTCTCTTAGTGACTCGGTTGTCGCCTAATCTGTAAGTCAAGCGGCTACGATAATCTAGAGGGGGTGAATAGATTATCTCCATCTTTTCGATTTCGCCCTCTTTTTTAAAACCGAATGCTCAAAGACAATAATAAAGGTGCGGAATATAAACAACACACGTCGATTTAAAGAGGTTCAACCCACCTAGGCCTAATCCTCTACCACGCGTATATCAGGGATGGATTTGAAAAAGAAAAAAATTTATTAATTACCAAAATTAATACAAATTCAACTTACAACACCCTGAAGAGCACCACACTCTTCTTCAACACCACCTTTGGAGATTACCACAATCTCCCTTTGAAGATTACCACAATCTTCCTTCAACGGCACCTTGTGAAGATTACCACAATCTTCAACCTTGAAGAATACCAAATTCTTCAACACCTCAATAAGAAGATAACCACAATCTTCTTCATCTATCACCTAGATCATCCAAGTGTGTTCTTACCACAAGAACACTCACAAGGATATCTTGTGTTTGAATGATAACCAAAAATCAAGATTACAACTCAATAATGAATAATACAATTTGAGTGCGAAGTGTAATCAAGAAAAGCCTAGACCTCAAAGATGTGAAAGTGATAAGCTAGGCAATTTTACAACAAGAATAATAACAATGAAAGACCAAGTGTTTGCTTAAAGTGTATCTTGTTGTGTTGTATCTCAATTGTTATGGTGGTTGCTCCAAAACTTCCTCTATTTATAGGAGATGATTGATCAAGCATAGGCTCCTCTTGGGGATTGAAAATCTACAGAAAAATACAATTAAAATCAAGAATATAGCTGTTAGAAATCAATCCCACAATTTAAGGAAATGTGTCTGCTGTCAAACGGTCATATTTTTGCTGTCAATACACAGGGCGACCGGTCGCACAGAAATAAGAGAAAATGAGAACACTTTCAAAATTACAACAGGGCACTTAAGGGATCAAAATGAAATATCTTGAAAGATGTGTGCATAAGCATAAAATCGAGTTTAAAGAAAAATACGAGTAGACATACCTCGATGGTTTAAGAAACTTGATGACGTAATAGCCAATGAGAATGAAATATGTATCCTACACAATTCTTAGATAACATTTTCATAGAAAATTCAAGTGTAGGCAAGTAATATGAGATATCAAAAAGAGCTTATGCTATAAGATTTCATAAGAGATAGTAAGCCACATAAGTCTAATAAAATGCTCAAGAGTTTTGGAAAATCATGCAAGGTCTCTTTTAAAAATTTTGAAACTCGTAAATATATAAGAGACCTATATTAAAAATAAATACTTGAAGATTCATTTTGCAATTAAGACACAATTAAAAGTATGCATAGATTTAAAAATAAAATGCATATACAAATGGGGAGATACGGTTTACCAATTACGCCCGTTTCCATGGGTTGTGTCTTTCCCATTGTTGATGATATCTTCCCATTGAGAAGTCACTTTGTTGATGATGACTTCTCCATTTCAAGTTTGGTTACCTTCCCATGGTTGATGGTTTCTTCTTCTTTGAAAATCATCTTGTTGATGATGTCTTTGGCATTTCCAAGGATTGTGTTCTTCCCATTTTTGATTATACGCTCTTCTTGGAAATTGGCTTTGTTGAGAGTAGTTTCTCCTTCTTTGATCAAATGAAACGTTCATTTGAAGTTTTCTTGGTGGCATGAATTTTCTCCGATTTTTGCTTTGCTAGGGTACCTAATAGCATATTGTTTTGTGGTACCCTCATGTGTTTGGGTCCTTTAAGATTAGCTTTGAGACTTTTAGGTCTCCAACAATATTTAGAGCTATTTCTAGCCCGACAAGAATTAGCCGTATGACCCTTTTTGCCACAATAAAAACAAGTAATAATTCTAGGAGCATAATGACCAATATGCATAGTGACTTGATCCTTTTTCATATGATTAACAACATTAGGCTTATGATCAAGTCCTTTATTACAATTATGAATATCAACAATATTGGACATTTTATTGGTACTCAAGTTGGATTTTAATAAATCCTTTTTCATGCAATCAATATTCTCAACAAGAGTACTATTTTCTTTTTCAAGGTTTCTAACCTTGTCAAGTGTGGTGGTGTGAGCACATGATAGTGATTCATAAGAAGTAAATAAACTATCCTTATCATTTTTCAAAATATTGAATTCCTTTTTCAAATTTTTGTATCTAACAAGTAAGCTTTGGAATTCATTTTGAAGTTCATCATAATCATTTTGTAAATCACTATAATCATTTTGAATGACAATATCATAAGAAGTAGAGGATTTAAGACATACCTCATTTTCTTCATTGATGCCCATAAAACAATATTCAACTTCTTCATAATTGGAAGTTGTAGGAGGCTTATTCCTTAGATTTGAGCTTGTATGATCTTGAGAAGTAGATGCTTTTGTTTGACTCCTTTCATTTGCAAATACTCCATAGATGGCTTCTAATTTTTGCCATACTTCATGTGCCGACTTTATTCTACAATATGTTCATATTCTAAATTAGTAAATGAACAATACAAAATATTTAAAGCCTTACCGTTTAAGGAGATGATTTTCTTTTCTTCATCATTGAGCCTTTTGAAGCCTTTTGAGGTGTATGGTGTATCTTTCGTCGGAATGGATTCTCCATTAATGACGGTGTTCCAAATGTCGAACCCGCAACCTTGTAGATAGCATTCCATTCTTTCTTTCCAAAAATTAAAATTCTTGGAATCAAATAGTGGTGGCTTGGTGGTGGAGGTGCCGGATAGATGAGCTTCGTTCGTAGACGTCGATCGTTTCTCTTCACTCGCGATGTGAAACGAGCTTGCCAAAGAGTTTGGTTCGATACCACTTGTAAGTCCAATGCTACGATAATCTAGAGGGGGTGAATAGATTATCTCCATCTTTTCGATTTCGCCCTCTTTTTAAAACCGAATGCTCAAATACAATAATAAAGGTGCGGAATATAAACAACACACGCCGATTTAAAGAGGTTCAACCCACCTAGGGCCTAATCCTCTACCACCCCAAAGATATCCGGATGGATTTTGAAAAGAAAAAGAATTTTATTAATTACCAAAATTAATACAAATTCAACTTACAACACCAAGAAGAGCACCACACTCTTCTTCAACACCACCTTTGGAGATTACCACAATCTCCCTTTGAAGATTACCACAATCTTCCTTCAACGGCACTTGTGAAGATTACCACAATCTTCAACCTTGAAGAATACCAAATTCTTCAACACCTCAATAAGAAGATTACCACAATCTTCTTCACCTATCACCTAGATCATCCAAGTGTGTTCTTACCACAAGAACACTCACAAGGATATCTTGTGTTTGAATGATAACCAAAATCAAGATTACAACTCAATAATGAATAATACAATTTGAGTGCTAAGTGTAATCAAGAAAAGCCTAGACCTCAAAGATGTGAAAGTGATAAGCTAGTGCAATTTTACAACAAGAATAATAACAATGAAAGACCAAGTGTTTGCTTGAAGTGTATCTTGTTGTGTTGTATCTCAATTGTTATGGTGGTTGCTCCAAAACTTCCTCTATTTATAGGAGATGATTGATCAAGCATAGGCTCCTCTTGGGGATTGAAAATCTCTGAAAAAAATACAATTAAAATCAAGAATATAGCTGTTAGAAATCAATCCCACAATTTAAGGGAATGTGTTTTCTGTCAAACGGTCATATTTTTTGTCAATACGGGCAAGATGCACTTATCGCACGTAAATAAGAGAAAATGATAACACTTTGAAAATTACAACGGGCGACGGTCCGACGAGAGCTTCACCGATCGACCCCTGTCTCAACCGGTCTCCTAACCAAAAATACGAATGGGTTAAGTCTGCTTTCAACAATGAAACTTGCAGGTGTCGGCCGATCTGGCGATCGGTCGACCGGGACGGTCGACGCTTGATGCACGGCCGACCGCTTGTTTTTCCTTCCGTCTCATTTTCTATTTCTAAAAACATCTTCAGTGTACGGGTTGCCCTATAGGCGACTGGCCAGGTCGACCACAGATTTAAATGTTGTCCAATTTTTGTTTAAAAATAAAACTCAAGAAATACTCCGAAAATATAGTAAAAACATTTTAAACCGACGAGAGTATTTAGACAACATTTAGGAACCTGTTATAGGAGTAAAAATCCATTGATATAAAATCTTTAAAAGTGTTGTCCATTATTATCAAAAATAAACTTGATAAATACTCGGGAAAATATTAAAACCATTTTAAATCATTTAGGAGTATTTGGACAACCTTTAAAAGCATTGTTTTGGTGACAAAATAAAATCATCAAAATTAAGATAAAAACATGTATCAAACACTAACTCGGTATACCGCTCTTCCGACATTTACTGATTTACTTAAATTGATTTGTGAGTTCAACTCTTTTTCCCTTTTGTGTTCCATTTCTTTTCTTTGATTCTTCCGAGTGTCACCACCAATTAACCCTAACTCATGCTTGAGTTCTTCAAATCTTGACTCACATAATGGTTTTGTGAAGATGTCAACCAATTGTTTATCGATTGAGATATATTCCAAGATGATGTCCTTCTTTTCAACATGATCTCTATGAAGTGATATCCGACATCGATATGCTTTGTTCTTGAGTGCAACACAAGATTTTGAGTGATTGCAATTGCACTTGTGTTATCACACATGATTGGAATTTCCTGTTTCTTCAACTTCATAGTCTCTCACTGTCTCATCCATAGGACTTGGGCAATAAATGCACCGCCAGCAATATGTATTCTCGCCTCACCGTGTAGAGGTGGCTATTGAATTTTGCTTCTTGCTAAACCAGAAATCAGCCTGTTTCCTAGCATTTGACATGTGCCTCGAGGTGTTTTTGTCCACAACTCGCATCCAAAGATAGTATTTAGTCTGAATAGCCAATTAGTTTGAATCTACCTTCCTTTGGATACCATAAGCCAACTTCTTGGCTTCCTTTCAAGTATCTCAAGATTCTCTTAGTTCTTTGTCATATGGCTCTCTTTTTGGAGCAGATTGAAATCTTGCACATACACCACAAAGAAAGGTGATGTCCGCCCGCTTGTTGTGAGATAGAGCAATGATCCAATAAGTGCTCTGTATCTTGTTTGATCTATTGTGCTTGCCATCCGCATCCATGTCCATTTTGACTGATGTATTCATTGGTATTTTCAGAAGACTTCTCCTCCATACCAAATTTCTTCATTAAATCTCTGGTGTATTTTGTTTGACTTATGAAGGTTCCATCCTTGATTGTTTCACTTGGAGTCCAAGGAAGAATGTCGACTCTCCCATCATGCTCATTTCAAATTTACTTTGCATGAGGTTTGAAAATTTTTCACATAGCTCTTTGTTTGTGGATCCAAAAATGATGTCATCCACATATATTTGAACAAGCAAAGATACTCTTCTTGTCTTGAATTACGAAAAGTGTTCTATCTACTTTTCCTTTTGTGAATCCATTCTCGTTAGGAATGTGACAAAGTATCATACCATGCCTCAGGTGCCTGTTTCAATCCATACAGCTTTCTTGAGTTTGTATACCTTATCTCCAAGAGTCTTCCGCTCAAATCCTCGGAGGTTGTTCAACATACACTTCTTCTTCCAATAAACCATTTAGGAATGCACTTTTTACATCCATTTGATATACAATGAAATTCTTGTGAGTTTGCATAGGCAAGAAACATCCTTATTGCTTCCAATCTTGCACAGAGCAAATGTTTCATCAAAATCTATTCTTTCTTCGCAATATCCTTTGGCTACTAGTCTTGCTTTGTTTCTTACCACTTTGAACCTTCCTCGTTCATCTTATTTCGAACACCCATTTAGTGCCATAACATTTTGATGGGTGGGTCTTTGAACTAATTCCCATACTTTATTTCTTTCAAATCGATTAAGCTCTTCTTGCATAGCTTGAATCCAATGTGTGTCATCCAATGCTTGTAACACATCTTTGGGCTCTATTTGCAAGATAAAGCATGTGAACATAGCTTCTTGTTGAGTTCTGGATCTTGTTTGACACCTTCTCTTATATCTCCAATGACAAGTTCTCGTGAATGGTCTCTCAGCCATCTTACATCGGGTTGGAGTAAGTTAGCCGATTGATCGTCTTGATTGTGTTGCTTTGATCGCCTCTCTCTCGTAGTCACTTAGCGCAAATTTTCCAGCTGTTTTTGAGATTCACTATCTCATCTTCTTCCTCGAGTTTATAATTCCAAATTTTCCATTTCCAAAGATAGGGACTCTTCTCAGATGGTTGGATGATTCAGCTTATCACCGACTCTTCAATGTCTTCTCCATTTACATTTGGCTCATCGAATACCACATGAATGGATTCTTCTCGCAACCATAGTCCTTTTGTTGAATACTCTGTAGGCTTTGCTTTCAGCTGAGTATCCCAAGAAGATACCTTCATCAGCTTTAGCATCGAAAGCCTTTAGATTGTCTTTGCCATTGTTATGGATGAAGCATTTACATCCAAATATTCTAAAATATGCAACATTTGGTTTTCTCCCAGTCCAAATCTCATAGGGAGTCTTTGTCACCGTCTTTTTATCATACATCTGTTTTGAGTGTAGCAGTCGTGTTGATCGCCCCAAAATCTTTTTGGTAACCCTACTTCAGCTAACATGGTCCTTCACGCTTCTTTTGAGAGTTCTATTCCTTCTTTCTGCAACTCCATTCTGCTGTGGAGTCCTTGCTGCAGATAGTTCATGACCAATACCATTTTCAATACAATACTGAGTTATTATTCCATTGACAAACTCAGTTCCTCTGTCTGATCTTATTTTGATAATGGTTTGGCTCTTCTCATTTTGAATCCTCTTCATCAGTTGTGGTAGTTTCTGTAGAGTTTCTTTCTTCTTACACATGAATATTGTCCATGTATATCTTGAGTAGTCATCTACTACCACCAAGGTGTATTTCTTTCCACTTATGCTAGCTGGTTCCACTGGGCCAAATAGATCCATATGTAGCAGATGCAATATTCTTGTTGAAGATGGGCATGTCTTTTCTTTGAATGATGATTTGATTTGTTTTCCCTTCTGACATGCGTCACATATACTCTCCTTTTTGTATACTGAGTCTGGAAGTCCTTCCACAAGACTACTTCTGGCAAGCTTGTTAATCGTTTTGAAATTCAGGTGACTCAGCTTTTTGTGCCCAACTTGATTCAGCTGTGCTTTTTGCTAGTAGACAGGTGCTGGGTGTAGCGGTTGACCAATCTACTACATACATGTTCTTTTGTCTGCATCCTTGCAACACAACTTCATTCGATTCAGCCTCCTTGATTTGGCATATACCCATGTTAAATCCAACATTATAGCCCTTGTCACAGAGTTGACTGATGCTTAGCAAGTTAAGTTGAGTCCTTCAACATATGCAACATCTGTGATTTCTAATCCATTCCTCTTGATGGATCCAATGCCTCTTATTTCACCTGGAGCTTCATTTCCTCCAAATATGACTTTTGCTCCTTTAACTTCCTTGAATTTTGACAGATTTTTCTTATTTCCTGTCATATGTCTGGAACAGCCACTATCCATATACCAGGTTCCTCCGCACTCACTGTTCCTGAACCGCAATCAAGGAAATTAAGTTTTAGATACCCATACTTGTCCGGGTCCTGAGGGGTTAAATTGTAAGATGATCCAACCAACTTATTGTTAGTCCAAGTGGCTACAATAATCTAGAGGGGGGGTGAATAGATTATGCCGATTTTTCGCAAATCACCCTCTTTTTCGAAACAACGAGTAGATAACAAGAATGTAAATGCGGAAAATAAACAACATTCGTTGATTTAAAGAGGTTCAACCCACCTAGGGCCTAATCCTTTACCACCCCAAGATTCCGGATGGATTTTAAAAGAAAAAAAAAGATTTTATTAATTTACCAAAAATTAATACAACACTCAAGATTACCACAACCCTCTTTCACCACCTTGAGGATTACCACAACCTCTTACAACACCTTTGAAGATTACCACAACCTTCAAACACCTATCACCTAGATCACCCAAGTATATTCTTACCACAATAATACTCACAAGGATGTCTTGTGTTGAATGATGACCAAAATCAAGATTACAACTCAATAATGATTTATACAATATGAGTACAAGTGTAATCAAGAATTGAAAGCCTAGACCTCAAATAAGTGCAAGTGAAAGTGCTTAGGCTAATACAACAAGATATATGAAAGTGTTTGTTCAATCGCTTTTTGCTTGTATATTGTGTGTTGTGTGTTGTTGCTTGAATGAAGCCTCTATTTATAGGAGAGGACTTGGCTTTCATTTTCAGACATTGGCTCTCCTTGGGAGTGATTTTGCTGCAAAAGAAACCATTTAAAATGATCAATATAGTCACATTTAGAAATCAATCCCACAAAATAGGGAAAAGTTATGCAAAACGCAACGGATAGTTTCTTCGATAAACATGGGGTTTTGACCGATGCAAGCAGAGATAAGATTGAAATTGAATTCTGCGAATTTTTACACGGGGACCGGTCGAAGGGGGGTGCGACCGTCGCCTTAGCCAGACCGTTGCCCTTGAAGATTTTACGAACAGAGAAGTTTGGAAACAAAATCAACTCCCAGTACATGTCGCCCATCTGGCCGACCGATCGCCCACCGGTCGGCCGTAATCTCGCCTGCATTTTTTCTTACGTCCCATTTTGTTTCTCGACTCAACTCAGGTACGGGTTGCCCTATAGGGCGACCGGTCGAGCCTGAAACAAATGTGTTGTCCAATGTTTTATTGAAAATAAACTTCAAGAAATACTCGAGAAAAATAGTAAAACATTTTAAGTTGATCGGAAGTATTTAGACAACATTTAGGGACATAGTTTTGGTTTAAAAACATATTTGAACAAAATCGAACATAATCATCAAAATCATGTTAAAAACATTTATCTAACAAACTCCCATTTTTTATGATTACAAACCAAAACAATTTTCTTGAGGACGATTTTAAAACCAAATAAAATTTTCGGTTTTTACGAGTTTTTCTGAGTAAACTATCCGATTAAGTATTTCATACAAAGCCCCCTATTTATGAGCATATCAACAAACGATTATTATAAGTAAGAAGCACAAGCTATAATACCAAACTTATATAGAATGCATCATGAGCTAAGGAGCCTGTCACAAAACTTATAAACAATTTCATCCGAGTCCAAAATTCAAGCCACGGGTAGGTATTAGAGTCCACAATACTTATTGCGATCTTTTATTAGCTTTTCTTGAGCTAACAAGCTAATATCATGTTTCTCCCTTTGGAATCATCAAAAGAACGTTAGAATGGTGAAAACACCATACAATAATATCAAAGTGCGCTAAAGGGATTCGGTTTATTAACCGTTGAGCAATTAAAGCATAATAATCCAAGGAAAATGGGAGAAATGTAATATGAAGAGTTCATACGCGTGTTTTGATTGTCAAAACATGATCTCAATAAGTATAGAAAACTTTTGAAAGCAAGAGAATCATGTATAAGTTGAAATTTTCATTGCGACATATCATCGAACACCTTGGTGCGTTAAAAATAGAAGAGGTTGTATATAACCTTGTAAATGGTTCAAGCCAAAAAATTTCAACATCAATTCAAGTCACTCATCATACATAACAACACAACAACCAAGCTCATCATGATCATACGAAAATTACATCAAAAATTTTCAAGAAACTCGAAAACTTCGATGGTTCCACCCAATTGAGTAAAAAGAAGCGAAATTCTTACCATTTGATCGGAAAGAGTGAGCCATAATGATGATGATCATGCTATATAATGTCCATGTTGTGTAAGATATGCATGAAATCCATTTTTGAATGAAATTTGAGTGAATTTGGCAAAGGGGACCGAAAAATGGCCAAAAATTTGTTAAAATGAAGAATGTCGAAGACACGCGTTTAAAAGCCAAAATATAGCTTAGAGGCGACCAGTCGAGGTTGAGGGCGACAGGTTGCCCTCAACTCCTTGACCCACATTTATTTTGTCGATTTTTCCAAAATCGAATTTTCAACCAAAAATCCGATTTTTCCCTAAGTTTTAAAACGTGCAAAATGCAAGCGTAAGCTTCATTCAATATGCATTATGCCTAAGGGCTCGTATTGATGAAAAGTCTCGGAAGATAGCGGTTGTGTGAAAATATCCGCTAATTGATCTTGAGATGGGACAAAAGGATATCTCGTTTTGAAACACAATCCCTTAGAAAATGATGTCGGATCTCAATATGTTTAGTATGGTTATGATGAACCGGGTTTTGAGCAATATTTATAGCGGATATATTATCACAAAAGATAGGTACATTTTCAAAAGAGCATTTGTAATCCGCTAAGGTTTGTTTCATCCAAAGAAGTTGAGTACAACAAAAAGGAAATATATTCGGTTTCGGCCGTTGAAAGAGAAACACAGTTTTGCTTCTTTGAAAACCAAGAAACTAGGCAATCGCCTAAAAATTGACATGATCCTAATCTTTTCCGATCATCAATATTTCCCGCGATAGTCCGAATCACTATAACCTTTAAGAGAAAAATTTTCATTCTTTGGATAAAATAAACCATATTGAATGGTGCCTTTCAAATATCGAAAAATCCTTTTAACTAAGACTCATGTGAGATTCTTTGGGATTGCTTTGAAAACGAGCACACAGGCATACGGCATGAAGAATGTCCGGTCTACTAGCGGTTAAATAAAGTAAACTACCAATCATACCTCGATACTTTGATTCATCCACGGACTTGCCTTTTCTCATCTTTGTCAATTTTGACATTTGTTGCCATAGGAGTAGAGACGCGTTCTTCCTTCTTCAATGCCAAACTTTTTCAAAAGTTCTTTTGTATACTTTGATTGCGAAATATAAATACCTTCGACATTGCTTAATTTGAAGTCCAAGAAAGAAGTTAAGCTCCCATCATACTCATCTCGAATTCTCCTTGCATTAACTTAGAAAATTTCTTGCACAAAGAATCATTAGTAGCACCAAAGATAATATCATCAACATATATTTGCACAAGTAAACAATCTTGCCCTTTTTCAAAAAAACAAAAGAGTTGTATCAACTTTACCTCTTATAAAACCATTTTGTAAAAGAAAAGAACTAAGTCTATCATACCATGCACGGGTGCTTGTTTTAAACCATACAAGGCCTTTTTAAGTTTATAAACACATTAGGCCTAGAAAAATTTTCAAACCCGGAGGTTGTTTTACATAGACTTCTTCTTGTATAATACCATTTTAATGGATTTAACATCCATTTGGTAAAGTTTGAAATTTTTAAAGCAAGAATAGGCAAGCAAAATACGAATAGCTTCTAAACGTCACGGGTGCAAAAGTTTCATCATAGTCAATACCTTCTTCTTGACAATACCCTTGAGCTACTAACCTTGCACTTTATTCGAACAATGTTGCCTTGATCATCAAGTTTGTTAGGAAAACTCATTTTGTACCAATAATGGTTTGAGAAGGAGGACAAGGTACCAATTCCCATACATCATTTCTTTCAAATTGATTCAACTCCTCTTGCATCTCTAGAAACCAATCCTCATCCTCAATAGCTTCTTAGCATTTTTAGGCTTTTTTGAGAAATAAGAGCTTTCGGCAAATTTTCTCCGAAGTCATCACTTTGTCGGGGGATCACCAATAATAAGATCTTTTGGGTGATCTCCTTAAATTTCAATGCAACGGAAGATCCGAGATATCACCTCCCTATCTTCTTGAGGACCATTTGAAGTGGACGGTTGATTATTTGATGTAGACGGTTGATCATCAATTTGAACAATTTGTTCAATAATATCCTCCTCATCACTTTTTCATCATTAGAATTCTTTCAACTCCCAAGCTTCATTGAATTTAACATGGATGGATTCTTCAACAACTCCACTAGTCTTATTGTAAAACCCGATATGCTTTGCTTTTTGTTGAATATCCCATAAATATCCCTTCATCGGCCTTAGGATCAAGTTTGTCCAATTGATCCTTGGTATTTAAAATAAAGCATTTACAACCAAATATCTTGAAATAACTAATATTTGAGTTACCTTTCCAAAGCTCATATGGAGTTTTATTCATTTTAGGACGAATATAAACTCGATTAATAACATAGCAAGCTGCACTTACGGGCTTCGCCCAAAAGTACTTTGGAAGTGAAAATTCATTGAGCATGGACCGACTCATTTCTTGTAGTGTGAGTTCCGACATTTTTTCCGTTCGCTACTCCATTTTGTTGAGGTGTCCTTGGAGCCGAGAAATTATAAGCATATCCTTTGGTTTCACAAAATACTCTAAATTCACCGTCAAATTCTCCACCTCGATCGCTTCGAATAGACTTGATAGTATCTTCTTTTTCATTCTCAATAAGTCTACACAACTTAACAAATTCATTAACGGCATCGTTTTTATTGGTAAGAAAAAGAGCCCAAGTATATCTCGAAAAATCATCGACTATAACAAAAGTGTAATGTTTTCCACTTAGACTAGTCGTACCAATGTCCCCGTACAAATCAAGGTGAAGCATTTGTAGAGGTTTGGTTGTGGAAATTTCATTTTTGGGCTTAAAACTACTTTTAACTAATTTGTTCTTATGACAAGTGTCACATAAGCCAAGATTTTCAAAATTCAATTTGGGTAGTCCTTTCACATGTTGGTTTTTGTAAATATTTTTCAAATTCTTGTATCCAACATGTCCAAATCGCCTATGCCATAAACTAGTTAAATCATTATTGGCTACTAAACAAGAAACATTTTGACTAACCAAATCACTTGTACAAATTTTGTAAAGATTGCCTTTTCTATTTGCTTACAAATAATTTCACCATTTTTAAGTATAAGTCATTTTTCTTTATTAAAGGAAACATCATATTTTGAATCACAAAGTTGGCTAACACTTATCAAATTAAACTTAAGCCCTTCAACTAATAGAACATTACTAAGAGAGAAAGAAGACTTACCAATTTCTCCATTTCCAAGAATCTTTCCTTTGCCGTTTATCGAACATGAGCATACCCCCACCCTCTTCTTGGAGTTTGATGTTGGTAAAAAGTTCTCTTCTCGGTCATATGGCTCGAACATCCGTCAATCACGAGCCATTTTGAATCTTCCATTGTGGTTATAGCCCCTATTACCTACAAAAGAATTTCTTTTAGGTACCCTATAATTTTGGGGTCCACGGGGTTATCTTGAGACCTTTGGGTCTCCAAACATGTCTTGAGCTATTTTCAATTTGCAATTATTAGCATAATGTCCAACTTTGCCACAATAAAAACAAGTAGGAGTATTATAATTATTAGCACGTACAAAAGTCGGACTTTGGTTATTTTTCTTAAAAACACTTTTGAAATGGCTTATAACCAAGTCCCCGATTTGGAATGCTCACCTCTTTGTGCATCTAAAATTTTTGTAACTTTATCCGTACTTATGTTGAAACGATGCATATCATTTTTCAAACATTCAATATCTTTGTGAGCAATTCCTTTTCGGTTTCAAGAGAATGAATTCTAGTAAGAGTAAGAGCATGAGCTTTGTCTGAGATTCGCAAGAGGTAAATAATTTTTCTTTTTCAACTTTAATCTCCTTATGCTCTTTTTCAAGTTTTTGTATTTAACGATTAAATTTTGAAACTCAATTTGCAATTCATCAAAATCACATTGCAAGTCATCAACTATAGAGGAAGTAGAAGAGTTTGAGTGTACCTCATTGTTTTCATCGTCTATGGCCATGAGACCGTGTTTGGTTTCTCCTTCCACATCGGTTGTTTGAGTAGTTCATCCCATGTTTTGACTTCCGCATTTAGAGCCTTCTTTTTGTGAAAAGCTTCCTTTTCTTTTGCTCCTCTTCATCGAGCTTTGGGCAATCGGCAATGAAGTGCCTGGGTTTTCCGCATTTAAAGCAAGCATTATCTCTTGGTTTTCTTGCTTTATTTTTTATTTACAAATTTTGCAAATTTTCGAACAAGTGCGCCGTCTCCTCATCATCATCATCATTATCATAGTATGCATTATTAGAAGAAGAAGCAAGACCTTTAGAAATAATTTGCATACCCGATTGATTTGTGGATGGTTTGGAATTTTCCTCTCCTTGAGATAGACTTCATAGATGAGTAGATTTCAATAAGTTCATCAAACTTGAGTGTCTCAAGATTTTGTGCCTCCGTGATTGCCGTTACATTTTCGGACCATGACCCGGGAAGTGCATTCAATACCTTGGTCACCTTGTCTTCTTCGGAGATGACCTTGCCAAGGGCCACAAGAGGATTGACAATATTGTTAAGCCTTTCCACCATCTTGGAGATGCTTTTGCCATCATACATGTTAAAGTTTAATTTCGAAGTCTTTAACAAGCATGGTCTTTTCTTGCTTGCTTGACTTTCTTAGTCCCTTCATAGATTGTCTCCAATTTTTCCCAAACCTCATGTGCCGACCTTATGCCTCTTATGCGATTTGTACTCGGTGGCGGTAAGAGAACAATGCAAAATATTTAAGGCCTTACCGTTTAGGGAGAAAGCCTTTTGTTTTTTCATCAAACTCCTTGAAAGGTTTAGGAGCCAAAGTGCCATCTTCCGATTTCTTTGTTGGTTGATCAACTCCTTCAATGACCACATTCCAAATGTCGAACCCGCACCTTGAGGGAGACTCCATACGGTCTTTCCAAAATGCGTAGTTGTTGGCGTCGAATAGTGGTGGCTTATTGGTGGAGGCGCCGGTGGTGAATAGATTATGCCGATTTTTCGCAAATCACCCTCTTTTTCGAAACAACGAGTAGATAACAAGAATGTAAATGTGGAAAATAAACAACACTCGTTGATTTAAAGAGGTTCAACCCACCTGGCCTAATCCTCTACCACCCCAAAGTATCTCCAGGGATGGATTTTAAAAGGAAAAAAAAGATTTTATTAATTTACCAAAAATTAATACAACACCTTGAGGATTACCACAACCCTCTTTCACCACCTTGAGGATTACCACAACCCTCTTTACAAACACCTTTGAAGATTACCACAACCTTCAAACACCTATCACCTAGATCACCCAAGTATATTCTTACCACAAGAATACTCACAAGGATGTCTTGTGTTGAATGATGACCAAAATCAAGATTACAACTCAATAATGATTGATACAATATGAGTACAAGTGTAATCAGAATTGAAAGCCTAGACCTCAAATAAGTGCAAGTGAAAGTGCTTGTGCTAATACAACAAGATATATGAAAGTGTTTGCTCAATTCTTTCTTTGCTTGTATATTGTGTGTTGTGTGTTGTTGCTTGAATGAAGCCTCTATTTATAGGAGAGGACTTGGCTTTCATTTCAGGACATTGGCTCCTCCTTGGGGAGTGATTTCTGCAAAAGAAACCATTTAAAATGATCAATATAGTGGTGAAATCAATCCCACAAAATAGGAAAAGTTGTGAAGAAACGGATAGTTCTTTGATAAAATAAGGGGTTTGACGTGCCTACGGAGATAAGATTGAAATTGAATTTCTGAATTTTACACGTGGGGACCGGGTCGAAGAGGTCGCGACGGCCGCCCTTAGCCGTTGACCCGGTTTTGAAGATTTTAGAAACAGAGAAGCCTTCCTGAACAAAATCCAACTCCTGTGCTATTGTCGCTCACGGCCGACTCTGGCCGACCGCACGTTGCCACTCCGGTCGACCCGGTCACCGCCTACTGTTTTTCTTACGCCCTATTTTTCTGTTTCTCGACTCAACTCGGTGTACGGTTTTCTATGGGCGAGTCTGGCCGAGCTCGAAACAAATGTGTTGTCAATGTTTTATTGAAAATAAACTTCAAGAAATACTCCAAAAAATAGTAAAAACATTTTAAGTTGATCGGAAGTATTTAGACAACATTTAGGGACATAGTTTTGGTTTAAAAACATATTTGAACAAAATCGAACATAATCATCAAAATCATGATAAAAACATTTATCTAACACTTATAGCCAAATGATTTGACTCTAAGGGATTGCCATCTATCGATGCCATAATCATAATTAATCTTGGCAAATTGCTTGGGGATTCAGGTTCATACAATGTCTCTTTTGTCCGTATGCCTGTGTATGTGTTTTGGCATCGCCTTCTTTTGGGTAATTGTGGGTGTCTGAGTGTAGCCAGTGCATATGTGTGTCGATGAAAGCTCTTATACTTTTGGAATGGTCTTTCCGAGTTTTAGGCCTTTGCCATTTGGGCTTATATTCCATAATTATGCCACGATAGTTCACATCATTCCAATCACCCTGCTTGGATATTTTCTACCATTCCCATCATATGTATTTTTTATAGATTTTAAGGATTTTTCGTAGCTCGCTTCTTCTTTTGAGAGTATTTTTGTTTGGAGTTTGCCGAGGAACTCGATCAATCTCTTCTCGTGTGTCCTTTCCGCACTCAACGGGTCGTTTTCCTTTTCCTTTATAACCAAGGCGGTTGCTTGTAATTGTGCTTTGGAGTGAATGTGTGTGCAACATTTAGAGTTTTGATTTTTAGACTTTCATGCTTGAAGATCCTTTTTCCAAATTACTTTTGAAGTTTGACATATCACAGAGGAATTAAATCCTAAGCTTGTCTTGTCTCCACATTCTCTTCGACCATAATAAGATCATCCAATGATTTAGATGCCTTGAAGAATGAGGCAATCACATTTTCGGTGCCATTCTTTCTACGGCCCTATTTCCCGCTTATTAGTTTGGCATTTTGCCTTTAAACTTTTTATTCTCATCACCTATTTGACTTGGAGTACCTACCCTTAGTCACCGTGAGTTTGGCTCTCGAGTAGGTGTCGCTTTTCCTCATTTAGTAGTGTGTGTGAGGATTTGAATGTGGTTCAAAATCTTCATCATTTCGCTTTCTAATGAATCATAAAAGATCAGCCACCGTGATGAGTGTGTGTGTATTACAAATACCATCACTAG